>CAVLJG010000005.1:69785835-70385835 GCA_963669975.1 Acanthoscelides obtectus
TTTCAGCTTTGCCTTCTTTGACTGGCTTATGTTCAGTTAATCCCGTTCCATTTCTCCAAATATCAACATTTTAGGTTTATCTTGAAATGCTCAGAATTAAGCATTTCATCTCGTCCAGTATTATGTTTTTTTAAGGTAGCAAGAACCTACCTAAGTCGAGCCAAAGTCTAAATTTTCATTGAAACCCCTTCTTACGTCTGACTTTGACATCCTGTAGAGTGCGAGGATCCAATACGTTCAATGCATCAATAACATAAGTCGAAAAATATGTCCAACTATTGACGTTGGTTAAATGGTACTATTGTTATTCGCCTTCTGCGTTGACTTAAACTAAGAATGGAGTATGCAACCGGAAATTTGACGAAAAGGTAGCTTTTACAATAGAAAATAAAATAAGTACAAAAAAACGTTACACATCATATAGGTACAAAGACTTTTATTTTAATTCTAATAAAGAAACTTTAAAAGTTTAAATAAACTAAAAAATGCTTTTTTATCAAAAAACTTGAATAAAATAAGAGTAGGTACTTATGAGACACTCGAGATTGCAGGTTCTGTACCAGTTGGTTGATTCTAGGTTCTGTTTTTGCCAGAGCTATCATCAGGTGGCTATCGACATCAAGACGATCTCGCTGATTAGATTTAACTAAAACTAGAGCAGAAAAGCCTGTCTCACGTAAGTAAGTTGAAGGAAAAGGAACTAGTATTCGAAAAGCAGCCGAGGCAAGTGTCGAATTAACAGGCAATCTTTTAATACAAAATTTCTCCAATGTTAAAGGATGGAAGTCTGAATTGATGTCTCGATAGTATCGGCGACATTCGTCTTCCAGCGCTTGAAAATGAGTTATATATGTCAGCTTTTAAATTTGCGTCCAGTATGTTATTTTTAATTGCTCTGAACAGCCAAGAAAAATATGTAACATTTTCAGAAGGCACTTTTTTTATTCCAAAGTGTAAGGTTTGTTATGAACCCCTGTAAATAACCAACTGTGCAAAGCGCGACTCTTGATGTAGTTTACAATCCTTATAGCCACGTCCAAAGTCTGGCGTAATTTCTGTGGCAATTTTTTGGAAGCCAAAGCTTACCGCTGAATAACACAATGTGTACTAACCATTGCGGGATTTTTTCCTTGAGCTTTTTACTCGTAGCTAAGTCCAGTCGTACACCTATCATTGCAGGTGGGCCATTTGTGCAAATTCCAATGGGTTTCTTCCAATCCGAATAATTTTTTTCGACAAAATTTGATATTGAATTAAATATATCTTCAGATGTAGTACCTGCTGTCAAATATTGGGAGTACAAAATCTCTCATTGAATGGATATCTTCGCCGAGGTAACGAACATTAACTGTGCACAATTAACGATGCCGGTGGATTCATCGCAACTAATGGCAAAAAATCGCGATAATTTTACTTTGTTAATTATTTGTAACTTTGTGTCTGCTGCAATGTTATCGATTCTACGCCTGTGTTATTCGAAAGGGAAATAGACTTCATTCTTTGCTCTGCACCTTCTCCTAAAATTATCTGCGTGGCTTTTAGGACACATGGTTTTATTAATTCTTTACCGATAGTATGAGGTTTCTTTTGCTTTGCTATCATAAGAGCTATTTCAAAAGAAGTTTTGAGATGCTGCGATACACCTGTGTGATAACTTCCCGATTTGTCCAGTCTCATCCGCTTGAGTGATTCAGCTTTCTTCAAAACCAGAGTAGGATGTTGTTGCTTCAAATGCCTATCAAGGCGGTTGGGCCTCTTGCTATCTTGCATACGGAGGAAATTGTAACTCGTCTTTTTCTATGAAGGTAAATCCAAACTTTACCTAATCTTCGGAAAACATGTAACTACTAATTATATGCCCATTATTTTATCTTAATAACGTAATGTATTCAACAGTATATTGGCCACTGGGTGATTTATATTTTTGTAGGCAGGTTGAGGTTATAATAGTAATTTTCAATACATTTGGAATCAATATTAGGTACTTAAAGTTCGTCGTTTCAAAATTATTTCGCCACGCTGGTTTGATTGTGATGTGGTAAAAAAGTCCCAATGGCCGATCTATGAACGCGTCTTCACTCAATCAACAATTTAATAAATAAAATAAAATTGGTAACTGAAATACACAAACTGACCTTTTAACAGTGAGACGCAATAATTTGACACACTCAAACAGATTTCTCAACAAAACATGTATATCGAAACGTCAAATTTTTCGCAAGTTTGTGAGAATGGAGGTTACAGATGCTCTTCTACGTCTGGTAGGTACACAATTGTTTTATAAGTGACGAATGTTAAGAGGAGCGCGGCGGGGGTGCGCGCGGATTTCATATTGTAACTTGTCGAAACTTATATAATCTGCGATTGATGACGCCGGGTTGACAAAATAAGTTAATATGTTATTTAATTTCTAATTTTATGCGTGTAAATTAAACATTACATTGTAATGTTATTTGTTAATGTTGTTTGTTTATTTTTTTTGCAAATATAAACGCTTGTCGCCCCGCTTGACATCTCCCTATGCCCCCCTTGGGAGGCGCGCTCCCCTCGTTGGGAACTCCTGCTCTAGAGCCTTAATATTGAAATCGGTGTTTCCGTTGGTGTTGGCTCTGAATCTCCTATGACGTGTCGCAATATATTCCATATTTGATTACAATGACAGAGAAAATAAATTGGCAAATTACCCGCAATACTGAAAGCCCATAGGTCTTAAACAAACGCATCTAAATACTCGAACTGAATTAGCCGACAGCAGTATGATTTAGCTGCTAGTTGGAGGAGACCTATCAAAAACAATCATGCTAACGGAAGTAGTTTAGTTACTCTCATTTGATGACACATTATGTAGATTGCAGTTGGTTGTCGTTTTAGAGTAACTTTAGATGTTTAAGGGTAGTTTGTGTATAATTTCATGGAAGTTTTTTCATCATTCAAATGAATCCTTGTTGGTATGATAGATGAAAGTGAACTGTGAAATATAATCTGCCTTGGTTGATTACTAACCCTTTGACCTCTTTGCATTAATGGTTTGTAACTGTCAAAATCAGAATCAGTGAGATGTTACCTGTTCGTACAGTTTCTGACTCTTTGCCGACAGCTATTCCGGTGTGACAGGTATCAGAGTGTGTCGAAACTATCTTGATGACTAAAATTTATTCGCAACAGGCATTAGCTGACCGACAGTCGCGGGATACTTTTGCGCTGGCGGGTCGTCGGCTGTCTAGCTCCCTTCTACAGCAAAGCTAAGGGCTTCTCTCTTCAGAGCTCTCCTCGATGATGCCGCCGCGCGATATGCCTGCCAGATAGACCTGCCTGAGTTCGGCCTCCCATCCTAACCGTGTGGAACTTCGTACATCCAGAACTGGCCGATACGACTGCTCCTTTGTCTCTAAGCTAACGAGAATGTGGACAATCTACATGAGGAGGCTTTTCCCAGTTCTACTAACCTCAGACAGTTCAAAAATCGGACTAACAAAGTTTCTTTAAGCTCGTCATAGCAGTTGCGATGAAGAAGAAGAACAAAGATATACGACAATGCAGGATTTCTACAATAAAAATAGATTTCCTGGAATCGTTGGTATCATTGACGGAACTCATATAAAGATTGACAAACCAGAGGATGATTCGTTATCATATATGAATAGAAAATGATACTACTCTACCGATGCACCGAGCAAAGTTGCGAATTTCTGAATATGTAAAGTTTGCCTAGAAAACCTTCAAATAACTGATGTATTTAGATTTCATCATTATGTAATAGTTCCTTTCATATTCTAATTTTCATTTATTGCTTTTTTACTTCATAGATCTCGACAATACGAGTACATTTCTATGATATAACTATATATATATATATATAACTATAATTAGTTCAATTGCGGACACAACTTACATGCGACCAAGATTTTGGAATTATTAGTATATTTACTAGTTATCGGGGCTCTGTACGTGATGCTAGGGTTTTTAGAATGTCACCAGTTTTTCAAACACTGAAGCAGAAGTTTGGCGCCGATCACATACTCGCATATTTTCACTCAGCCAGCATTATTTTTGTACAGGCGGGCTCGGCTGTAGTCTAAGAAGGTATATTTTCAGCATGTGAAACCTAGTACAATATACGAAAATGCTCAAGTTTGACAGCCAGGCAGTCCGCCATTAATAGCTGTATCACCAAATCTCAAAAAGATATCACCTATTGATTACTTCAAAAAATGTCCCCCTTCCCATAGTTTTGGTTTGGTATAAGGCAGCCATAGCAATAAAGGAGGTGACCCAACTTCACGTTGACCTCAAGAAAATGAATTTTCGCCCTCAAAATCCTAAAAAAGGTTTGATAAATCGTAGTGTGTGCTATACCCGTTCTAAGCAGATATCGCTTTATGTCTCTCTGCTCACCAGGAACCGTTTGCAATAAGATTCTTGTCGCAGATGGACCAAACAGTTTGGCATAATAAGCTTAATATTTTGTCGCCATATCCTACCAAGATCACTTGTTTTACCGTAAATGACAATCATCAAGCTATATATATCTGCAAAGAGCTCCGGAGCGGAACCCTTGTTCGCCTGCACTGTCAGGAATTGGAAGATAAAACCGGATCTTACCAGCTGCTTTGATCTGATATCAAGCTCCCAAGCCGGGCTTAACCTCGGACCAAGTATAAATTTGGTTTACCAATACCATATATACATATATCTGTTCAACATCAAATGACCGTGGTTCTCATCACAGCTACTAATACAAAGTTTGGAACTTCAGAAACCAATACTAATAGCTATGAGTTTCATTATTCTGACGAGTAACTCGAAATACAGAATATATATTTATATTCTGCACAATTCTCAAGAATGCTAAATGTATCTGGGCATCTTGCCGGCTACAATATGCTTATATTTTATTATCATATAGGTGAACATGGAAATTATAAATCGCCATTTAGCGGCCGTCGCCATATTGGATATATAATGACTTCACGTTGATTTTGATGTTTTCCTCAGCAGGCCCTGGAATTTGATACTTATGTATGACTGTGGCAATGAAGCGGCCGCATTATTGGATTTAGAATGTCCTTGCTCGACCTATTTCGCTTATCTCATCATGCTCTTTCATGACAATAACGGACGTGAATAACCATTTTGTGGCATCACCTGCTTATTGCATGCATTGATATCTATGCTATAGAACAGACACACACAAACTTTTTTGTGTCGTAGACCCCTTGCCATGTTTTTCCATGTTGGGTAGACCCCCTACTTACCTGATATTGATTTACAACTGTAGTGAAGTTTAGTGTTAAAAACTTAAAGTAAAAACACATGTTAATTTATACATTTATTAATTGAATTTAAATTAAAACTACTCAAAATAAAATTTTGTATCTGTTATGTAAAATATACGTAACATTAAATAAACAGGTGTCTGACCAATAAGTGCCCGCATTGGGAATAAGTGCCCGCATTGAAAAAAAATAAGAGGGATAAAATAAAAAAAAAGTGAAAAGCGAGTTCGTTTATTAATTATAACATAAACGTATGTGCTACAATAATTTCACTGTTAGTTTGATTAAATTCCGCTTCTTATACGTTTAAGTTATCTAAAAATAGGCAAAAAATTAACGAATTTTAGTGTGTACCTATCCTTGAATTTTCAGAATAATTTAAAAAAAATATTTTCTATAAAGGGGGTTTCTTTAAAAAAATTAATGCGGGCACCTATTCCCAATGCGGGCATTTATTGGTCAGACGCCAATAAACATAAAATAAACTATAAATAAAATAACATAAGCAACAAGTCAATATTTTTAGTGAGAAGGATAAACCTGATGCTTTAATAATAAATTATCAACATTTGGCGTCAATTTTGTAAGGGTTAATCTTAAATCTCCTTGGCCAATGATGTCCAGTCTGTTTCTTTTTTTCGTTAGGCGATTGGTAACAGCGCTGAACCCCCTTTCCACTAGGCATGCCGATGGAAAGGAAATAAAAAATTTCCTCGCTATATTCCATAATACGGGATAAGCAACGGGTATGTTGTTTTGCAGCCAGAATTGCTGATATCCGTTTTTAAACTGAACCTTAAGTTCTTCGTTTGTACTTAGCTCAGTCAGTTCCTCTTGTATTATGGCATTCGTTTCTTCTCTGTCACCGTATGGATTAATTATTCACGGTGGTATTACCATAGTCAAAATATCCACAAACCTAGATTCAAAATCTGAATAGAGGGCATTTAAATGTTGAACGCAAGTTGAAACGTCGTCTTCCTGGCAGCTTGTCTGTGACAAATTGGGGAACTGAGAAAATTCGCCCCGTCCAATATTTTGCTTCATTAGTTTAACTCTGGCAAGAAACGCTGATAAGATGGACTTGTTTTAATCATATTTCAACTGTCGCCTTGTAATTCCAAATTAACCATATTAATTTTTGTAAACAAATCTATTAAATAGGCGATGTCTGTTTTCCTCTTCACTAAATGTTCTTTTAAAATTTTATCTTTAGTATTCAGAAATTCTAAAATAGTCTCAAAAAGTGCAAAAAATCTTGTCAAACTAAGCCTTTCGACAGCCAGCGTACTTCAGTGTGTAGGAGTAATTGATGAAAGTGTTCGTCATTTTCTTCACACAACTGCGCAAATAACCGCATATTCAACGTGTTGCTTCGGATTCGGTTTACTGCATCAATGACTAAATGAAGTGATTCATGCAATCTAACACTCAAATTTTTAGCAACTAAATGTTGTCGATGGATGACGCAATGTATTGCTAACACCCCTGACACATTTTGTTTTAAATAGCTTATAAATCCACGATAACTTACAACCATGGCAGGTGCTCCATCTGTAGCTACTGATATTATATTTGATAAAGGAATTGGTTTTTCAATGAAGTAATCCTTCAAAACATGAAATATTGATTCACCTTTAGTGTCGGTTATCAAAGTTCTTGCGAAGAGCAGTTCTGCGTAGATTTCTTGATTCATAATAAAACGAACATATGCCAATAATAATGCTGCATTATCAGGTAAAGTTGACTCGTCCAGTTGTATAGAGAAATGGGTCGTTTGCAAATACGAATAATAGAATAGAAGAAGCTTTCAATATCAGAACTCATTTCATCGATACGTCTTTCAACAGTATTGTTGCTTAAGGGAATTCTTTTAATGATATCAGATGCAGGTTTGTGTAAAACAGTTTTTAAAACCTCGTCAACGGCTGGCAAAATTAACTTCTCTCCGATAGTATGCGGTTTTCCGGATTTTGCTATAAGTAACGAGATATTGTAAGACGCCCGCAAACCATCATCATTTCTTTGTGACGTCGAAGCGAACATTCTGTCCAGTGTAGGTCTCTTCTGAAATTTATCTTTGAGTGTTTGAAAGTATTTCAAATGTTTCTCTGTTTTATCAGGGTGGCATCTTCTCAAATGATCTTGCAGTTTAGACGGTTTGATAGCGTCGTTGCCCAAAACTTTGTTGCATAAAAGGCACATAGGCGATTGTTTGTCCGGCAATGATGGAATGAAGCCAAATTTCAAATAATCAACACTGTACTGTCTACATTTATTTTTAGATTCGGACATGGCATCAGTCACCTATGGGCAAAATTAAATTATTTAAATAAGACAGGAAATCCAACAGCTGTATATTAAAAATATTTTTTGATTTTTCCGAAAACATTCCATAATTCGAACATCTTCTTGCAACAATTAGCTCGAATTACGGAGATTGCACTGTAATTATATTACCGATTGCTAAAAGTTTCAAAAAGAAACTATTGAGGAGTACTCGCGTAATTTTGCATGATTGAATATTTAACTACTAATAACTAAAGTCATGATTGGCGTAATTTATCTATCTTTGCTAACTACGAGTACAAAACTAAAATTTAATAAAAAATAATGTACTTACTTTTCTCCAGCACTCCCTAACAAAATAACACTGACTCACTATAATTTGTGTGATACACTATCTGTTTATATTTTTTAAAATATTTTCTTAGCACTTTCCTTTTCAAGATTCAGGAAACGAATAGACGTATTTGTCCCACATTCGTATTTATAGAGTGACGAATTGAACAAATAATTAAAGCTTGTAATAATGAAACATTTGTATTGTAGCATTCTGTACTTTGTCACTTATGTGAAAACTCAATTTGTTGGTGGAGCCAGTTCAAAAAATGAAATAAATCCAAGAAATAATGCAAATTAGGGGCCGATCTCTCTCTCTCCTCTCTCTCTCTCCTCTAACTCTCCTCTCTCTCTCTATCTCCTCTCTCTCTCCTCTCTCTCTCTCTCTCTCGCTCGGTGTGTTTCTTACTTCCAGTAGCGAGGAAGTTTCATAGCATTATACATATTGTTAGGTGCTTTCTGTTATGCTCCGCCTATTCTTTGAATTTTTGATGCCGTATTTGATTAAGTACTGATCGAAGGTATCTTAAAATTCATGGAAAAAGAAGTCTATAAAAAGCAGCAAGCTGTTTGAGAAAACGTGACTTGCTCTCGAGTTATGAATTCTAAAGGACTTGGAAATTCAACAGAAACTGATTTCCATTCCAAACATCTCTGTTGGTACATAAATGGAAGTTACTTGTGGAAATTGAAGTTTTAGCATAGCAGCGGTGCCATCTTGATTCAGTTTCCGAGTCATTCCATCAATCTTACCTACTAGAATCTTATCATTCGTTCAGTGTAGTTTCTAGATTATGTACAATAGTATACGACCGGTGTTACCATTGACTGACATATTCCATGAAAAGATATCTACCACAATCAAAAGCCATGCTTGCGTGAAGATAAGCCTGCGCCCACTTATCTACGAGATCTGCAAATTAAGTGAATATACTAATTTTTTTAAATTTTTCATCCGAATATCATTACGATTTTAAATTGTCACCCTCAAAATAACTTTATTCTGCAGCCACACAGCGCTTATTGACATTCCTGTGTGACAAAGAGAATTATCGTGATGCAACACCCAGTTGTTCTTGATCTGATCTTGACTCTTCCCCGATCATTCTGACAGCCAATTGACGATCTAAAATCATAAGATCCCGGACTCTGTCGATACATCATCGGTTTCTGAAGATGAAGTTCTTCCGCTTCCTGGTTCATCTTCAGTCGACTCTCACGCTGAACCACCGAAAAACCTGGGCACTTCACAAAACACAATCTCCGTAGGCCTGCTGAAGTTTAGCAAGAGTGTCCTTGCACTGTGCCCAGGTCTGAAGCAAAACAATAGAAAAAACTGTTTGACCAAAAAAATCGCTACGGACAACCCAATGACTCGAGTCTAAACTAGTACTGAAAGTTCCCCTGTCCCCCCTCCAAGCTCAGCGTCTCCAGTGTTGCCAGATCGTACGCTACGTTGCCAGTCTCAGTTAAAAAACTTAGATACTTGGTAATCACAAAAGTAATAATCTTTAACAGAGTTTTTTAACAATGGGTAATATCCATTTTTAAGGTTTTTAGACTCAGCTGATAACTGAGAAATGCTCAATTTTGAAGAAAACTTACTAAGGACCTTTTTTGTTCAGAATGACCCAAATGGCCCAAAAAAAACTTTTTTGTGATTCCTTTAAAAAGTTGACTCGTTCAATTTAACCACAAATTTTCTTCTGAAGCTACAGATTATAGTATACAGAATCAGTATAGTAAAGTATTTTCTCAAATTTCAGTACGCACTAAGAGGTATGAGTATTTTTTTTAACTTATACTGCGAGGATCTAACGCTCGTCTTTTATAGCTTACCAGGCATTTCTTTATAAGCATTTATAGGTTTGTCTCATCAGAATTTATGGCTGAGCAAAGCTGCTGGTCACCGCTTCTCTATACCGTTGCGAGCGGTGCAACGTTGCCAGATTATGGCAGGCGAGCTTATAAATCCATGGAATGCTTATAATGTAATTTGTAACTTTAACAGGAAATTTAAGAATACGTGAGGGATTAGTTTATCAGCTACAATTAATTATTCCAAACTGATCAATTAATCACGTTCACGATATCTAGTGTTTATTTATGAACAGATGCTGGGATATTACACGAGGAGAAAACCTCTCGAGTTTTTTTCTCAGTTGCGTTGATGGAAGTGAATCAAAAGCTATAGCATTTGTTTGACCAATTTTTGTGATGAATTACACAAAAATGTCTTTTTCGCTCCGGACAAGTTATTTGGATCATTCTGAACAAATGAGGTTCAGGATGAAACGAAGGTTCCAGATTTTCTCTAAAGCTGTCCGTTTTCGAGTTATAAGCGATTTAATGTCTGGAAAACCCAAAAACGGGTATCTTCAAAGCTTGAATACTCGGTCAAAATTCAAACTATAATAAAACAACATAGATACAAAACATACAAAGTTGCATTCAATGCGCTGGCCCTATGTCTGAACGAGACATAACATTATATCGATGAAAAAAGTATTATCCGCTAACAACTTATTCAAAAAAGCTATTCTGAACTGCTCTCCTTTAAGAAAATGATATCGTTGTAGATATAAAACTTCCACCAACACGCTTCCGGAAATATAACGTTAAGAGCCTCTAAATTTCCTGACCAGTTTGCGATACTCTGCTGGTAGCTCGTTACAAAATATAACATCTCCCCTTAAGCGCAAAGTTATCACCAACATTTTAATTTTTGAGATCGATAAAATGACATTTTTGTACCAGTTAAGTTTGTGCTTCGTAATTTTTATTGTTTTTTCCCACGCACAAGAAATCATTTTTCTGTGGGTGACTTCAGTTTATTTACGTATACCTATATTAGTTTTAGTTATGTTTGTACGATGCTTATCCACAAATAAACTTATTATCATTATCATTATATTGTTAAACGCAATACGTTTAGAAACAACAAAATTGGCGTGTACTGCTTTACCAAGTGATGGAATCAGTCCTGATGTGTGCGATCTCCACCTTGTTATTCCAAAAACTGAACAGATGCTTATTCACCTTCCGACTTTGAAATATCAATTTAGCGCTTCTAAAGTTTTACGTCATGAAACGGAATTTATGGACATCAGCTTTGCAGTCGAATATTTCAAAAACTGGGTGGTAAAAATTCATGTGATTCGTTTTTCACATATAGGTACTAATTGTGAATATTGGAATAATATCAAAAATAGTAATTCTTTGTAAGAATATAAATACGAAGGAATTGTCTCAAAAGGAAATCAGGCAATTCCACTCAAACCTCACAAAATGGTGAGTCAATACAGTACCTAGAAGATGTAAAAGTTGTGGCTAAACTAAAGTATTTGTGCTACATTGTTCAATGAAAAATCACCGGACTAATCAAATAAACGTTGAAAATAGAAATTTGGGAAATATTAGTTTTTCGCTCTTGATTCCAACATCACGTAATCGATTTCCAAAACCTGTTTGAAACAGCACCTTCCAACTGGCCAATAATTACCTGACAGATGACAGACAGACCGACATTTATGGGCAAATATTAGTTATGAAGAGTAATTTTTCTATTGTTTAATAAAGTGGAATATAAGATACCTAATTTGATTACCTAGATAATCACTCAGGATTTATGAGACGAACTCCTCAACCAAGTTGCAGTCCAACGGACGCGAATGCCTACAAGTTTTTTCCTGCCTCATTAGAAAAATTGTGACGTTACATTTTGAGTCTCCCGCTAAGGCAATTAGTAGTGCCGAAGCTGCAAGTTAATTGTGTTTCAGAGAACTTTGAAAGGCCATTTCAGTTCCCATAAGTGAATTTAAAATTAGACAGTTTTAATAACCGTAATCCAATCCAGTCATGTTCTGGAAGGCAGAGGCTTTCTGGCTAATGGCATGCCTTTGGCTAAATGCATTATCAGTCATTTATGATTACGTGAAGGCATATACGTTCGACATGAAAGATTCCATTCACCTTTAGATTATTTTGATAAACTGAAGGTCGTAAGACAGAAGGCGCAACGAAGAAAATATATTGCTGTTCATTGAGATCACACCTGCTGCGACGATCTATCTATCATATGTATCAGGGAGTATTCAAGTATTAACAAATGCTGAGCCCAGTGGAGCTACACATCTTCAGGGTGTTTCACAGCTTATCCGACAAATTTTACCACATATGCACAGTTACGTAAGAAGTTGATTTCTCGAAACAAAGTATTTGATAAAAGTCCTACAGAAATCGAGATAATAAAATAATATAGTTCATCAATTCACTTATAAAAGCTGTTCAAAATTGTTTCCATTGATTGCAATACAAGCTTGAGCGCCTCTAATGAAATTTCGGTGCACTAATTCAAATACACCTCCTTCCTGCTGTGCCTGAAGGCTCAAATCATCGGCAGCCACCGTGATTCGGTGACGGAATGCTTCAATATCCTGAACTGGAGTACGGTATACCTCGTTTTCCAAGTATCCTCATAAGACGAAGTCCAGAAGATTTAGATCGGGAGACCATGCAATTGGTCCACCCCTTCCGACCTAGCGTACCTGATTAAAAAAAATCACGAACCTCTAAATCAAAATGCGGAGGTGCCCCATCGTGCAGAAACCACATCCGTGCTCGGACCGCCAATGGCACATCTTCAAAAAGGACCGGCAAATCATTCCAAACAAATTCCAGATACTGTTGACCATCCATCCGATCTGGCAAATACGAACGGTCCAATAATTATACGTTCATCGACAATACCTGCACGCACGCTTAAAGAAGAACGATGTCGGAAGTGTATCTGGACCGCTGCGTGAGGATTCTTAAGGGACCAAACGTGTGTAGTATGATGACTGGTTATCCAATTACGAGGAAAAATAGCTTCATCGGTGGCCAAAATATCAGATGTAAAACGGGCATTTCGAGCATTTTCTTGCAACAACCACTCACAAAATCTTACTCTTAGGGGGTAGGCTGTAGGTAGCAACGCCTGGACTCTCTGAACGTAATAAGAGTACACTTGGGCCTCATGTAATATGCGCCACGCTGTTGCATGTGACACTTCTGGGACGTGTTGGGGTTACTGCTTTGCACTTATTCCGGATTTTCTTCCACAACATCCAAAATTTCGTCTTTGTCATTTAAAACGCGTTTTTGGCGAAAACCACCTCCATGCACTCCACGTCTGTGGCGCAAATCTCCACTAGCACGTCCACGTAAAACAATTGAACTAAATGGTTCGTGATGTGGTACGTGCCTATTCGGAAATCGGTGTGCATACAAACAAGAAGCCGCTCGCGAATTGTGCCCTACTTCTCTGTACGCTAAAACAATGTCCACTAACTCCTCATTAGTATACATATGTGCAAAATTTAATAAATAAATAACAATATTATTTTTATTCATCACGAGTAGATTTTACTAATACCGGTTGTTCTTCAGCTCATTGACAGACCAATTTTTTAAATGTAACAATTTTGCATTTTGGTGTACTTTTTACACTTTCAGCATGCAGCGATTATTTATACTACTTATAGAATATATGGTATTTATTCACTTCTCATCCATTGTCAAATGTAATCATTAACCGTTGATCTTAATTTTACCCTTATTACCAGTGTGTGACGGTTGAATCTGAACAAATAAAGTTTTCACGGTACTATTGGTTATATGTCAATATATGCAAAACTTCAAAAATTAGCAATGGACGCTTATATTAAGGAGTTCAAAACCAAAACAATACAAAAAAACATTGAGCGATATTGATGAATGTAATGTACTTTTATCATCATACCGGAATAAACAAGACTTAAAAGTACTGCAACTCAATATCCGTATTATAAATAAAAATTTTGATAAGCTCAAACTTATGTTACACAATTTGAGTGAGACCTGCGATATTATTGTGTTGTCAGAAACCTGGAAAACTGAAGACGTATCTATGTTTCAACTAACCAATTATGGAATGTTTTATAATGGGGTCAACAAAAATGATGGGGTCGTTGTTTACATAAATAGGAACAAAAAAGTTGTAGAAGATAAAATTACTTCTTTGCAGAATACTATGATAAAAGTATTACACTTGATTACGCACAAAAACAGTAAGATAATTGCAGTTTCGGCACTATACAGGCCACCATCAACTAATGCTAACACTTTTGTGGAAGATTTAGAATTGTACCTAAAACAAAGTAGCAAACATGTGGATATGCATTTTTTGACGGGTGATATAAACATCATCATTCTGGAACACTCTCAATCATCTCAGAATAACTTAAATCTTTTATCCGAGCATAACTTTATCTCTACCATTAACAACTTTACAAGAGTAGACTTAACGTCGAAAACATGTATTGATCATATATTTGTGAAAGGAAAGACGATCAACTTTTGTCAACTTATTCCCATTATATACCAAAATAGTATATCCGATCACTTTTCTATAATCCTCAAGGTTATTCTTGATGAAAAACCACCCTCAAGCATATTAGACCGGGAGATGTGGGCAAAAATGGGGGGGTCATGTGATACAGCAGGAAACCTACTCAGAACGATAGTACTACATGAAAAAATAACTTCTAGCACTATGCCGTCACTTGAGAGATATACATGTAAGTACAGGGGAAAATTGAATTTTCTATCCAGAAGGGGTCGGAAAAGTCTAAATGATTTTTTACAGCTTTCTTCAGTATCTCTGATGCCAACAAAATAATCACGATGCACTTAGTACGGAAATAATGGTGCCGGAAGCCATAAAAAATGTTTAATTTTCAGGAAATTTTCTATGCGGAAAAACTAATTAATTAACGTACGTATTGTTACAGTTAACTTTCTGTAATTTTTTAAATTTAAAATTTAGCAACGCCGTAGATATCTGCTGGTACATGGGTGAGAAAACTCGGGTCGCAACCCCCTTATATAGTATAATGGTGGTGAACTGATACAACTTAAAATTAAATAATTTTAATAGTATTTGATAAATTAACGACAATTTTTATAAGGCCGTACATATTTTGTGGAATATATGGCCACACGGGGAAAACTTCGAAAACCATCTATAACGCGTTTTACTTTATATTTTTGAAGGATATTTTAAAGTTTGATTGTGATTTAAGATTTAACCGTGATTTAAGGGTGATTTAAATCAGTTAAATCGTATTGGTAGCCCTTTCGCACTGTATATAATCACTGAGGATGATCTTAAAACTATTTTTGAATTTTATAACAGTAGACTTTTGACCGTGAATATCGCAAAAACCAACTTTGTCCCCTTTGCTTCCTACAAAAATCACTTGCTACCACACGCTAAACATTAATCTAAGTTCTAATAACACAATGACTATCAAACGGACTAGTGACATAAAATATCTAGACATTATCCTCGATGAAAACTTGAAATGGACGAACCATATAGAATACACCGTGAAAAAAAATTAGAATGCTGTTACCAAAATTTAAACATCTAAGAGGACTACTGACTGAGAAATCTTTAAAAACATTATATTTTGCACTTGTTCAGTCTCATTTAAAGTATGGTATCAGTGGATGGGGAGCTGTGGCTTCAAGTCACCTCAGAAATCTCGAATGCGTACAAAAATATATATTTAAACTGAAAAAGAAGAAAGACATATCCTTCCAACGAGTTGTTTGCGGAGGCTAATGTTTTTGACGTCAGACAGTTATATATGTACAATCTCATTACTTTTCAGTACAAAAATTAGTCCTCATTGAAGTAATTAAACACTGCTATGGCACCCGTCAAAAAATGCTGTCTCAGAATGTAGTCCCGAAGCCGGCGAAAATACTCATCCAAAAGACCTGAATTTTTCTCTGTCCAAGAATTTTCAATACCATCCCAGTGTCTTACAAAAAAGTAAATAAATTAAACTCATTTAAAAAACAAATAAAAGCCTGGCTGCACGTGTTCCCAAGAGTTAAAATCCACATGTACATAGAAGGCACGAGCTGTAAGATGATTAAATTTTTCTATTTCCTAACCAGTACTTTTTAAGCCTTCATATATTATACTTAGTGTAGATCTATTTAGCCTCAGCGATCTGTGAAGCGGCCGAAAAAATAGTTATAGATAGATCAGCCGCTAGTTTAGTTAAGTTTAGTTATTAAGCCTTAGCGGCCCATTTTAAATTATCTGTAGTATTGTATTTTAAAATCCTTAAGTTTAGTTTTGGTCCAGTTGTATGTAATGGCCACGCACAGGTTATCCTTTAGTGGTTAGTACTTCCTCTGATACACCATATTCTGAGTACAATCCATACTTCACTTACATATATGGAATTTCACTCAAATTCATATACTTCACTCATTTGTTAATTAGAATAAAAAAAATGGATTTTATTGTGTTACGTCATCGTTAGTATATAAGTACTTTCTGTTTTCCTTTACCCGCGCACAAGGGCAACCCTTCTGCGGGCTCTTCACTTATTTGTCCTCTATGTAATTCTATGTGTTATGGTTGGGTAATTTGGAGACAAATAAATATTACTATTACTATTACTTGCAGCATTGCGAGTCCCGCGACCAAGGCTGGTACGACTAGTTGGTGGCATTTTGAAGAATCACAATTACTTCTCAAAAAACTCACTGAACAAACTGAAAACAAGATAATAGCTCTAATCGAACGGACTGTGTACTACTAATTGAATAAAACAATATTTGTTCATCGATAAACACTGTTAAACGATAATATAAATTTGCTGCGTGCGAGTTGCCAAGTTCAAAATTATAGAGTAGTGAAAGTCAATTAACCAAATTAAACGTACTTTCATCCGCCATTTTTATTCATAGAGTTAACTGACAAAGATAACAATTAGGCAACACTGCAGTTTCTTTTTTCTTTTCTGTCAATAGCTGTTGGATAAACATGGCGGGAGGAGTGCCTGTCTCTTTTGGTACTTGAGATATTTCTTCTGATGTGCGTGCTCCATGCAAGCAAACTGTCAAACGCGCGTAGCTTTAGGTTTTCAATAATTTCCAAATTTTCTGCGCAATTTTCTTGATTTTTCTTTCCGTAAGAACCATCTATACAGCATTAGGAAAAAAGATGGATGGAATCGGTGAATTTGTATTTAAATTATGGCTTGACCCACGCCAAATAGGGATTTATTTTTATATACTATGTAGATTTGGATTGACCTACATACTGTCAAGATGCTAATTATGTATGTATTTTGTTAAAAAAACGAAGGTATGGCGACCAACGCCTGGACCTCTTCAAAATGCAGAGCTGTTACGATTTAGGGATATGGTTTAAGAGATTTGCTTGAAATATGATTAGGTTTCCCGGAAGCAACTTCCATCTGCATAAATCAACGATTTACTTGCTCCAATCTCCGTGCCGCGCATGAATTTTAGTTTGACGAAACCCGTCCTAGATATAGCCAAAACAGGTTTGGCTGTACTCAGATATGCAGCAACGGTATTGGACAGGGAGGGCAAGGAAGTAGTTACTTTCCACTGTAATACTTTACTATATCCCTTATACAGGGTGTTCATTTGAAAACTTCTCACTACGGATTTATCGAAAACCACTAACTTAAAGAAAAAACACCGAATCACGTCAAAAGATTTGTTAAGGGGGACAACTTTTTAACTAAAAACGCCCTCTGCGCCCCAGGGTCATCCTCTCAAAAAGTTTTGAAAGACAACGTGTATCGAGTAACAGCTTGTTTGAAAGTATTCCATCCTTTTCCTCCAAAATTCCATCCCATTCAAAAATTTTATAATTAATTCAATTGTCCATCTCATTGATAATATAGTTTGTTCAACATATCTTGATAAATCACACCATCTGGAGTGATTTGGCAACATAGCACGAATTTTTACAAATTTTCGTTCCATCCATCGACACTGACACTACCAGCCTTCTGTCAACTGTCAAATGTTTTATTCTACTTATGGTCCTGTACTACACCATTTTGTGCAGCATCAAGTGGTTGTTTCACGATGTAACATGCAATAATTTTATCTTCGGTTCCAAATATTTTGAATCCATTGTGATGTGTTCCTGACATACAGCTGTGTGTGTTTTTTACCAATTTTAACGAATGTACCATGAATCCAGCTTTCACCAGATTACTAAATGTTTCCCTCAACTTAACCTGTAATAACATTTAGCAACGATCTTACATACTATTGTAAGTAATTTAAAATCATTTTGCACAATAGTTGCTATTTCTTTCTAATCTTATTGTAGCTCCTGATGATGATGGTATAGTCAGTCGGAAGCTAGAGACTAATAAAGTATGAAGAGTCCTCATCGCTTCAATCTTGTCGAAGTACCCAACTAAAGGCGGAAGCTTTGTTTTTGTTCACCTAACTGGTCTAGATGACAATGACCATGTTTCAATATATATACATATATGAATGTAAATAAAGAATATAAGAGTTATGTATTCAGAGGTATGAAATATAACTAGCAGTGAACCATTTTTGTGAACTGAGAAGTCATTTGAGCAAATATTTATCCAAAATATGCTTTTTTGACACATCTTCTGTAAACAATGTTAAGTTTTGTGGAATTTCGTTATAATAAATAACCGCGTTGTATGTGAACCAATTATGGAACAATGAGGCATTGTAAGAGACTCCGTGAAAGGAATATTTATTAAATAAATATGATTTCTATATATATAATATAGAAAAATAGGAAAATAATGGGCAAAATCCGCAAAAAGAAGGAAAGTGGATTCGAGCAGAAAATAGGATAGGTAACCCGAGCCATACGTATTTCTGCTGGTTGGCTTCATCAGGCTCGAAATGAATGCACATATGCAACTACAAAAGTAGATACACATGCTCATACATCCGGATACGGGTGCAACCTGAGGAAATAAAGATGGATGGGAAAAAATCACACGCGAAGTCCACAACAAGAGCCAACCTACACATTGTAGTATAAAATAGCTAGAAGACCTCGAATTTTCAAGGCGACATCTAACTACAACCACGCGGCCGGTTATAGCCACTTGCAGAAATACGTATCGCTCGGGTTACCTATCCTATTTTCTGCTCGAATCCACTTTCCTTCTTTTTGCGGATTTTGCCCATTATTTTCCTATTTTTTTGTTATATACATTTCTCCGCATGATTATTTTCTCTTTATATATTAAGCGTAGCATTACGTCGTGAAGCCACTTGATGATTGCACAAAATGGTGGTCATGGAATAATGAGTGAGATGAACCTTTGACAGAAGGCCGAAGGTTGTCAATGTCTGTGTTGAAAGATGGAACGAATTGTGGGCGTGTGCCAAAACGTTGCCAAATCACTTTAGACGATGTGATTTTCAGAATGTTATGTAAGAAATTGTTAAACCGACCAGAGGCAGTTGAATAAACTATATTTTAATTAATGGGAATTTTAAATTAACAATTATTAATAAATCGTGAGAAGAGAATTATTAGATTTTGAGTGGAATGAAATTTGTTGGTGGAATCGGCCAAAACACAGATTATATTTATGGTTGTGAAAAGTTGAAATTTGGGGAGATATGTATATATATATATATATATATCTAGCTATTTCATCCTCAACCACGCCATGTTGTTGATCAATCAATGCAGCAGGAATTTTGAATTTACTTAAGATGTGCAAAGACTGTTGTATGTAGAAATGGTAGGTTAACTATATCTCAGTAAGTGATTTTTTACATAACCAGTGATTCACACAAAATTTGTTTCGTTCTATACGTAAGAAATTGTTCATTGAGGTATAATTGGCGTAGAATGGAACTCTTAAACATGTGGTATAAACTTGAGACATTGAGCTGTTTGATGTCCATTTGAAAGGTCCAGGCCTAGCAACGGATCCATAGTCGTGGGGCCCTTTCATCAAAAATAAAAAGCCTAGTGCCCAAGTAGGTGAAAATTTGACGTTTTCAAACTACGAATATCAGACATCACGTGTTTGCGCACAATGTTTTGAGTTTTTGAGAAGACCATACCCACTTGTTACAGTTACCGTTTCGTCTGTTTCTAAGATTAGACCTAAGACCTATACTGCACTGATGAGTGTAAAATGAGCACGAAACAGCGGTGTCTGTGGTTGGTCATGGTCAAAGAGACAGAAAGCAAACACGTCCATTTTAGCAGTTTTCATAAACTGCACAAGGCAGTGCGTGAAGAAGTCGTTCGAACTATTCGCTACTTAGGCGTAACGCAAATGGAAGTTTTGATCTACATCCAGCTTTTCATGAAAGGGAAAGCAAACACATCTATTTCGGCCACGTCCATGGAAAGTCTCGTAATAGACGGACAAAGCAGGCGTGATCTTCAAAAAGTCATCGAGTTATTCGCTACTTAGGTGTAACGCCAATGCAAGTTCTGAGCTACACCCAAATTTTGATTAACCTCCGATGGAGATTATTTGAGTAGTAAATAATTACCTGGTAACAGGTTCCCGATAAAGGTTTACGTCAATATCGGTACGAAATTATTTAAGGTTAATTATCAGCACGGAGATTGAGGGTTTAATTTCGAGACAGAACTCGTTACCGAAGTTGCTGTAATCGTTATTGGTGATGAAGTTGAGGAGTGAGGTTGCGGAATTAACTATATTTTTAGGAAGTATATGCCCATGGCAATGAGACGTGTCAAACGAAGGAGGTGGCTCGTTAGCTACCTATACATCATATTCAAAACTTTGAAATTCTCAGTACTTCAATAAACTTAGGCGGAAAGGTATATGTGTAACTAAAATATTCCAAAGTGAACTTATTTGTAAGCAAGCGTGTTTGTCGCAAAAATAGTAATTCTATGGAAAATTTGTTTTTCGTTGCTGTCTTTCTCTCTATCGGTTTGTTACCGCTTTTTACTTCCTACGCCACTAGCCAGGAAGAAGTATAGTCGCGGAAAACTTCGAAAACAAGATATTATGTACTACTATGCCACCGACGAAAAAGCTTTGTGTCTTTATAAATAAGTGCAGTGGCAGCAGACTAAGAAAAAAGTCGCAAAAACTTCTTTTTTGGCGTTTTAGTGGCTCCTGAATATTTCCAGAAAAAAATGTGTAGGGTATAAAATTGGGGGTTGCAGGTGATGAGGTATTTGCAATTCTTTGATATTCTTAGATTTATACATTTGTAACCCCGGTAATTTTATAAATCTATTGCACATTTACATAAATGATACCTTAATCAATGTGCTCTTATTAGAGGAATGTTAATCAATATCTACTGGAGAGTATGAACTATATATAGCCCAACTTATAATTCCCGTTTCTCCTCTGGTTGGTTTAAATGTAACTTTATATACCTTACAGACTGAATTTGTTGTTATGCTCTCCAGGTTATAATCATGAAAATATCTGAATTGATTCTGTAAAATTTACTGACTTCAAAAATAAACTATGATTATTCGTAAGTTGTAGCTATTTAGTAAACAGATTACAAGAAAAAAAGAACGGTGCAGATTATTCACATTGCATGGGCACCGATGATGAAGCGGTTACAAAAATCGTACAAAGTGAACACACGTCACAAATGGTGAAGAACTCAAATTTAAAGGAAACATACTGAAAAATAATCGTCAGTGCTCTCGAACTCCGAACCTTCGTCACAGCACTGACAGTATAGATACCAGTTGCTGATCTTGACGAATCACGGGTTTTCGTCAATTGGTTAAGATCTCAGTGCTTCTTTCGACAGACATCTACGATTTGTTTTCCTTTTATATTAATATATCATTCGCAGTATATAAATAATAAAACAAAACTTGTGGATTTAGTGTATCTGCTTTTCTGCCGTGGAGCTGTCTAAATTTCTATAAAAAATGTCGATTTAATCCATTTGATTTGTATACGTTATACATCTAAAAAAGGTTGATTATGAAATGATATAGAACTGCAATTATAAGCACATTTATTTTTAATCTCAATTTTCCTCTTAGAAAATTAGTAAAACATACAGGCTTTCCTTTGAAGCTGCTTTACGATTATTAAAGGAAGATGGAGTAGGTGTATGTACTTAGCTACGATGCCTGTCTCATTGTTTGCATATAAACGGGGACATTGGATTTAATGTAGCTTTTCGTACAAGACTTCAACTTGGAACTAGATGTCGTACATTTCATGGCATGGTTTGGTACGGTTCATTGGTCACTTGTCGCTAGCTCGGAACGAACTTTTGCACACTAGCCTACTTAGTCAACAAGTTGACATTTTGTCGTTTTTTTTTCTGGCATTACATAGGTTTTTTACGAAATAACCCTGCAGATCTCCCTTACATTTGCCCTTAAGACTTAAAATGATAATGAAATGCTTCTGGCTCCGTCCGCGACCAGCGCAAACTTAGAATGAAACATAAGTATCTTGGAAATGCGTCTCCGCTTTCTGGATTCACCAGCGTCACAGTCTCAGCTATGAGTGCCGTACCGTTACTGCCGTGCTACCGAGACTGCTGAGCCGATTGAGCCGTGTGGAGTAGACGGTCCTATCGGTAGACCAGGCGTGGACTAGTTGTTTAGGCTTGTTTAGCTGACTCGATTTGTTTAACTTCTCAGCTATTCATGTTCGCAACTACTTTTTCTCTGAGAAATCTTGCGCAGAGCATAAACCTTCACGACTGAGCGTTGCGTAGGAAGGATTGCCATTTTACCTAATAAACAAGACAACTCCTACATTGATTTTACAGTAACATATTGTGACGACATAGTAAGCAAAGCTGCTTTACTATAGTTAATCGATAGCGTTGGGAAAGTTATGAACAAAGCTCCTAAATCACCTTGGCGACGCGACCTGTGTTTACACTATAAGAATTTCGTATACCCTTTGGCAAAAGAAAACTCAAACGAAGGCCTGACAGGGTAACTTGTGTACATATAGAAGTATTCTAGTAGATTACTAGTATGAGTTTTTTGTGTAACATTGAATTATAAAGTTTTCAAGGAAACTAAGGTTTTTGTAATATCCAGTAACGTATTTTAAGAAGTGGTAATGTGCATCCGCCTCCCGTGTTCTTTCATTGTTACCTTAGACTAGAAACATATATTGCTTCTTGAACATGCTCATATATATATGTATATATATACAGGGTGAAGTTGAGTCATTTATTTTAACAGTGAGTAGATCTGATCAAAAGAAATGTTTTTTTCCTTTAACATTTTTGTGGTAAAATTAAAGTAACAAAGTTATAGCCCTTTAGAAGTTTGAGTACCGCCCTGTCTCAATAATAATATGTGCTCGTGTTTGGCAACAACGGATATAATCGGAAACAAAAAAGCGAAATAATTTGAAACGCTTATCACGATGTTTTATTCATTTATTTTATTCAGTTGTATTCATTCGATGTATCAGTCGGTAACGCGTGAGTGGTGTTTCTGCGTGGCTCAAACGAAATAAAAAATGGCACATGTTTACGAAAATGCTGAACTTGTGGACATGATTCTTATTTTACAAAATGCTGCTACGGCAACACGGATTTATGCGGATCGGTTTCCCAATCGAGTGCAACCAACCCCCAGTGCCTTTGTTAATGCAGTACAAAGGGCTCGTGAATCAGGTGACTTAAGTCCTCACACGGGAGGGTATGTGCTCCAAGACCGCACGATCAAATACAGGTCCGCACTGAAATACTTGTCGGGGGGATATTTTATAAAACAAGGTAACATTTTTTTTAAATTGTTTTTTAATTTTTACACACATATTTTGGTTTATCTTCCTTCTACAATCATTATCTGAAAATTAATGACTCAACTTCAAAGTGACATATAAATCCGAACACCCAGTTTAAATGGTTTTATTTTAATAAAATTTTGTATAAGTACTTAATGAAGCATAATAAGTAAATGATAAAAATTTCAAAATGATTGCACTGATTAAAAGCCCTTTGACCTTTAATAATGCGTGGATGCACCCTGATGTGCTACGCATTTTCCAACGCGCCTAGGCATGCTTCTGATCAGGTGGTCAATGTCCTCCTGTGGTATCTCATTCCAGGCAACCACCAACTCCTCTCGAAGTGCTTCTAGAGTCTGAGGAGGACGCTGCAAATTGAGCAATCTCCTACCCATCATATCCCACACGTGCTCAATTGGGGATAAGTCGGGCGATCTTGGTGGCCATGGTAACAATGTGACATCATTATCTTGAAAGAAGTCTATTGCGACTCTTGCAACATGTGGTCGGGCATTATCTTGTTGGAAAGTTGGATCTGCCAGTGTGTCAAGATAGGATAAAAGATGGGGTTCTAGAACTTCGTGGATATAACGCTGCGCGTTCATGTTACCTCTGATGAAGATTAAAGGTGACCTGGAACCATAAGCTATAGCACCCCAAACCATAACTCCAACAGTGTGATGAACATGTATTTCAACACAAAACTGTGGATTCCTCCTTTCACCACGTCGCCTTCTAACCCTGGCACGACCATCGTGCATGCCTAAACAAAATCGAGACTCGTCACTAAAGACAATACTGTTCCATTCCTGATCCCAGAGTGACTGTTGTCTGCACCACTCAAGGCGATTACGACGGTGTTCTCGAGTTAAAGGGAGGACCCAGTGTGGCCGGTATGAAAACAAGCTAAAACTTCTCATTCGTCGGTAAACACTTCGCATGCCAATAGGTCTTCCGTGTTCTGCAAACCATTCATTTGCAATGGACCTGGTAGTGGAGAAACGGTCCCTTAAGGCCAATAATCTTAGGCGGCGATCTTCACGGTCTGTTGTTCTACGGCGGCGTCCAGTGCCCCTTGCTCTTTGCGTACGGCTTTCTCGAAGCCATGCCTGACAACACCTAACCACAGTGTCTACACTTTTTTGCACTATAACTGCAATTGCCCGGAAAGAAAGTCCAGCTTCCCGAAGTCCCACTATACGGCCCCCGATCAAACTCACTAAGTTGACGAAATCGTACAGGTCTCCGTACTCTAGGCATCGTAACCGATCGTAAAGGATGTCAAGAACCAAAATCCGCCAACGTTGATTCTTTACTGCGGCTGAAATATTCATTTTTAGAGCGCTAGTGAATTAAAAAAAAGCATTATAAAAACCGGAATGTCCAACTGATAAGGCTGACAATTTTTTCACTTGTTATTTACAGTAAGATATATACGTTCACCAACTTTTATTAAAATAAAACCATTTAAACTGGGTGTTCGGATTTATATGTCATTGCCAACGACCAGTTGGGCACAAAATACAATTAATTGTTAATTGGGAAATTTTTAGGCTTAAGTTGACTCTTTTGACGATATTGACGATAACATCAAGCTTTCGGCATTCTCTATGGAGCCTTCATCAGGATTCTGAAAACACAATTGTGATGCTGGCAATGAATATAGGACCGATTTGAATTGTCATACAACTTACTCGTCGTTGAGGTTGCAGCCACAAGGTGTTTCAAAACGAACGTAGAGAAGATATAATTTGTTATAAATATAAAAACAATAGGATGGAGACATTGGGCTTGTTGATAAAACAAATTGCCAATTCCCCAATGAACAATTAATTGTATATATATATATAGTCAACTCTAGGTCTCGCTCTTCACGTTACGGGCTTCTTTACACCCCGGGCCGGTAAAGTAACTTTAACTCCCGTATCCTTGCTGGTGGACCACGTATCAGTGGCAAAATAGTACACCCAATTTATTTATTTCATATCTTACTGAAATTCTGTTCTAAGCCTTCCACCTCAGTTGGTCGAAGAAAAAATTTGGCATGCATTTCGGGCGTAATAAGCGTTCATATCCCTCTGTGTGCAAGAATTCTTTTTTTTTGGTGGCTCCTACAGATGTCACGAAAGCTGATTGTCGCTACCTGACTACTACTTCAACTTCATATAATCTTAGTATATAAAGGTAGGACAGTGACACCACTAGTAGAGCACTTAAGCGGATATTCCATTTGGTAGTTGTGCATGGAGGCCCCTGAGCCATAAATATTCGGCCATTTTTTCTTTTGCCTAAGTTACTAGTGAACCGCTTAGAGTGGAAAAATTGAGTGTTAAACTTCTTAAAACTGTGAAAAAGCGATTTAACCAAAAAAGTACCATTCTACAATCGTTGAACAGAGTATACCAAGTGAATAATGAGCACCTGGTACCAAAAATCGGACACATGAGTATTTTCTTTAATTATGTTCTATGGTACAATTTTCTTCATCTTCATCGATAATATCTATTAGCGACGTATAGATACATATTTTTCGTCCTTGATAGTAGCAATCTAAAAATATTTCCAATATCTTCAGATATTTTTAAATAACTCAAACAAGCAAGTTGCACACAGGGTCCATGAAGTTTTGGACAATGACAATACGCTTTTTAATTGCTGTCGTCTGTTTGATATTATTTTAGTTTTACTGTTTATTTTCTCCTCCTTTACCTATTCTCGAATCTTCTTTTTTCCAGTTTTAGTATTTTTTTTCTTTAACGTCGTATACTTTGCTCCCGTCTACGTCTCTTTGGGGGTGTTTCTGTTTATTATCAATTTAAAACTACAGTTATCCGAATAATCGTGCCGTATTAATCGCTAAACTCCTGTACGTAACTTGTAAACGGATAAAAGGTCGTTTCTCTCATACACGAACTGGTGTTCACGATGGGAGAACCATTCTTCGCTGTTACCAGTGTCCGAGCAAAAAATTTTAACTATATGATATGTTTTTATAGACGGAATTTGAAGTAGAAATGTTAGACGTCATTTTGAAGAAGTGTTTAACTACCAAGAAACCAAAGGCTATTATCAAATATAATGAAAATGTGTCGGACATAGATAGGCAAGCTCAGATGCCTGCATATTATCCAAGCGAAGGAAAAAGACTAAGCTGGTATAAGAAGGTTGGCATTCATTTTTTTGTCTATGTTGTTTGCTGAACAGTTTCTTTTTTTTTCAAAAGAGGCCACAGCGGAGAAAATGCCGTTTTATGACTACCGAATTGAAATCATAGAAACCCTCCTGTCAGAAAATGAGAGACCAGCTAAAGAACTGCCTACAGTTGCGAGTAAGATACATTTACCAAGTAAACTAGACACAAAACATCGAGGGATGTAGGAATCTTACGAAACAAACGCAGCACTACTGTGCAGCATCCGAAGAAAAACCGGGGCTGTGTTTGGAAAAATGTTTTGCCGGTTGCTTTAAGGAAAAAACCTGTGATCTGACTACTACCATTGCTATGCACCGCATACCTATTTTCCACCTTTGTTTTTGAGAAAGCAGTTTTTGTTAATAGGGAGTATGTTACTTGTTTTTGTTAATTTCAGATATTATTTATTTTTATTTGGAGGTTGTAGGAATAAAGTTTATGATCCAAATTTTGTGTTTTATGAATTATTTCTACGGTCAAGGAAAAGATGTAAGCATGGCGCACACGGCATGTCGGCGGCAATAAAAATTTAGCGAGAGGCACACCATGTGAGCCGTTGGGCAGAATTCCATAAAGACATGCTAAAACAACATACAGGGTTACCATATTCACCGAAAGATTGTAACTCGTCATAATCATATATTTTAACATGTCGGCTGCCGACCCTACATTTAAAACCTCGCCGGCACCCAACGTATTAAAAAGCATCAGAAACAAAAACATTAAATGGATAAATCCAATCAAACAGGCCCATGCAACTAGTCCATACTCCATAGTTCCAACCTTTTTAATAACGCTAACGCTAATTTCTTCCGTATGAAGGATGGGTCGCGGCTGACCACGGACGTACAATTAATGGGTTTCGAATTGTATAAATATACTGCTACCAAAAAAATGAAATATACTTTCCCCCATTCCCTACAACCCCAACCCCTAATTACAAAAAATTTTCTGAAAGTGACCAGGAGCCTCTGAAACATCAAAAAATGAAGTTTGACTGGTTTCTATTGTTTTCGTGTTTTTGGCCTTAGCTCCGCCCCCACTCAACCAAACCAAAGCTTTTGCGACCTTGGCATAGTAGTAACACTGTGTAAAAATTTCATCGGATTCTGACCGGTGCTTCTCAAGTTGTAGGCGGTTATAAGATTAGCAGACAGACCGATAGACTGATGGAAATGCGTGACCTGGTGCGTGTACGTGTCATATTATAATATCAAAAAAATCCAAATCGCGATTACAATACTTCTCCGTCAGTAGCCGTTGGAAGTAATCGAATACGCAGCTCGTGTTCTCAATCATTAAATTAACTAGATCAATCATTCAATATATTTCTACTCCCAGCTTCTTTAAGGCTTTATTGTTGAATCTTGATAATGCGCATTTATCCACTGTCTCCCTCCGATGCAGTACACAGTCCCGTTCTATCTTCTAACGTGATTTAAATGAAGCCAAATTAAGTTAAGAGCACAATCGGCGCAATTTATTATGCAGGTGTTTTAATTCCCTGCTTGGAAATGGTCCAGACAATGGATTAACAGCGCTAAACTCATCCAAAGCTCGGAAAGATCTACAATCTTGAAGGCTGAAAGTTCTTCCAAGCATCATTTGGAACACTGCGGTGTTTCGAGGAAGAGAGAAAAGAATTTATGCGGAATCCATTCGAGGCGGCACACTTTTATTACCTGGAATATGTTAGCAGGCGCTATGAATAATGGTCTTTGTCGACGACACCGCATCATACCAACACAATCACAAAAAACATATACAGAATGATATTCTGATATTCCACGGAAGTCTTCATGCTCCAGAGTGTGAAAGTAACTTTAGCGCCCGCTGGATTTTAATTAAATTTAATACTATGCCAGCTCCCGTTGATAGTATACCCAATTTATTTATTTTTATGCCAACACAAACGCGGAACAAAATTTTCTGCCGTATAACCGGTCGCATAAAAGAATTTGTATACGAGGGATGTCTTTTAAGTTTTGCATATAGAAACATAGTAGGCCGCGCGGATCGAACCTCAGTACTGAATTATAACCTCAATCTTTAGTAAACTTAAATTCAAAGTTTCACAACAATACGTGCAGTGTTCACACTACAGTGACTTTTTAAGTGTCACCAAGTCATTAGAAAAATGGAACTCAACCGAGAACATTTTCGCGCCATAATTTATTACGACTTTCAGAGACAATTATCGCAACAAGAATGCCTTGCTGAGTTACTGTCTGTTTTCGGCAACGAAGCGCCACATCAGTCGACAATTCCCCGTTGGTATGGAGAATTCAAACGTGGACGGGTGAGTCTTAGCGACGATCCCAGGGTGGGTGCACCTAAAACGGCAGTCACCCAGGAAAACGTCGATGCTGTGGGCAAACTCATCATTGAAGATAGACATGTGACATATCGCAAGACTGAGGCATCCTTGAAGATCTCAAAGACCTCAATTCAAAAAATTTTACATGAAGAATTAGGACTAAGAAAATTAGTTTCTCGTTGGATCCCCCACCTGTTGACTGAAGAGTAGAAAGCAGCCAGGGTAAATTGGTGGCAAGAAACGCTTGACCGTTTCAATTCTGGAAACTCAAAAATGTGTATTTTTATACAGCATTGCTAGTGGTGATCAACCGTGGATTTACTGTTATGAACCAGAAAATAAACGACAGTCGGCTGTTTGGGTGTTCCAAGGTGAAGAAAAGCCAACAAAAGTCATCCGTTCTCGACGTGTTTCGAAAAAAATGGTCGCGACATTTGTATCAAAAGCGGGTCACATTGCAACAATTTCTCTTAATGAGTAAAGAACTGTTACTGCGGATTGGTATACCACCATTTGTTTGCCAAAAGTCATCATCGAGCTTCGACAAATCAACCCCGAAAGAAGAATCATCCTCCACCAAGACAATGCAAGCTCGCACATAGCCCAAAAAACAATTATTGGACAATCCTCCATATAGTCCCGATCTAAGTCCTAACGATTTCTTTACTTTCCCGAAAATTAAAAATAGACTGCGTGGTCAGAGGTTCCAGTCATCAGAAGAAGCAGTTCACGCATTCAAAAATCCTGTTTTGGATCTGCCAGCAAACGAGTGGAATAAGTGCTTCGAAAATTGGTTCGAGCGCATGCAGTGTATTAATCTTCGTGGAGAATGCTTCGAAAAAAAATAAAGTTATTTAAAACTGCCTGCCGTGTTGTTTTATTTCGATATGCAAAACTTAAAAGACATCCCTCGTACATTTAGTGCGTAATGAGCATTCACGTCCGCTGAAAAATTAGAGGCTGCGACGCGTCTCTCATTGGGCGCTAATTTCACAACCTCGGTAAATAATACTATAAGGGTTGCTGAGTTAGTCTTATTTTTAGTGAGAAGAAAAAAAATTGAATTGCTATTATGACTTAGGTGACAATCCTATTCTTTGGAAAACATAACAAACACTTTATCTATTAGCTTCGCAGAGCTCAAACTGTGATATACAGGGTGTAAACGTTATGATAGTCATTATTTAAATGGGTGATAGAGGGGGTTAAAAGAAGCAAAAATTTCATATAACATGGGGGTCAAAACGACATTTTTTTAGAGAAAAGCGACTTTAAAGTAAAATAATATCTGACAACGCCGCAATGCCAGACGCAAATTAGGACGGAATGCAGTGTATATAAAGATTGAGTTTGTTGTTTTTGGCTCTTAGATATTATTTCATTATTTGATAATATAAGTACGCGTAAAATGCAAATAATTATAAAAAACGGACTTATCACTAACTGTCTCAGCGCTTCACCTGTTGTGTGAAAGTTTATTGAACGTATTAAAAAAATCCATTTATAAATAGTTTTGATGCATACATTGATTCTCTTTTTAAAACCCACACTGTACTTTTTTGCATTTAAACAAGGTGTTCAAAATGTCGACCTCCACTTCCACGCAAGCTTCATTACGACCTTCACGAATGGTATGAGGATTTTCTTGGGCCCTCGTATGACAATTATGGAAATTTAATATCCCGTCTCGCGTAAAAGTACATTATTCCGTCGCCAGAATGTTTTTAAAAAAAACCGGATTTTCAATATTTTTGTGCAAAAACCACTGACAGAATGTTAGTCTGCGAGGATAGTCTTCATGTAACAAGATCTGCACACGTTGTACATGGTAGGGATAGAGCAAATTTTCCCGTAGGATTCTATGGACTATGGTACGCGATAGTCCTACACGGCGGCCTAATTCCCGAGTGCTGATATCTGCATTGATTTCCACGATATTTAAAATTTGCTCCTCCTGGTCTACAGTAACCTGTCTTTCACGTGTGCGAATATTAGTGGGCTGAACACTCGAAGTCTTAGGTACACTTGCACAAATGTCCTTCTGTCTGGGTGTACCCGTTGGCGAAATCGGTCGCGATAAATTTGAGCTGCAAGATTTGAATTCTGTAAATCAAGACGACGACGTACGCGATCAAAAACAAAACAACACACTAACCACTGTTACTGTTTGCGATCGATTGCTGGTTCGATAAAAGTGATGATGACCGACGCGCTGTTGTAATGTGTGTTTTAAATATTCAATTTGATGAAACTTGCTTACTGACTACAAATTTTGGCTTAACTTAGAAAAACTTTATGCAATTTATTTGGTAAGTACCCAATTTAAAATCGTTTTAGATTGGATTATAAAAATTAGTATGATTGTGGTGATGGTGGTCGATATAAAGCACTTAAAGTTGTAAACTATAAAGCCATTTAGACAAAAATCTATTGACCTATGGACCATGGCTCATATGAACTTTTTGACTTGTTTTAACCCCCCTATTACCCATTTCCATAATGACTACCATAACGTTTACACCCTGTAGTTCATCGCTATACCATGAATAAGGGTCATGAACACCGCAGCATTGATTTTATGGTCGTAAATATTTTGGTCCGCAACTCGCCTAACTGCAAACCTATTTTTTCTATATGGTTAGTTAATATTGGCGATTTTTGAAGTCTTGCTCAACTTCCACAACTTAACATAAGTAATATAAATATTTACCTCAAATGTTGTAACCACGGCTGTGAGGTGATGACGTGGTATGCTTAACCAAATCCAAGAAATGCACAAACAAATCAGCTTCACAAGAACACTAATTCCAATTGTCTTGGCAAGCTGTTTGCTATAAGGTGGTGTGCTGAATACCTATAGTTGAGATTTTCAATAGACCCACGTCTCTTGCTTACTTTTCGTCATCTGTCTCCAAATAACTAGACTGATGCAATACTCATGAATGCTAAAATACATTAAACAACGTTGTATATGGTTGGTTGTGACCGCAGAGACGGGAAGCAAGCATGTTCCATTCACCCATAAGATGTGGACGTAAACCAAGACCTAGGGTTGCCAAAGTAGAATAATAAAGTCTACTGATTTTCTAAGCACTCAAACGGACAAACATGGTTGTGGCAGCCCAGTTGTTTTCTGAAGGAATAAGATTGATATAATATATTTATGAGTTTCGATTAGTAGTTGTTGAGCTACTGGTATTTTTTTAAATTATGGGAGTATATTTTGGATGGACCTTTTCTATCAAACTAGGTCAGTTTAAAAATTGCTGAAGGGAGTGTCAGATTGATAACTCGAAAAGTCTGTTGAGAAATATGAGAAATGACAGATGTCCTGCTCGGCACGGGTATCACGTATCTTGAAAAGTGACATTATGCCGATTATTTTTGACATTATGCTGTGTTTTGACATTATGTAGGTTTTTCTATAAGATGTTATCTTAGCACTCAGTTGTACGTCTTGCTTAGACGTCATGAGGCTTGTTATCAATTTTTGGCTCTGATGTGATGTAAAATCTGCTTCTGAGCGTTACTGGAGGTCTAAGCTGTAAGTTTGTATGTCTTGATGATAATTACATTGGGTTCTTATCTCGAATGCACTCAATTGAGATTCAAAGCTAGAAATCAATTGCTCATCCACATTCTGGAAATTACATATACAAATTTGTTGAATTTCAAAAATGAGAGATAAGAAGTAATTACGCTGTCGAATTACAAGCAATATACATGCTATAACTAATTACACACAACGCGGGCACGGTGGTGATTTCCTGTAATTCTCCTCAGATTTTCGTAATTTATAACTTTGAACATAACTCTTCAGAAAGCACTACATAAAAATAACCCATCGGGTACAGCCAATAGATATATAATACTGCATTGGCAGCATATTCAGTAATGATTTTCTCCCATAGCAAATATCACTGATTTTATACACATTCAGACCAATACATCATCCATATGCGATCTTGCTATTCAACCAACTTTCTTCTCAGAGATAAATACTACAGCCAATGACTAATTGGCCTCACAAAACATATGCAACCAATACTGCGTGTAGTTGAATGATTTCTTCTTAGATGGACGTTCACAATGATCCTAGTGAGCAAACGTGGAATGACTGTTTACGCTCTAAAAACTACCTAGTTTGCAAGATGACATCTTATAGGTTTTTCACATGAACCTATGCCGGTGACTGCTTAGTCTTTGATACTTCTCGAATGGAGTCAGTAATTTTTCCATGACATTGTAGCCCCAGTTCCAGCAAAGATGCTTCTCAGATGAAGTCATTATTATTATTTCCAATACAGCTATTTTGCGCTACTATATGCAAGTATAGGCTTGAAACAATGCATAATTCAATTTTTTCAAGTGTACTGCTATATGAGCTTTGAACATTATTTGAGAATAAAACTGATGTACAAATTTTGTCGAATACTACAAGATATGAAACATACAAGCTCATTACACGGCCCGTGATTTCTCTTTATATTTGATTTATATCTCAACAAAATTATATGGTGACTAATCTCTTTAAAAGTGTAGAGTGATATTTTTCTATTAGATAGCTACTTGCAGAAGTAAATTGTAATTTAATATTTTACCTCCTTGGAACAATTTAATTGGTGAAAATAGGAATGACCCTGCTATGGTGCAGATCGGCTAAAGCGTACCATACATGGTACTATACCGGTTCATTATGTCTGGTTGTTCTGAATGGGTTAGCAAACAAATATGCTAAGGTATGCCTTTTGCACATTATGTTAAGTATGCGCTGGACCTGAATAACTTTTGGACTGCTTATAAATTCTGTCCTCAGTTTTTGAAATCTCTGCAGAAAATCTACTCGTAATAGTGCGTTTATGAAGTCATTTCAATTAACCTAACATATCTCGACTTAGCTTATCCTAATATAACTTAGGAACCTAAGCTTTCTTCATGTGGTATGAAGGTTCGGTTAAGTTCAGTTAGGTTAGATTGGGTTAAGTGCAGTTAGAATGCATTAAGTGAAAAGCTCACGAGATGAGAAAAGACAATGTTTTCTGTTTAGAAACTCCTTTACGTGTATGGAAGCAACGACTAATGGTCGCAACAACTGGCGTTGCTTATTCCAGAGCTTAGAACTATTGATTCTCAAATGGCAGCAACACTTGTCCTGTCCTTTGGATTTCTACTATACGCATATATACGTAGTGTAGAATATCCAGTAGAATACACTTAAGCTTATGCTGTTACACTATTATTCTTGATTGAGGAATTCTTTAATATCCTTATAGGGGCCTCGGTATGTCGGGTGTTCCTTTGCAGCTTTTGCAGCATTAAAAAATAGCTGTATGGTTCGCCAACAATTTCAGCTTTTTCGATATTCCACTTGCTCCAAAACGAGGTGTTAGATAGGGCGGTATCATACTGGCACGGAATAAACTCACACCACTATAAAATATTACCACTCCACTGCCTTGAAAAAAAGGCAATAAATTTGTCAATGCCGGATTCCCACGTGGCTATCTCCGAACTGTTACGTCAGCAATTTTATGTGCGATAAAATAAATTTTACGGGTTGCTGCTACCGTGCCAGATAATATTTGCTTGTACGGTATACGAGCTTCATAATCTAAAGAGGGTGAAGTGTTTTTTAATGCTGCCTACCTTAAAAAAATTTCATTAGAAAATTAATACACTCCGTATAAGGTATGCAAACAGGTACGGTGTACTCGTATTAAGCAAAATATTTATTTCGACGTGACCTGAGCCAAACTAGCTAGCATAACCATTGGTACATAGGAATTGCCCATATACAGGGTGTAAAGTTAGTAGTGTATCAACGGAAGTCAGGTGATATAAGAGGTCCGAAATTTTATAGTTCAGGAGATATTTGCAATTTTGTGAAATATCGAAAAAAAAAAACGGGATAATGAACTCTCCATCGCAATTACAACTAAACCATTAGGTTTAGGGCTGTCATTTATTTCTGAGATGAGCTGAGTGGTTAGTGTTAGCAATAGTTATGTCACTTTTTAACAGAGCTTATTAGAAATCAACGCAAAAAATCTTAAATTCACTTCTTTGTAAAAAATCCCTTCCAACCTCAAATCGGCGGTAAAAAAAATTGAGGTTGCATTTAATTATTCATTTTATCGTTAAAAATATTTGAATCCATCTAGGATAAACTCTGAAAATTTCAGTTTGCAACGATGAGTGTATCACGTCACATTTGTTGTTGCGTTGCGATGAACGTAAGAAACGCAATAGAATTCTTACCCCCTACAAGTACAGAACCTACCGTGTTTAGCCGCTCTTTATGGCGACTTAGCGACAAATGTGGAAGATAACTTGACTCAACTGGATTTCAAAGAACAAGTTCGAAATGGCCTGCATTATTTTCTATACACAAGCGATACTTCTAATAAAATTGTCCTTTAGTCTTTAAAATGAATTTGCATTTTCCATAATTTTTATTTTTGCTTCATCAATTTTTGGGCGCAGTTGGTTGACATTTGTATATTCAGATGTATAGATTATCTTCTTATAAAGCCCCCATATAAAAAAATCTAGATGATTTAAATCGGGTGACCTTAGAGGCCCTCGTATGTCTTCACCTCTACCTATCCAGCGCCGAGGAAAGGCACTGTCTAAGTAACGCCGTACATCGCGTGTAAAGTGGCATGGGGCACCATCGCATTGAAAATACATGAGGCTTCAAACTTCCAAAGGTACATCCTCTAGCAGCTGATGCAGACTGCTTTATAGAAAAGCAAGATATGACTGACCAGTCAACCTAGCGGGCAATTCATATGGTCCAATTAATTTTTTGTTGAGTACACCAGCCCATAAATTAACTCCGAACTGACGTTAAAAGCTGAGTCGGCGAAATTTCGGTTAAGGTTGGATTCGTCTGTCCATAAGATGATGTCGAAAAAAGTCTTATTCTCTTCGCACCGTTTCAACATATTCTCAAAAAAATTCAACCTCTTGTGCATAGACGCCTGGAAGCAATTCCTGTACTTTTTGTACATGGTAAGGATGCATATTCTCCGAGCGTAGTATTGTGTGCACTAAGGCCCGTATCGTCAGTGGTTCCTACAATTGTAGGGCGCGTTTATGGCCTCCTTGATTGTCATACTGCTTTCTCTCCTTCAAAAGTTTCTAGATTACACTTGTCCCGTGTCAGCGTCAGCGCTCTCCTATTGTCAAGATATGTTTTCCTTTTAAATTGTATGAAGTTTCAGGCTGATAAAACATGTTATAACTCCAGAGCAAGCACAATTTGATGCAAATAGATGTTTGTGACATAACCTCAAAATAGAGCGCTGACACGGAGAAGTAGAAAACTATGACAATCAAGGAGGCCATAAAGACGCCCTACAATTGTAGGGACGACTGACGATACAGGCCTATAGTATGGTATATGTTTCTGCTTCGGGCAATGGCTCTGGTGCTCATAGAGGGATCTCTCAGCTACTTCCATTATATCTTCTATTTCTTCTGGGCGTATCCCCGGCGCTCCTAGCTGACGATGAGTTCCTCCATATACGCATTATGGATGCGTAGAAAAACACGGTATAATGTAATGCATTTCTGCCTAATCTTGAGGAGAATATGTCATGATTCTACACTGCCAAATGTTAGATACAAAATCCGCGCTGGACCTATGCCTGACTTAGTAATTTCGGTCGGACCGAAAATCGAATGCTCCCGCACCGAGAATGCCGAGTTGAATGCACTAGCTCATTAAGCTGATTTGGCTATTTGGGTAAAAAATCCGCCATTCTGATTTTACAAAATGTTAATACACACAGTAACACCCGCACTACTAGGACAAATCTAAGAGTACCTTGTATATTATATCACCCTCCATCATATCGTTTAGACTGTAGCTCGTAAAATAGAAGTTCTTGTTTACGTGTATAGATACCCATCTGCGTCAAAGATACAGATATTTTAAGGTAAGTCACTTATCGTAGCAAGCTGAAATTTTCAGGGTTTATTCTACATGGATTGAAATTGTTTTTACAATAAAATGAATAATGATATACAACCTCAATTTTTTTCACCCACCTCCAAAGTTGAGGGATGCAAGATATTTTTCAGAAAAAAAATGAATTTAAGATTTTTTGCGTTGATTTCTAATAAGCTCTGTTAAAAAGTGACAAAACCATTGCTAAAACTAACCATTTAGCTCATCTCAGAAAAAAATCACAGCCCTAAACCTAATGGTTTAGTTGCGATTGAAAGTTCATTATCCCGTTTTTTTCGAAATTTCACAAAATTGCAAATATCTCCTGAACTATAAAATTTCTGAACAAACATATAGGGGTTCATTCGATATGTTTTGAGGCCCTCTATCACCTGACTTCCTTTGATCCACTACTAACTTTACACCCTGTATATGAGTATTACAGGAAAGTGTCATCCATTACCAGAATATACCAATGCAAAAGCGAAGTAGCTGTCTACCGGAATTCTAAAGGTATCTCAGTTCGCGTCGACCGCCAACTCATCACTATGGTTGCTTTCGTCCGTCCGGCCCACAGAGGACCAACCCTTTACATCGCGGTTTTCTGCTCATTCGTAATCATTAGTCCAACAAACGAAAGCAGACACACTGACAACAGACAGGCAATACTGACTCCAAATTATTGCAAGTTCAACGAGAACAGTACTGGATTGCTGTTTGGCACTTGTGAGTATCAATGATATAACTGTTGCCTGGGTAGGGATCACTCACAAAAGTGCCCACACAGTGAAGGTCGATTTATAAACTCAGATGCTCCGGACCACTGCCGTAGCGTTCCCGTAACGCAAAACTTGAATCAGGCGCTAGATGTTAAACTATTAATAAACAAGAATTCGGCAAGGTTCGTCCGAAACGCTGTCGCTATACTAAGGTACCTGTACCAAATAAGGCCATGCGTAGATTTTACAGAAACTATTTACATTTAAAATTGAAGATATCTGCAGTTCTACAAATTTATTCAAATCAGTTTGCATCCATAAATTCAGCAGCTGTGGAGCAGCGCTAGATGGCGCAGTAGGACAGCGTCGGTTTTCAACATAAACCTTATAAAATTTCTGCTTTAAATTTGTCTTCGTTTTTGCATGTTGTCGACTTCTTTCTGCGGAATCTCTTGTTAATTCAAGCACGTACGTCTATAAGGCATATGCAGGTAGTTATTTGCTGTTAACAGATTTTGAATGTTTTCAATTTTGTAAATTGTGTATTTAAGGTTACATGTGCATATTAAGGCCATGTTAAATGGATCCCAGAAGAATAAAGACGAAAACTGGGACTGTTTCATATGCGATAAGGATGAAATACGTGACATGCGTGTGTAATATGCTTAAGATATGTCCATGAGGAATGTGTAGGCTTACGTAGAGGCAATAATGCGAAGGCAAAAACAAGTTTATTTTTTGTACTTGGAATCTCTCTGGACATAAAAGTTATTTATTTTTGTTAATAAGTAATATAATTTCGTATAATCAACAATCTTGTTTTATATTTTGAGCGTGGTTTTATTAAAATCCGGATCATGGCCTTTTTTGGATCCCTGGGTTCCTAATGACGCCAACGGTAGTGTTTCAAAAATATATATTTTTTTTATATAATAAAGGAAAAGTTCTCGGAGCTCTGCGATACAGCTTATTCATTTAATATACCTAGAATAATACCTTTAAAATTTCATGATCGTATCGCAAATATTTATGAAGTTATAGCTATCCAAACGTTAACTTGGCCTTATTTGGTACTGCTACCTTAGACGAAGTTTTAACTTTCTGCCGTTGCCGTTCCCGGTTCAACCAATGAAAGGGAGCCTGCAAATCACGTGTGTCTTGCGACAGAGCAAGGGTTCATTTGCATGTCATTTAGCAATGTAATAGCGCACACAGGAATGGGATTGACAGAGGAAATTTTACTTTGGAATACTGTAAAACTTTATTTTTAGAACGCTTAAATTATCAGAGTCATGTAATGCCGCTTGATGACTACTTTTTTACTACGTTTTCTGGGACCATTGTGTTCATTATAAGAGACCCTATTGTGGCCCATCTATTATGAAAAATATATATTCCGCCAGTTTAGGAAATAAACAAATAGTGAACCATGAGGATGACAAGTGACAGAATCCAAGATTTTGAGCACGGGGAGATAAGCGCACCTTTGACGTTCCAGAGGAAAACCTTTGTCCTATTTCCGAACGCATGTAACAGGTACGTCAAATAATTTACGAACGCAGCCTTGCTGGCTTTTCCGCGTGCTTTTCGCTCTGTTTGACATGACGTATGTTCTGTTTTGCTCGGCGTGGCTTCCTTTGAAATCGCTTGCTATATTTTATTCAATATATTTAAGTAATAATATGAATTATCAGGAGATGTTCGTTACAAGTGATGATTGCATCCGATCTGCAGACAAGTTTGGTCTCCAACTATATGAAAGCGTATACAACTTTTGGTTAGGCTATGCGTCACGCGCCGGAACGTTAGCAAGTTTACAAACTGGTTTTACCTGCTAGTATCAGCGTTATGGTAATAGTACGGTGGCGGTACTCCAACGTCAGAATTTATAAATCTACCTCAGGAAGCAAAATGGTACCTGCGGCTGTCCAGTCCACAGCCTTGATTTGCGACTGGACGTCAGAATTTATAAATCTACCTTAGGAAGCAAAATGGTACCTGCGGCTGTCCAGTCCACAGCCTTGATTTGCGACTGGCATTGCCATTGAATACTATCAGCTATCAGAAAACATATTTGTAAAATTGGAAAACACGAAAATGAGACAGAGATTTGCTTTGCGACTGTCATCCTATCAATCCGAGAATCTACTTCTTATAAGACTAATGTGAGGGAAACTCCGTTAGATCGGATCGTCACCTTTTTCAGTAATTCGGGGTGGCTGATAATTATCAATTATAATTGACGCTAAAATTAATGGAAAGAGAGGGCCTAGACGAAGAAGGGACTACTGATTAAAAAAACCCCGGGCTTGGTTTGATAAATTATCTGCAGCTCTTCCGTGTTGCAGTTTCAAAACCAAAAATTAGCATTCTGATTGCCAACCTCCAAAAATATTAGAAAGCACAAGATCATTTAGCCATCTGTGACCCCTGGAGAGGATAAAGAGGTAACATGACAGAGTTTGAGTGATGTGATCTGATTTCCTGCCTCATATGAAGAACGTCAGCAAAGGAACTGCAAATGATTGCTGTTTTTTGACTGATTACTCAGAGCGCATTTAGAATAGGTGTCCCAAAATTGACGCAAGCTTCGAACTAAATAGATAACTCAGTTTTCTTCTTCGGACTGGTTTTTTTGCGCTGAATCATAAAGAATACAGGGAAGGATTATCTATCTTTGCTAGCCAAAAGCACCCTCCTGTCAAAGTTTTTTTATGGCCGAATTATCCAATAAAAATAAATCCAGTATATCATCGAGGGTGTGTACGACCATGAAGTAGCTGAATTGCTTCACGGGGTACATGGCAATATGGCACGGTCTTCTTGGAATCACTTCCCCGAGTCATTGAATTCAGTAAGAATCTGGCCCTCAGAGATTCATGGATCGAAGAAAGAAATCCAAACGATGTGTCAATTATATCCTGCTACGTTTAAGCAAAACGGTTATAGAAAATTTGGTGAAAACATGCGTATGTGCTAGTAAAGTCGAAGAGGCCATTTGCCTGATGTGATATTCCGTACATAACCTTTTAACTTCTTTGTAGTTCATGGTTTAAGAGAATAATAACAATATAAATGAAAAAAACTGTGGAAAAGTGCACTGAAATAATCGATGGAGGTAACAAAGCAACGGACACTAGGATGCACTGGCCAAAATATCGCCATATTCTTTAGTTGATTGATTGGAAAGGAAGCACGTTACATTATAACGCCCACATTAACTTTTCAGTTCTCACGTATGGAATAGTTTGCTCAATTGCTTTGCAGATGTGTAACAGAAGTTGAACGTAATGCTGACGTGCAAAAAATTTGAGATGATTAATCCTTGGTCTGCTCTTAGGCAGCATTCGTTAATAAGATGCTGTATGTACTCCTATTTTGCATACCCAAACGAACACGTAATGTTTACTGTGGTTTGTATAATAACGGAAAAGGAATTGAGAAATATATAAAATGTAATAAAAACTTGAAAGCACACAATTGTGAAACTGGAGTATGACTGTCAACATGCTTGCCATATCAATTGCTCAACAATTTTTATAGCAGGCCATTTGATACACGCTTAAATCAGAAATGGTGACAAATACTGGGCGCACTGTCGGTACACGGTTACGGCCACGAAAAACCAGAGATTTATACCTTTGAGCTCTGCAATGCATCATCCAGCTTTCATTCGATGCAAAATTCCTCACCAGCTTGAGACAGTGTCGTAGTAGAAACGTATTTCACAGAGGAGACTTTACTTCAGGAGGTTTGGTAGATGTAATCCTAATTTAGTAGTAGGAGAAAACTGGAACAAGTGCCAAGCCCTACAGTATTTACAGTACCTTAAAACCTTAAAATATAAAATCCCTACCTTCCAGAAATGTGTACAAGCAGGGTGTCGAAGTTGAGAGTTTTTGCTCATCAATTGTTTATAATTCAACAAACTATTATATTGGGTTTGTCTAAACGTGCACTAAAATATTCAGCTTATCCATTTCAGTCGGATAGGAGACTGAAGACTTCCGCGCCAGATGCACCAACTGTCAACATCCATTAAGCCGTTTGAGTTGTAACCGCTGGAATAGGAATTTTAATGCTTAAATTGGCGTTAAGAATCCGTTATTTTTACTTCACAAAATTTTTTTATACCTACCTGTGTTACCCACAAATCTAGAGATACCTCATAATTATGTCAAAATCCATCAAGCCCTTTAAGCTATATGCCGTGAAATAGAGATTGAAAAATTGAAATTTCCGGTTAGAATTGTTTTTAAACAACAGTGAAGGGAACACATAGCCGACGAATAAAAAACTGGACTGATGAGGTACGATTAGGATGAAATTATTTTATTATTAAATGACAAATCATTTTAAAAGGTTTTTTCAATTAAACGCTGATTGATTTAAAATCTCCAAATTTCTTCCAAAATCAATCAACGTTTAATTAAAGAAACCTTCAAAAATGATTTGCCATTTAATAATAAAATAATTCCGTCCTAATCGAACCTCATCAGTTCAGTTTTCTATTCGTCGATTATGTGTTCCCTTCACTGTTGTTTAAAAACAATTTCAGCAACAATCTCGCCGACTTAGTAAGTAAATATTTTTCTCCTAATTGTTATTTGTTACTATTGTCAATAAATGTTTCCAGCTCCAGACGATGAAGACATAGATCTTAGAAAGCTTGAGAGTTTAAGTTATAAGAGTGTACTTTTGCAATACTTTGCCTTCTACCCAAAGAAATTAAAGTATATATATATATATATATATATATATATATATATATCCAGGCCAAATGCTGCAGTATGTCCATGATATCTGGGCTACAGTTGCCATAGTTATAGCCAAATATTGTACAAAGATATTGCTCGTTTAGAGGATTACTAAGAACATTCAGAATTTGTTTATTTGCGTATCTTGGAAGGTCTGAGAAATAAGCTGTATATCCCTTTAATTTTTCTTGATTCTGAAATGTATTCCATAAAATTATAAGTAACAGCAATTGCAAGGATTACTACTTCAGAAAACACAACAACAGGTAATGTTTGATGAATTTTCTAGAATCATAAAAATCTAAAATTAAAGTTACTTGTAGTCGGTTGAGTAATAACAGAGACTCTAGCAGTAATTAGGTCACGCCCAGATCAACGGCAACGTATTTTATACACCCCAAGGCGTTATTGATGCATTTGCCGGCTATTTCAAGAGCGTACAAAATATTTCCTCTTCTTTCGATCCTCATCACCTCAACACTGTGTATTTATCTAAAGAAATTAACGGAAGCTGGTCTCTAAGCTTCCAGATAAACTGGTAAAGATCAAATACCTAGTCGTTGTTTTTGTGAAGCCGATGCTTTACAATAGATATTATATTGAAAACTGTTTTTTTTCTTCATATATGGAAGGTAGCAAAGGTATGTCCAGTCCAGACCGATGGTGATGAATTTAATGTACTCAACTAAAGAGCTTTTAGCTTTCTAAACAACTTTGCAAAGGCTTTTGAAATGGCGATTTACTCTTTTATCTTTGAGAATGTTAAGAACCTAATTACACCATCACAACATGGCTTCATGAAAGGTAGATCCACCACGTCAAACTTAATCACAATTACGCATTATATAACAGGCTTTCAATAAGTTAAACCGTCATCTTCTAGTGGATAGCCTTTATTACTTCGGCCTTAGTGTCTCGTTAGTCGGTCTCCTGAGCTTACCTTTTTCCAATAGAATACAGTATGTTTATTATAATGGCTATTGTTCAACAAATTATACTGTGCCCTCTGACATGCCGCGAGTATCGAATCTAGATCTCCTACTGTTTTAATTCCTCATAAATAACCTTGCCGCTTCGCTAAAGCGTCACAGCGTGCTATTTGCCGATGATCTGAAAATCTTCGCCAAAATTGAAGCGAACAACAGAGAGTAGTGATCTTGGTGTCCATGGCGCAAGAGTTACTTCTGAAACGTCATGGATTCTAGGTTTCATAATGCGCAACTGCCGATCTTTTTCCAAAGGATCAGCACTAAAAGCCTTTTCTATTTCAGTTGTGTGACTAAAACATGACTGCGCTTGTTTAATATGGAACCTATCCTATGCATATCATAAAAATTTCTTAAATATTGTACTAATTGATGGCGCATATTTAGAAAGGGGGTCAGTCGATTTATTCTGATGCGCTGTTTCAACCTAGAGTCTCTACACTTACTCTCCAGTCTCCATAAGCTTTTGCTCGACAAAGTCGATACGTCACAACTTCTAAAGAGCTTGAATTTCTGTATACCGCGTTTAAATTCGAGAAGGACTCTTACTTTCTACTGCAGTATCTTTCGCATTGTCCCGTATTATCCTCGCTGTATTCTATATGCAAAAATTATAATGCCATAGCTGACAGTTCACGGACACAAATTTTGATTGCGCGAGTAAAGTCTTGTCAAACTTCAGGTACTATTGGAACAGCTAATTTTATCTGTGTTTGTTTTAGCTGGTCCTTGTATTCGCACTATTAGTTATACATACTATACATTATACCCTTTAATTGGAGTAGTCTGTTGGTCATTTATGTATCAATAAATATATACGTATATGCTTTCACGACCGCGCAGGATCAAGAAGAGTCAAGATATCAATAAGCAATAAGTTGATTGATAGGGATATTTCGTATATCCTTGAAGATGGACAATCTTGTTATTTCCTCGTCAAATTGCAGCATTTTTATGATGGGTCGTTCGCAGTAATAAATACGTTCTTGTCGGACATTCGACCCCTTTTATTACTTCTAACGATTAATATCCCTTCGGACGCTGCGCTGTAACGCCCAACGCGGTATAGCCGTCATTAATCATCTTTATCAAAAACTAACCACAAGGTTTGCCATACACTGGAGCACTCAAGTTGTCCGCCTCTTTGGAATGACATCAAAATAGAATGCGTCAGTGATTATACAACAAAAATCGACACTGTTCGAAAAAAAATTGTAATAACCTGTTTCACAATGGATGGAATCTAAGATATTTTGATTTGAAATTCATTGTGATTTTATCACGTGTCAGAACACATCTTACAGGGAAAGAGGTCAATGTCCTGGGAATACAGGTAAAAGTAATGAAGTGAAGTAAAGTTTATTCTACCAATTTAGCTGTTGAAAACATACAACACACTAAATCTTCAAACAAATAAGCTTAAGTCTATTTCCCCTGTGGATCCTGCAAGGTTCTTTCGCAACTTTTCCATGGATATTTCTCTATTTTACTCATGAATAAAGATTCTGTATTGCGTCCTAACCGCATTATGTATCGTCTAGTCACCTAATTCATGCTGCCTCTTCTTACTTTGTTAATTACTGTTGTTTATGAAGTTTGACAAAGAAGAAAGTAGCACCACAGCGAAGGTTGCTGTCTCAAGTTGCAGAACGGCTATGTACAATACTTTTCAGAGGATAATTACTGAGGTTATAAATCTTCTTCTAAGCTGCCAACGAAACGTGAATACATAACAGAAATAGCGCCAATCTGTGATGCGTTCAAAATAACATTTATTCAGTTTAGGTACCTAAATGGAAATTAGTCACAGAATGCTGAAAGATTGACTGCAGATTTTGCTTTGTGGTATTAGCGATGATAACATGCTGTGAAATTACAAAATACGTTCGGCGTTCGGCAATGTGCCTTGTTTGCTCAGAGTTACTATTGTGATGCTAGCAAAGAAAACAGGACAGATTTAAATTGTCGAGTAAGTTATCTGACAATTTAAATCTGTCCTGTTTTCTTTGCTAGCATCACAATTGTGTTTTCAGAATCCTGATGAAGGCTCCATAGAGAATGCCGAAAGCTTGATTTTATCGTCAAAAGAGTCAACTTAAGCCTAGAAATTTGCCAATTTTCCAATTAACAATTAATTGTATTTTATATACAGGGTGACTTCGAAGTTGAGTCATTTATTTTAACAGAGAGTAGATCTGATCAAAAGAAATGTTTTTTTCCTTTACCATTTTCCTGGTAAAATTAAAGTAACAAAGTTATAGCCCTTTGGAAGTTTGAGTACCGCCCTGTCTCAATAACAATATTATGTGGTCGTGTTTGGCGACAATGGATATAATCCGCCGTATCGGTTCATCGCATCGGAAACAAAAAAGCGAAAGAATTTGGAACGATGTTTTTACAGGTATCTCATTCATTTGTATACAGTTAGTGTCAGTGAAGTGAATAGTGGTATGTGTTGCGTGGCTCAAACGAAATAAAAAATGGCACATGTTTATGCGGATCGGTTTCCCAATCGAGTGCAACCAACCCCTCGTGCCTTTGTTAATGTAGTACAACGGGCTTGTGAATCAGGTGACTTAAGACCTCACAGGGGACCTCACGATCAAATACAGGTCCGCACTGAAATACTTGTCGGGAGGATACTTTATAAAACAAGGTAAAATTTTTTTTTTATTTTTACACACATATTTTGGTTTATCTTCCTTCTACAATCATTATCTGAAAATTAATGACTCAACTTCAAAGTCACCCTGTATATATAATTATAACTCAGGCTGATATGGTAATACGGATGAAATGGTGAATTGCTCTAGTTCTTCACCGGGAACATAGTTGTCGCTGTAAGTCTGAATGGCGAGGGTTTATTATCATATATGTTGCGTGCACATGATGAAAACAACTATTGTTTAAAAAATCGTAGGTTATTTGTAAAAAACTGTTTTTGGTGCTCAATAAGTTATATACGATGCATGCATTTGTAGATATTGCTTCATGTAGCGTAGTTTGCGCGGTATTTTTGATATCATCTGCCTTCTTAGACTGTTCATATGCTACATAACCTAGAACTCATTGCTTTTAATATTCTGAACTCTTCGCCACGCTATTTATTCATGATTTCTCACATGGCAAATGGAAGGAATGGTGAATTCGAGCATGGGTGATTCGGCGAAGACTTTTCTTAGGTGTAAGGTATTTCTTTAAGCTCTGGCTTCAACAGTGACAACAGAAAAGCCGCAGATAACCACTGGCAAAGTTTTGGATCCTAAATTAGATAAAATTACGTCTGTAAAGAAGAAATCCAGAGCTTTAGCGGAGGTTTTAGGTTCCACATCTAACATAGGCAACCTGCGAATCAGAAAACGACAAAACAAAATAAGTGAGTCAGTGAAAAGTAAAGCAAATGCGAAAAGAAAAGCCAAGGAATGAACCGCAACCAAAAAGACTACCAAACGAAATTCTAAAATCAAGCAACTTCAACAACAAAAACCGTCTATCACTGAAACCGAATCCCACTCATCGGTAGATATCCACTTGCAAGATGATAATGACGACGTGGACGATGAAGACAGTTGTTGCGTAGGATGTGGTGAACTGTACAGCTGCACTTAAGTGGACGTGGGTTGGATCAAATGTATTAGCTGCTAACGATGGATACATGAAGACTGTTCAAAATACGAATCCACGAGCGATATATGTGGTGAAACGCAAAAAATGTAAGCTCACCAACTCACACAATATGCAACCACCATTCTACCCATATGCCTGGGTGAAATTTATTAAACATAATTAATGTGTTTTTTTACTTTAGTAACGCGTTAAAGAGGATATGATACTGTGAAGTTGTTGCCAACACATCTGGTGGAAAATGAGTGACTTCATTTTGTTTAAATAAGCATTTCCTTGTGTTTTACACGGCTCAATTTTTTTGGCCACAATATCACCCTAACTTACCCGACATCTGAAGAGAACGTTTTTTATACTGTTGGAAAAAAGTATTTAAGTAAAGTCTATGTTCGTAACACGACTACTGCATTCTCAAAATGATGGATTCATAAATATTGTTTGGCATAACTATGGAAAAGATTCTGTGAAAATCTTAACCCCAATGCAAACCTTAGAACTTGTTTGCTCATCACTCGAGTAGTAGAGACACGGAAAAATGAAACCAAATTTGTTTTGGCTTTCAAACATAATATGAGTATTTAGCAAAAAGATTTAGAGGTTCTCAATTATTTATTGAAAATTTGTAAAACTTAGGAATGTTAATAAAAATCATACTGGATCGTGAGCTTTTTGCATATTCTTGTCAGATGGACGCGAAAGGACTGTTTATGACAATTGCGTATACGTCAAGAGGAATATTAACGATCGTTCTCATAATAAAGCTACGACTAGTACGTTCAAACGAAATTTCCAAAATGATTATTCAATTAAGGGATTATTAAACTCTGCAGCATCAACACACATAGGCATTGTTGCCAGATGCTTTTTCGTTTAAATGTCTGTCGAAATTATATCACACTTACGTCATTTTTACAATTTTTTAATAATCAATTAAGGATCTTAGTAACAAAATATTCTCGTCCAGCATTGGTGTTCTGTATTCCCCCATTCTCAGCCTGACTCCGATACCGTTTTTCTTCAAATTTGCGATAACGTAGGGTCGAGTGTCGTTGGAGCTGAGACTAGTAAGCCTCATTACTTGATTAATTTTTCTAGACACAAACTCCGCAATTACATATTAATATCTAAGAAATTGTCTGTCGTCTAAGAGCGTCTCGATTGTAAAGTGTGCAGTTGAACCTTAACATCGTCGCCCCTGAGATAATTGATTGGTTCACGATCAAAGTTAAGCTCCTCAGCATCCATTGAGGTATCCTTGACGTGCATTCTCAGCTGTTAATGTTCAGAACCATAGGGTGATAAGGAGTACTGAAACGTATGAGGAGATTAAAAATGTAATACAGCAGTGAACCCAGTTGCTTCAATTAATTACCTTACTCTGAGGCAATCATAAATTAATATAGCTTGTTGAAAGTCTACATGCCAATCACGTAAACCCTCTTTTTAAAATTTATCACTCGGTTGCTGAAGTTAGGCGGACAACTTCAAGTATCGGTTATATCAAAGGAATCAATATCGGAAAACTCCATAATTGAAAAATTCTTCCAGTTACAGACTTTCGGAAACTATTAAAAGTTCCGTTCTGGATGGAAAATTGGATATGGAAATTCTTAGTAACACCTCTTTGGACCTGAGTCTTGTATGATTTGGCTTTCTTTCTCACGGTGTGCAATCAAAACTTTTAAATGGCTTAACCAGATAATGCATGGCAATCGATCGCCAATCCCTTCAGATTGAAATATCGTCATAAGAGATTATCAAGCGTCAAAGACTAGTGATATTCTCTGTGATGTACATCTCAGAACACCCTTTTTTGGAACAAAATGTTAGTGTAGACAAATTGTACTGTGCTAGTGGTGCCATTTCTTGTGAGATTCATGTACTCTATATAGTGCCAAAAAGGTTTGGATTTCTAATAAATATTTCAAAAGAACTAAGCATGTAAATAGCCTGTTTTAATTGATTATCAAAACTGTATTTTGAGATTTAAGTACAGCATCCAGAGGTAGGATCGAAACATTCTAAGCACATTTGAAGTATTAAAGTGTCAACCTGTCAGAACATGAAATAAGCTCTGCTGATAGCACCATCTAGCGTGGGGTCTATGTCCATTTAAGTCCATTTCAGCGCGCCCTGATATATCAGTCTGGAACTCCCGAACCTATGGGACTTTACAATCCTCATACCCAAAATGAAAATCAGCGAGTCTCTGAGATATTGAAGAATGATTATTATTATTTTTGTTTTTGTCTGAAGCTCTGCCGCATATCTCATGTCATGTTCCGTCCAGAAAATGTAATCATTTTTCCGACAATTGGCGTGGGAATTGAGAGACCGCGTCATAATTATCTTACACGCCTAACTGGGTACGATCAATCCGATCCACAGCTTTTCTGATGACAGCAAACTACATGCAGGAGTTCAGAGTGACAATCAGACTTCTGCCGATGAGCTGGAGAAAAGAAGACTAGCAGCGACTTCCTGTCTGACGAGAGACCTGGAGGTTATCACTGCTTGGGGAAGCGTCCTGGCGCTCATCCGGTTTTGAAGGATGGTCGACTTCTACCAAAGAGCCGCTCAGTACGGCTGGTCCAGATCACCGATGACTAGATCTGGCTCGAACCCATATCGTCAACAGCGGCAGCTGCTGGGAAAAAGATAAGCCATTTGTTTAGGGCCAAGCAGTACTTTTCTCCACAAGCCGTCCAGATAAGACTTTGCTTTGGGTACTTCTCACATGGTTGGGGTACTGCCGCCCGGACTACACTATCCATGCTCGAAGCTGTTCAGAGGAAGGCTGTCCTACTGATCGATGACTCTTCTATGTGTCTGCCAAACAGACTGTCTTTGGCTTCCCATTCTATATAGAATTTCGTACATTCAGGGTATCGATATTCCGAGGAGGCCTTTACCAGTTCTGCTTATCTTACTAGAATCAAATTAACAAAATTTCTGAACGTCATAGCAGCCGCAGTGCTCTGGTAGTTAGGCTTCTGAGTACGCAGCGGCTGCTTCGGTTTGAAGAAAGTTGTTTGTTGCCTACACATAAGCCACGAGTATTATAATAACGAACTATCCCGGTTGCTCTATAACTCCTCCATCACGAAAGTGCCACATAGGTTCTTAGGATGAGACAACTGTCTTATTTTCGAAAATAGGAACATGGTACATCGATTATGATAGTATATAGTATGCACGACACTGTTTGGAATGTACTATCGAATTTCAGCTCCGAGTTAATTGTGATTTTGTGCGTTCTGATAAGTGAAATAATTTTCAAAATCAGTAGTAACTTGATTATAGCGATCTAATCTATCAATGTATAGGTTTGCATCTTGTTTAGTGGCTGCTGGCTTTAGTTATATCCGAATAACCTCTGTTAATTCATCCTGCAAAAAGGAAAATAATTTTTACCAGTGGCGCATCAATTGGGAAGTATAAGAATAAAAAATGCCGGTTCGTTTTATACGCAAATGCTGTAATTAGTCATGTGAAAGCCATCTATTGGTTACATGTTGTGTTTGCAAAGAAAATTCAAGCATACATGTGTTTATATTACGTCTAATGAGGTACGTACTCTCAATACCAATAAAGGATACGATTGGACGTGCGTCAACTGTAGGGCGGTAGGTAATGATCTAAAGGAACTCAACGCACTCATTATTAAACTTCAGAATGACATTAGTGAGCTTAAGGCAGAAAAGAATCGCATATCATCAGGAGTTGATATGGAAGATGTAATTGCTGAAATATCTGAGCGGCAAAAGCGAAAAAAAAACGTTATGTTATTTAACGTTACTGAACCGGATCAGAGTGCTCCCTTAGCCGAGCAACAGGCTTCTGAGCAAAATAAGGTTGTTTAAGTACTGAATATCGTCGTTCCTGGGTCATCATTTACTCAAGTCAAGCCCATCAGAGTTGGTTGCTTCTCGAACTCCAGAATGCGACCTATCAAAGTAGTGCTTGATAATGCTGATACTGCTCGCAATATTATGAAGAATGCCAAACAAGTTAAATCGAATAATGTCCACAAAAATATCATTATTTCTTCTGATCAGCACTAAAAGACAAATCGAATATTACAAAAGTATAAAGCAAGAACTTGTCAATCGACATAATACTGGTGATAATAACTGTCGAATCAAATATATTAATGATGTTCCAAAAATTGTTCCGTTAAACTGATAGAACCCAACAGTGAACCAGTCGCTACCTGTGCCTACTACCAAAATGTTACAGGTCTTGACAGCAAGATCGATATGTTTTTCTCAAGTGTGAGTGTGTGTGAAAACAGCATTATTGCTCTTAGTGAGACGTGGTTAAAACCAGAGGTGAAATCTAGTGAATCGTTTCCAAATCATTATGATGTACATCGAAAGGATAGGAACTGCGATCAGCTTGGATTATCTATTGGGGGCGGTATGCTGCTAGCTATAGATCCCTTGATGAAGTCTGAGGTAGTAGATACTCGATTTGGAGTTTAGTTTCCGGAAATAGATTTTCTTGTATGTAAGTGTTTCGTATCATTTTACATCATCAATGTAGCAGTTATTTATATAACACCTAGTATTGCGCTTGACGACTTTGATAATTTTTTAGACATGCTGGAAAGTTGAGATATATTGCATTCAAAAAAATTCTTTATTATAGGGTACTTTAACTGTAGGCGATTTGTTGAAAATCGTTTGGATGATCATAAGACTTCCTTCATGATTATTTTTTTATCTTTTTTAAATGTTTATCAATACAATAATGTACTTAATAGTCATAACAAAATGCTAGATTTAGTTATAAGTAACTTTGACTGTACCTGTTAAGAAAGACTGCACTCCTTTAGTTGATGAAGACCATCATCATCCAGCCCTATCTGTAGCGCTTAATAAGATCTTTCTCAAACATGAATATGTCAATTCAGTTATGGAACATAAACAATACAATTTCAAAAAAGCTTACTTCGTTGCATTGTATCAGGATTTGCTGTTTATTGATTGGTCATTTTTGGAAAATATTGGTGATAGTAACCAAGCAGTTGACCGATTGTATGGTAAGATATACGAATTACTTGATATACATGTACCTGTTTGGTATACAGCTGAAATTATTCTTCTAGTTAAGGAAAAGGCTGAATTGCATAAGAAATTTAAATTGTCACGCAATGCTGATGTTTATGAAAATTTTTGTAGGCCTAAAAGCAACTGTTAAGCAGAAAATAAAAGTAGCTTATGATCAGTACCTAAACAAAATTCAAAATCAGTTAAAACATGAACCGAAATCATTTTGGGCGTTCATGCATCAAAAAAATAATACTTCTAGGATTCATGGACAAATGTCTGATGGCACTGAAGTGTTCAATGATCCTAAACATATCAGTAATGCTTTCGCTAAGTTTTTTGAGAGTGTCTGTACCTGATATTACTGATGAACAACTTAGTTTTGACTTTCAGGGATACGATCTGTTGGATATTACCTGCGTAGCGATATCTGAGCGCGAAATTCTAAAAGTTGGACGAAAATTAAAAAACAAGTTCACTTCTGGGCCAGATCAAATTCCATCTTTCTTTCTTAAATACTGCATAGCAGTACTAGCAACGCCACTTAAAGTATTGTTTAATTTTATCCTGAATACTTACATTTTTCCTGACAAGTTTAAAATTGCTAAAATATGCGCTATATTCAAAAGCTAAGCTTCCTAGATCATCACTAACTACAGGGGAATATCCATTTTGAACAATTTTGCTAAGCTTCTTGACATGATTTCATATGATCTCATCTACCAGTCTGCAAAAAATTGCATTTCTATTTATCAACACGGTTTCACGAAGTTTCGTTCAACTATTAGCAACTTAGTGGTTTTCAGCCAGCTTTTATGTGAAACAGTTGACAGCAGGGGTCAAGTTGATGTAATGTATGCCGACTTTTCCAAAGCTGTTGACAAGATCAGTCATGAAATTCTCCTCAAGAAACTTTGTTATCTAGGTTTGCAAAATAACTATGTCTTGCTATTAAATATGCATATTTATCTAATAGACAACAATATGTAGGTATGTGTAAATAATGTGAAATCGGAAGTATTTACTGCCACTAGCGGTGTGCCGCAGGCATCCAATTTGGGACCTCTTCTATTACTTCTATTACTTAATTGCAATAAGCTATTGTCTGGGAATGATTTAAATATATATATATATATTTAAATCATCTATATATATATATATATATATATCAGTATCCAGTGAAGAAGACTGTATCATCTTACAGGAACAAATCACTTTCCTACATAACTGGTGTGTAAGAAATCATCTGCATTTAAACATTTCTAAATGCAAAGTAGTAACATTTAGTTGCAAGTCCAAGCCTATATCTTATCGGCATACTATTGAGAATTTGACACTAGCAAGAACCGATTGCATTAGAGATTTAGGTGTCTATTTTGATAGTCAGTTGAGATTTAATTTTCATGTAAGCCAAACAGCGCTGAGTGCTTGTCGCGAGTTTTAATGACACCTCGGCATTATCGTCTCTGTATTTCAGTCTAGTAAGATTTAAACTGGAATATGGCTCGCTCATACGGAGTCCTACATATAGCCAATATATCGTTGCTACTGAAAAAGCACAAAAGACATTTTTGAAATTCATAGCTTTTAAAATCGATGGTGTGTATCCACCATGAGGCTGTAGTTATCCTGAGCTGCTATATAGATTTGATTATCAGTCTTTGGAGAGCCGTAGATATCAGTTATCTGTACTTCCCTGTACTTTCCATGGAAAAGTAGATTGTCCTGTATTGTTAGGTCAAGTAGATATCTGGTTCCTAGAATAGCATCTAGACAATACATGACCTTCCTGTGCAAAAGAGCTCAAACTAACTTACTACTAAAGGCTCCAATCAATTTCATGTGCTGAAATGCCAACAAAATTTCAAGTGTATGTGATATTTTTCACTGCAGTGTCTGTGAATGAAAGAATAAATCTCGTGCCCATCTATGGTGGATTTTGGTCAAATTTTTCATGTTTCCTCTGTTTCTGTTTTTTTCTGTCGTAAATTTTGTGCTGTAACTACCATGTAAGCTATACTACTGCTTTTTGCACTGTAAATGGTGATCACTGTTGGGCAATAAACGCATTATTGTATGACAGAAAAAATCAGACCGTTCCCAAACTTTTATCTCTTCCAATAGGCAGCAGCGGTGGCCGCAGTAGTAGACTCTTCGCTCTCCTGATCACTCGCCGTACGCTGTGCGGGTTCGAGTCCCGTCCCAGGAGAAATTTTTCTCTTGGCTATGGAAGTTGTGATTGTCCGTAGATGGTAGATGGTCTCTGACTGTCGAACGCGGAGGTACCACCCGGCGGTTCTCGTAGTCGGAGCCAGAATGTGTGCATGTTGCATGCACACGTGTTCCCTCGCCAGAGTCCGTGTGGCGTCCCCCCCTTTCCCATGTATCCCCCTATAGCCCCACGGTACCCAATGGGTGCTTAGGCCTTAAGCCTTCGTAGTAGTTGGAGTATAAAAAAAAATTGATAATTTTTTTATGTTAATCGATAAATACTGAGACCTTGTTTTTTGTTGTTATTCGAGTTGCTCACGTCTTTATAGCGTGTCGCCAGAAATATTTGTCGAGTGGCACAAAGGTTTTCAATTTATAGGTTTGCAAATCATAAAACACATGTGCGAGTCAATCTATTTTCAACTATTTCCTACCTATAAATGTTTTTTTGCATATTTACACTTGAATTCATCAACATTCACTTGGCTAAATATCTCCAAATCTCACTTTTTCATCTCCGACCGTCCTGTGATGCTAAGCTAGTGACAACTTTGAGAGTCCTCTCAGTCTGTAGGGAATATCAGTTCTTTCATCTGTTGAAAATAATAGTGAGTAGGTGAGCAAATAATTACAACAGTTCTGATCTCTGAATCGACGGCAGATTCCCAGTAAATGAACGAAACGTTCATATTATATTATGCTGTGCCTATTATGGTGGAAAGAGAAGGAAGAAGACTAGAAATAAACAAGCAGTAGGTGAATGACAGTTCAGATCGCTCTATCAATATATCTCTATTTAGGCTCCGTTAATATAATTTATGAAACGAATTTTCTGATTGTGAAAGTTTCGCAAAGAACTTTTCTTACAAATGCTTATTTCGAACAGATAAAAAGCTATATAATATTTGCTGCTGAATATTTTAAGTAGGATTTGGGAAGTTCTAGTCATCTTTCTATGTTTGACTGTTATAAAACTTCCTAAATATATGTACGTCCCGATTATACAAATAATGGACGTTCGAAGCCGCAAGTATTTTCAGTGTGATGGTGCCCCATGCCATTTTGCACGGGATGTACGGTATTACTTAGACAGAGTCCTTCCTGGGCGTTGGATAGGTAGGTCACCCGATTTAAATCCTCTAGATCTTTTTATACGGGTGAATTGTAAGGGGATACTCTATACTTCTGAATATACAAATGTCAACAAACTGCGCCAGAAAATTGATGAAGCAAAAATAAAAATTATGGAAAACGCAAATTCATTACACTAAAGGACAATTTTATTAGAAGGTGTCGCTTGTGTATTGAAAATGATGGACGCCATTTCGAACATGTTCTTTGAAGGCAGTTAAATTAAATTATCTTCCCCATTTATCGGTAGATCGCCATTCTGGACTTGTAGGTGGTGAGGATTCTATGGCGTTTCTTACGTTTATCGCATCACAACAACGAATGGGACATGATACACTCATCGTAGGAAGCTGAAATTTTCAGAGTTTATTCTACATGGATTGAAATCGTGCATACAATAAAATGAATAATGAAATACAACCTCATTTTTTTACCGCTCTCCAAAGTTCATGGATGGAAGAGATTTCTCACAAAAAAATTAATTTAAGATTTTTTGCGTTGATTTCTAAAAAGCTCTATTAAAAAGAGATATAATCGATGATAAAACTAACCATCTGGCTATTAAGATCATATTAGAAAAAAAAGTACAGCCCTAAACCTAACGGTTTAGTTGTAATTGCGAGTGAAAGTTCACTATCCCGATTTTTTCGGAATTTCACAAAATTGCAAATATTTCCTTATCCATAAAATTTTGGACCACACGTATAGGGGTTCATTTGATAGGACTTGAGGCCCTGTATCACCTTGACTTCGGTTGATCCACTACTTACTTTACAAACTGTATATTGTTATCGCCATTTTGGATTTGGAATAAAACCGCCAAGGTAAGTGAATCGTCAGCAAACATTGTTTTCATTTAAACGCAAAAAAATGTTCACAACATTCAATGTAAAAGACTCATCTTTTTTATGTGGCGCTTGTGTTATTTTGTACATTCAATGGTTTCTGAGAAAAGACGAAGGATAGAATTAAGTTGGTTACCCTGTAAAGTTTCATCGTTTATTATCCTATGTTTGCATTTATTTTGAAATCTTTCGATGTATTTGTATGTACAACAAAAAACCTTTGATGGTCTGGACCGCTTGTCATTGTATTTAAATGCCCAAATGACAGAAGTTTCCTAGAATATTAGATCTCAGACTATTATCTTTTCAAGCAATGTCAAAAAAAAGTTGGTGGACGAATAATTCTGATGACTTGATGGGCGCATTTTTTGATATATGGTTGAACCTCCGCTACTGATAATGGCAGTAGACTCATCGGTTTTAATTCCTAATCAGGAGCTTTCACTTGCCCAATGTATTGACAAAATCTTAAAGCAGTTTTCAGCGAAGTAATGCCCGACTATGAGAGAAAAATTAGAATCAAGGTTATTTAAGCGTGAACTATAATTAAAAAAGAATTAAAATTTTCCGGATTCCCTGAAACCCTCCCGAAGAACTTTTCATTAAACGGAGAATGTGCAGGACTTGGAAGTTTCCTTGTTTATTAAAGGTTTAAATCTCAGATCACTCGTCGAAGTTAAACAAAGGATTTATCGGAAGATGAAAACCGTATTGTGACTGTTTGAAGAAAAATCTACGCGAGGTTCTAAAGAAATTATATTGATCCGGACAATTGCTCCATATAAGTAAAGTTTCCGCTATATTTAGAGGAGAGTATACCATATAGTTATTGGCACTTCAAGCTACCATATCGGTATGTTATATTCAGTTAGTAGTATTTGTCTAGATATTCATTGTATTTGCATTAAATATTTCGAATTCGCTCACAGAACTGTGCTTTTTGGAATGGGTTATTGGCTCCTTTGCAACTAGTCTATAACACCCATATTTACGGAGTGATTGTCGGCACCCGTTAACATACGGTATAAGGTATCACAGAAATGATCACTAGGTTATGTTAGGTTTCTTGTGAGTGCATCAATAACGATCCTCCACTGCGAATCTTTGATCTGTTGTGGCCCACACCTATTTATATTTCCCCCAGTAGCTCCGACCTTCTGAGGAAGTCGATTAACTTGTTTGAAGAAATATCCTTCAGGTCTAGTACTACGTTTCCAAGTATGTTCTATCTGATTCTGACAATTGCTCAATACATGCCTGACCATTTCATCTCCCTTTCATGTACAGTTTTCACTCAGCGCCTTCCGCCATGCCCAGCCTGCTCATGTGGCGATGCAATTTGCAATGGACCAGTGTACAGTCCTACTAGAGCTTTAAGACTATTCCTGTTCAGCCGTAGCAAAGAGTCTGTTATCTTCTTTGTCAAGATTGGTATAGTTGCCTTAGCATCGTTTAACCCTGCTCATCCCTGCCAGTATTGATGGATCTTTCTGTCCATCTCTGCAGAGATTATTTGTTTAGCTGAATTGTATACGATCCCAATCGCTGGCTCAGGCCCTATGAAGGGTGTGCTAGCCCCTCTCTTTGCCAGACTGTCAGCTGTCTCGTTTCCCTCTAAACCTGTGCTACCGTGCTTGTATTGTATAATAATATAAATGTAATAAAAAATAGGTATGTAGATCTATGTACTTACGTAATCGGGTAACCCACCGAATTGCGGAAAGTTACCTAACAGACTAATCGCTGAACCTTTTGAAGCATCGTAGTATCCTAAATTATGTGAAATATAAAGAGTGGGAAGTTAAGGAATAATCAACAAAGCCAAATGTAAAGAAAAGTACGACTTTAGACGGTGCAAAGCGCCGTTTAATAGCACAGTCACCATGTGACCGCTATATGTCTACCGATTTTGGCTGTATAGTAGATATGGTCTACTTGCCATTAAATAGGCTTAACTCGATTGCCTGAGCTGGTTGGGATTGGTAAAAACTAAAACTCCTCATTGCTGCGACCCATGGGCCCAAAATCCTACAACAGAAACAGTTATAGGAGTCCATGCAATTACATGTTTTCGCACAGATGGTGGTTTCAACGAAATCGAATATATCAGAAGCAGCCAAGCCTATATGTTTAAATTACTTTGTCGACAAAATTGACAGCGTTGTATCAACACAACAATAATAATACTTACCGGTAGGGACCTCGGTTGGCCGGGTGGGTCAGTGTCGTGCTACTTTTCAGCCGGCCGGCCGGACCGCAAGTTTGAATCTCGCCTTCGGAAATAACATTCCAAATCCATTCCATGTGCTTGTCAATTAGCGATTTACATTTATAAATATTCTGTAACTGTGGTTTACAACCTGATGCCAATTTGTGTTAAAAAAATACTTACCGGTGGAAACATCTACTTTCATTAGGCTTGTGCGGCTATTTACAAATCATTTTTGACAAATGGTGGTCGTTGTGTTGTTCCTACATAGGTGGTGCTCACGGCAAGCAGGCGAGGCGTGAGTTAGTAGCTAGCTAGTGCACAAGTGACAAGCACGTCTTTCTCATCGCTATCGTAGCGACTGTTTCACATAACACTTCTTTATACTTGAATCATCACGAAGGTTTATGGACTAAACACCCGCGGATACCGTGGAACTCTAGGGAGACACAGAGGCGGAAGTCACATGGGCTCTAGCAAGCAACATGCGTGCATGCGACATGCATAGATTTTGGTCCCATCTAAAAGATCCGCTGCACTGCCTATACTGGTTTGATTTGTCTATACAGGGTGGCGCATCGAAAGCGAAACAAACGCATTTACTGGCAGCTCAGTTTTTTTTTGAAAAACGCTCAGACCCGTCGATTTTGTTTTCGAAGGGGACACAAGTTTGGAAAAAAATCACGTTAACACATGCAGCCCCCTGGGCGGGGGTGACACCAATCCTAAAATCTTAAATGGAGAGGGGGGTCTAGTGATACCTTATTTTAAAGGTCTTTCAATTCCCTTTATAATGATGTAAAATACATGAGCTTCAGTTTAGTAGTTTTGAAGATTATTGATTTAAAGCTTAAAGTAGACTTTAGTAGGTACATCAGACTAGTTTGTACTACTTTCAGAAGAAATTTGACTAAAAGAGTTTACTTAATAAGTAAATGTTTTTCTTTACTACGCCCATGGTTTGTTTATCATTTTGTTGTTGAAAATAGCTATTGGAGGGATTTTTTGTGGCAAGAAAGTTATTTCTTGAAGAAAGATAAGGAAATAACTCGTACTTGTTTTAAATAGGAATTTAATACATAGTTTGCGATTGATTTCACCAAACTTGTCGCTAAAATAACTTGTAACTGCTTTATTACATAAATTAACCATGGTATATTCCACAGCAAAAAGAGTTGAAATTATCGAAATATTTTTCGGAAATAAAAAGTGCGCTAATAGAACAGCAGAAATATTTAATGAGCGACACGAGAACAGTAACGTGCATAGAAAATATGTTCTAGAACTTGTAGCTAAATTTCGGGAAACTGGGTCAGTCGCCAATAAAAAACGCAACATTGAAAATCCCATAAGGAATGAAGCAATAGAAGTGGAGGTTTTAGGGCAGGTTTATGTAGATCCTACGTTAAGTACCTGTAAATTGAAGACTGTGTGGTGTTAGCCGGCGTACTGTCCAACGGATTCTAAAGGCCCATAGTTTTCATCCGTATAAAATTCACCTGGTACAAGAACTTAATGAAGACGATTTTGATCGGCGATTACAATTTTATGAAGGTATGAGTGAACGAATTATAAACGATGAACATTTTCTATTCAACACTTGCTTTTCCGACGAATGTTCCTTTTTCTAGAATGGCGTAGTAAATCGTCATAACTGCCGATATTGGTCCGATTCTAATCCCAGAATATATCATGAGGTTCATGCACCGCAGCCACAAAAATTAAATGTTTGGGCTGGTATTTTTGGAGATCATTTAGTTGGTCCTTTTTCTTACCTGGAAATTTGACCGGTGAAGTGTATTTGGAATTACTGGAAGACGCCATAGATCCTGCATTAAAGCCATAATTGAAAATCAGAATGATCCGCGGTACATTGCGAATAGGTTGATGTTCCAACAGGATGGTGTCCCACCACATTACGCATTACGTGTTCGACAATATTTAGATCAGACGTTTCCAGATCGATGGATTGGTAGAAGAGGTGCCATTGAATGGCCCCTAAGATCGCCAGATTTATCACCTTTGGATTTCTTTATGTGGGGTAATTTAAAAAGCAAAATCTATGCTACTCAGCCAACATCATTAGAAGACCTGCGACAAAGAATTGTGAATGAGTGTCTTCAAATTGCTCCGCAAATATTGCAAAATGTGCGGCAACGTTTTGAGCAAAATCTTTATCATTGGAGAGTCATGATATGATGGCCATTTTCAACTTGCTTGCCTAACGGATCAGTTCATGCTTCATTTTTAAATGACTCTGCTGCCAAATGTATTGATCTCCACTAATGACGATGTATCAGTTTTATTTAAGCTTTAAATCAATAAATCTTCAAAACTACTGAACTGAAGTACATTAATTTTATATCACTGTGAAGGGATTTGAAAGACCTTTAAAATGAGGTATCACTTGACCCCGCTTTCCATTTAAGATTTTGGGGGTGGTGTCACCCCCGCTTAGGGGGCTGCACGAGCTAACGTGATTTTTTGCCAAACTTGTGTCCCGCTCGAAAAAAAAATCGACGGGTGTGAGGGTTTTTAAAAAAAACTGAGCTGTCAGTAAATGCGTCCGCGGTTAGCCTTGGTCACTCTATAATTTGATGAAATTTTCATTACTACCATGCCATGGATAGAAGCGGCTTAAAAAATCAGACTGTCGACAATGAAATTATAAGCGAAAGGTGATAATTTTCAGAACGCCAAAAAGCGTTCCTTTTCAAGCTCATGCTACTTACAGGGACGCAGGCACAAACTTTTTAATGAGGGTTGAGTAAGACATTTCTCATATATTCTCACTTATCACTACTGACGCTTGGAATATTTGTGTGGGTATACATAAATACTTGCACTGCCACTCATAAGTTTCTAGACCTGGTTTATTCTTGAAACTGAAGAAAGCAATAGAAGCTTGGTCATATAGCAAAGACTGATCACTGGACAACAAATTTTAGTTTTTTAATTGTATCTTGTGGGAAAAGTGCACTTCTTTGTTAATTTTGGGGCGCTGAATCCAAAAATGACAATGAAATAAAAAAATAGTTGCAGGTTAGAAAAAAAACTTTTTATTTTTAAGGATATATTAAAAAAGTAACAAGACTCATATACTTATAAGAATCACTATATGCGCTGTCTTTTTGCTGTTCTTTTATGGATCGTTTCTGGAGCATCTCTACCAAGAGTCCAACAGTAGTCTGCAAGCATGGAAGGATTCCACTTTCCCTGGTACCTTTTTTCCATTGTTGAAATATCCTGATGAAAACGTTCGCCGTGCTCATCACTTACGGCTCCGCAATTGTCAGGAAAAAAGTCCAGGTGTGAGTATAGGAAATGTATCTTAAGAGACATATTACAGCCCATCTTTTGATACGAGACAGCATATTTTTGACAAGGGTTTTATAGTTGTCAGCTTTTCTATTTCCCAAGAAATTAGTGACCACCAGACGGAAATCATTCCAAGCAGCTTTTTCAATACCTGTTAAAGTGTTTTCAAACTGTGTATCTTTCAAAATATTTCGAATCTGTGGCCCAACAAAAATACCTTCTTTAACCTTTGCCTCACTTAGTCTTGGAAATTTCTGACGCAGGTATTGAAAAGCTGACCCATCTCTTTTTTTCGAATCTACTAATGGCATATGCTGTACATTTTTTTGACCTGGCTCTAGGAATTGACGAACAGGCCAGTTTTGTCTGGTGTAATGAAGTGCCTTTGCACGACTGTCCCATTCGCACAAAAAACAGCCAAACTTTGTGTAGCCTAGCTCCAGCCCAAGTAAAAGTGCAACAACTTTCAAATCGCCACAAAAATGCCATTGGTGCTCATCATATTTTATGCATGTCAATAGGTACTTCATATTGTCATATGATCCTTTCATGTGAACTTCATACCCTACAGGAAGAGTAAAATATTTCCAATATGCAAGAACACTGCCTTTAAACTCAATGTTGAACTGTCTATAAACAATCTCCATTCTTCTGGGTTATAGTTTATATTTAAAGCCGCCAGTAAGCCGTTAATGTTACTGCAGAAAACCAAGTTATTCTCCATATTGAAAAATGGTTCTAAGTCTTTGTGGCGTTTACGAAAAACACATACCGAAACATCGTCTTATAATAAGTTCCACTGCTGCAGTCTTGATCCAAGTAACTCTGCCTTACATTTTGGAAGTTCTGAATCTCTTACAAGATCATTTAATTCTGACTGTGTTATTTTGTGCGGTTGGTGGCATGACGTGCTCGGTATAAAATCAGGATCTCTTGACGTTGATGGCATATATTCTTCCTGACGAATCACTTGATCGCCATGATCTGATTCGTTTTCTGATTCGGAAGTGTAGGATTCTGGGGGTTTTGGAATAGGATTATCGTCCCTGTGAGCACAGGTCTCATCGCAGATGGTATGTTTGGGTAGCTAATAACCGATTTTTTTTTCTTGGACATACCTGTGGCTTGTCAAACACAAGGTACCACGCAAAAGTAACATTCATTAATATGATTTGTAGGCTCTCTCCAAACCATTGGGACAGCAAAGCGCATAGACCGTTTTTTGCCATTTAACCAGCTCCTCAGACTTGAAGCACATGTCTTACAGCAGATGTGGGGTGTCCACTGTTTGTCTTGATCACCTAGTTTACAGCCGAAATAAAGCTGATATGCCTTTGTTATTAGTGGAGTAATAGACCGTCTCTGAGACGCAAAAGTCACATCACCACACACGTAACAAAACTGATCTGGATTGTTTACACACTTTCGAGACATCTTGCATGAACGCTGTCAGCCAACTGAGGAAAAAATGGCTAATATAAAACAATATAATGTACACGTATGTATAACGTAACACAATCATGCCGATTACATCATCTTTTCTTGCCGAATATAAAAATGTAGCACGTGCATTCTTGTGAATTACAGTATATTAACACTGTCACAGCAGGAACACATATAATTACCATATCTCTAAAACTTGAACTAATATTGAAAAAATAAGTTTCATTCCAGTTTTAGCACATTAAAAATAGTAATATTTTGTTTATTTTATTTAGGATATTTTTTGGCTGTTGATCAGTGAATTTATCATGGGGAACTCGACGGTTTGTAATGTGCCGCTGATGTTTTTTTGAGCAAACCAGTTTTATCCTGTTATGACGAGCATTTCTGATTGTTATCAAGATTATGCAACAATTTAGCCTAATAAGTCTTCTCCTCGAGGGAGCTGCTTTGTGTACTGAAGCAGATGCCTACGTATGTTTTTCTTTTGTACTAGAAAATTTGAAGTCTTCCGGAATGTAATTCTTGTGAGTTTTGGCCCACTGAAAGCGAAGAGACCCACATCTGTTTTTATACTCCAACTACCACGAAGGCCTAAACACCCATCGGGTACCGTGGGGCTATAGGGGGATACAGGGGAAAGGGGGAACGCCACACGGACTCTGGCGAGGGAACACGTGCGCATGCAACATGGCCCCGCCTACGAGATCTGCCGGGTGCTACCTCCGCGTTCGACAGTCAGAGACCGTCTACCACCTACGGACAGTCTCAACATCCATAGTCAAGAGAAACATTTTTCCTGGGACGGGATTCGAACTCGCACAACGCACGGCGACTGATCAGGAGACCGAAGAGTCTACTACTGCGGCTCACGCTGCTGCCTTTTGTTGGTAATGTTTCTGAAAATGTAGAAATTTTCTACAGTATTTAAACTCTTCTGCCTTTTTCGACGATAACTATGTTAAAACTTCGATAGTCTTCATACGTGTGGGGTGGATACGAAACTATTTCTAATTGCATAGTCTCAGCTGCGAAACATGATCTTTATAACGTTATTGTTCAATATTATTTCTCCATTTAGAATTGAGAGAGTTATCAATGGAAAAGAACACTACGATATTCTTGTTCACCCTGTAGCTTCCGTAGACAGAAAATTCAACGTGCTAAGATTCGTTACGGAACCAAGACAATGATTTAAAACACTCATCCAAACTAGGGTAGAAAATATTTGCTTAAGACAGCAGGAAGGCATGTAGGAAACCATCACCATAGTCTCTTGACCTCTACCCCATTTACTTTTCTTAGATGAACTTGACTGACGACCCTATGAAACAAGATCCACTTAAGTAAAAACAGTTTGAATTATTTCTAAAATAATTCAAATGGTGCATAACATATCTATTTCCAAAGAGCTCGTCTGTAGAAACGCCAGGAACTTGCTATATTATTAAGTGGTATAAATATTTAGTCAATCCTTTGTTGTATGGCAATGCTTTTATTCTTTACAATCTTTGGTTTGACTTGACCTGTTTGTTAGTATGTGTGGGACATGTCTTGGAAATGAATTCTGAATCATTTAACCTTAATTTGGTGCACACGTTCGGTTTGCGTGACAATACAAAACGAATTAGCTGTCGTTGTTTTGAATCCAATATGACGGATGCTAAAAAATGGCTATTCATCATTTCCATAGTAACCTCTGTGGTACGGGTATCAGATGAAAGGACTTGATGAGAGAAACGCCATGAGCAAAGTGGCATCATTCTAAATCCAATATGGTGGCCGCCGCAAAATGGCGACTTACAGTCTTCATAGTCACCCCTATGATACAGGTATTATATTATAGGGTTAGATGACAGAAATGTAATAACGTGGCGTCATGCTGAATCCAATATAGCGGCTGCCACAAAGTCGCGATTTAAAATTTCCATAGACACCTCTATACTAACGTTATCAAATTAAAGGGCTTGATGAGGGTAAAATAATAAGCAAAGTAAGGTCATTTTAAATCCAATATGGCGACCGCTGCAGAATTGATTTCTAATTTTCATGATCACCGCGTTGATATGGGTATCGTATGAAAGGACTCAATTAGAGAAACACAATAAGCAAATAACGTCAATCGAAATTCTATAAAATATCGATCTATTTTCATATGATTTGTATATATCGAAATTGTGTAATATAACTAAAATATGAAATTTTATGTAGTATGAATGTACGAACATTGTTTAGAAATTATCAAACTAGTTATTTGACATCATAATTACGAAAACTTCGAAAATAAATATAACAAAAGAAAACATGTTTAGAAACAAGCCTCTAATTCTGTAGGTATGGTAACGGATTCTGATCAAATCCATAAAGTAGTATATATGAGAGACCTCTCTGTGCAAAACTCATGATGATCTGTCAACATACAGATCCGACTGGTGGCAAGCAACTTCTCGAATCAACATAAAATTTAAAACTCCATCTACTCGAACGTACGTATTCACTCGTACTGCAATTGCCGAGGGATTGTAAATTTATACTTGAAATTACAGAGATCTCCATTACCTCTACATTCCTTTGGTGTAACAAAACTGAATTCCAACGTTAAGCGGATGCATACCAATGACAGTTCGCAATGTTAGAGAATGTCTAATATAAGCTCTAGGACAATTCGGGTACGGAGTGATTCAATGAATTATGGCAACATTTCTAAGAGCACGTAAAGATACATGATAAATATATTATCTGATAAAAAATAACGCCAGTATGGTCTCCTTGATTTTCATAGTATTTTCTCTCCTTCCAAGGCTGGGGTATTTCTGGATTTCCTCTATTCCGCGTCAGCGTCAGCGCTCCCCTACTGTGAGGCTATGTTCTTTTTAATTGTAGCAAATTACAATCAGGCTGATATAGATCAAAAACTCGTTACAGGTGAAAATAGTGGTGAATAATGGTGTTCGAAATTTCTTCCAAGAGATGTAAATTTATATTTTTGAAGTTTTTGGGTGCGCCTTTCCAATATTGCTGCAAATTGGTAATGTCAAATGGGAAATCGCCAGTCTTCTGGTACGTACTTGATGCTCTTTTGCATCATGTTCTATGAAACCAAAATCGTCGTCATAAGGCAGAAAAGAATTGTCAGAAACCATGAACTTGTGATCAATAGTCTCCAAACCCTCTGTATCGGCTAAGTTTGAGCCAAAAAAGGCATTGCTTGAAATTACGGTTTTGGCCACCGCAGGCGTTACTGTGCCTCCATATCCCTATTACTTGTGACCCCGTGATGCAGTAATCTCATTCCAGACATGCATGAAACCTTTTTCATATTCTCCTCTTCAGGTATTCCAAGATAATACACGTACATATTCCTTTTGCCAAGGAGCATGTCAATGTTGGAAATGGTAAAATTTTTGGTTACAGCTGTTCATTAACATATAAAAGCAAACTGGTGCCATATGTGTGCAAGACTTAGAGATGCATTTTTAAAAACTCTCCCAGGCAACTATTGCTTCATACAGAACAGCATGCACATGCAACCCTGAAATTTTGGACTCCTGGCTTTCAACGGCTCATATAATGATAGAAAATCACAACGGAAGGATGCTCAAATAAAGTCTGCTTCCACTAATAGTCTACCTAAATACAGTACAATATACATAAGCGGGCATCCGTAATGGCATATTTTCTAGTTAAGGGGCATTTCCGTTTTCTTGATGTTTTCAGACATACACATTTCCGGAATTTATCTTGTTTTTGCCCGCTTGTTTGGAACATCTAAAACTGCTATTATTTTATCACAGGCCTTTTTATCATTTGCAAGCTTCAGCTTCTGGAAATGTTCTGAATGACATGACATGGAAATATCAGTACATCATTGAAGAACACCGTTTATACGCAAAATGTTTCTGTGTCTACTAACATATGGATACTTGTTGAATACCTCAAAAATCGTTTATTTTTTAGACTGAATGTACCCCACCCGTATTACGTAACCTAAAAGATAACAATACAGGGTTTCGCAAGGTTGGGGTTTTCTTTACCCGACATACAGAGCTTGAAAAAATAAGCGTATTTTCTTAGTAGCATAAGAGAACCAAGATATTGGGCTTCTCAAACTCAATCAAACCTGAACCAAACCGGAACCGGCCCTATACCTCGGTCACGTCCACAGCACCAGCGCCAGCGTACAGTTATATGACGTACGACTACGATTTAAATACGCTAGTATGTAACCTAACCTACACGCGGGTAATGTAGGTCAACAAGCCATTACATTGGTAACCGTACTCATACACCAATAGCGAACTAGTCGACATGCTGTTAATTTACGGTTAGTATCTTCAAAATGCGACCGAGGCTTCGCGAGTGTATGCAGATCATTTTCCCAGACGTCATCATCCAAGGCCCGTAAATTTGTTTACCTTGTGCAGAGACTCAGGGATACGGGTGGTTTCTAGGAATGTCGAGGTGGGTACGACGAATAGTGCAAACTGAGGAAGAAGTACTAAATCTCGTGGACTGAGAATCTTTCAACAAGCATTAGGGACGTGGTTAGACAAGTTCAAGTGTCGAAGACTAAAGTGTGGCAAACACTGCATGATGAGAGATTGTACCCGTTTCACGATCTACGTTATAAGCCCTCCAGGCTGAGGATTGTCCTACAAGGGTGCGGTTCTGTGAGTGGTTGTTGCACCAACATGACAATAATCCGGACTTTTTGAAGTGCATGTTAGTCACAGGCTCCACGTTCACACGTAACGGGGTGAATAAATTTCGCAATACTCATGTGCTGTCAGTAGAAAATCCTCACGCTGTCCGTCGGTCACACTTTCAGCAAACATTTTCTGTGAATGTTCAGGCTGGCATGGTAAATGGCATGCTCATTGGACGTTTTATACTCCCGAATCGGTTGGACGGGAGACAATACCTAGACTTTTGACAGAAAATTTTACCAACCCTGCTAGAAGATGTACCTTTGAGTGTAAGAAAATCAAAGTGGTTTCTCCATAACGGTGCATCGCCCTATTTTAGAAGCGAGGTGCGTGAGTTCCTAAATTAATCATTTCCGAATAGGTGGATCAGACGTAATGGACTTGTAGCATGGCCTCCGTGATATCCAGACTTAACACCGTGTGATTTCTTTCTTTGGGGCGAAATGAAACGCTTGGTGTAATAAATTTAGGCGCACATGGTTGACGATTACGTCTGATAATTGAGCAAGCTACTGCATCCATTCGGGGAAGGGACTCTACTCTAAAAGTCTGCACTGGTGCCTGGCTACGTCGAGCGCATACATACATATGTTTTTAAATCCAACGGCGACAACTTCGAACAGTACTTATGAAGTACGTTCACCAAGAAAAAGTGGCACGGCGGTGATATTTCTCAATTTTTTGTTTGGTATTTTTGTTGCATGTGCTCGACAGAACTTCAGTTCAACTCAACAGTAGGTACTATTTTATTTATTTTTTTTTTATTTGTTCGCTCACGTTTCACCACAAATTAGCTTTGTTGTAACAAGCGTTGTTGTGTCTGAAAACGAAAATCCCAACTTTGCGGTCACCCGGTATATCGATTGTTTAACTGACGTGATCAATTTGATTTTTTGTTTTACATGTACATAACTAACTTTTTTCCCAGAAGGGCTAACTTATGATAAACGTAATCGCTTATGAATTGATGACAGCGTTGCAACAGATGTGCAGAGTCAACCTACTTGACGCCTTTTATGTCACGACAATGTAAAACTACCTCCCGTTATTTATCGTAATGTCTCTCTATTCTCCGTATTGCCAAGCATTTCTGTTGTTTGGCAACAAATTCTCCCAGCGATTGACCAGCCAAACCCCGCGCATCCTGGGGCCCGATGCACGTCGTGTGCATCATCTCAGGTTCGTCTCTAGCTCCTGAGATATATTTTTTAAACTTATTAGTAGAAGTGGCAGATATTTCACTCTCTGATTTAGTAACTAATATTGCCAAATCACATTTCGCGACTGTCACCAAATGCCGTGAAAAAGGTACTTCGACACTAGACGTTCACGGCATGGACGAGCGCCTTAACTGGATAACACATTCCATGAGGTCACCTGCAAGCGATATCATGCCTTATTACTGTATGGAGTAAGGCATACTGTGAAGCAAAAGATGTAGATTACTTAGGTAGGAGAACAAGTCACAATAGCGCCACCCTTGAAGCAAAAATCCCAAGAATTGTGACAATTACTTGAGCGTATCAATGAATGGTATAACATGTTTTCTTACAAAAGTGTGAGTAGGACATCAAATTAAAAAAGGCACGTAAAGAATAATTATTTATTGCATCTACTGTGTCGAAATAAAATCTAATATGCAGGCAGTTTCTCCCCATCAGCCACAAGTTTTTGGAGAAGGGAAAATATAAAATATAAAAATCCCAAATTATAAGCGATCTAGTGGTGAATTTTTAAAAATTAAAAAAATAACAAATCCACTTTTTAGATATACTACTTATCGTATTCGCCAGGTTCCAGGTTTAATGGTCCAGCAGTAGTCCGCCAGCACTATAGCGCTTCTCCATCTCAGCAATTTTCTGGAGAAATCTTTCTCCATGCTCGTCTGAAACTGCATCCAAATTGTCAGGGAAAACTTCTAAATGGTAGTGAAGAAAATGCAGCTTAAGTGACATATTGCAACATAAGGCCTTATAAGATTGGATAAGCTCTTCAACTAGATCTTTGTAGTTGTACGACCCTTTGTCGCCTAGGAAGTAGCCACATACATTTTTGAAGGCAGCCTATGCCCTTTTTTTCCTTGTAGCGCAGTTCTTTAATTTTGGTCCCAAAAAAGCTCTCGTTCATCGAAAATTCCTTCTTTAAGTTTTGCTTCACTTATACGCGAGAATTTCCGTCTCAAATAAAGGAATGCATTTCCATCTCTATCTGAGGCTTTTCAGGAAAATTTCCTAGTTTTATGTACAGAGGAGGTAGATAAACTTTCTGCTGATCTAAGAAGGGTTTATTGAGGACGTTTTTTGGCTGGGCACAACGTGCTCACGTAATGGAAAATGTTTAACTAAATAATTTTGGTTTCTGGCTCTGCTGTCCCATTCACATAAAAAACAATAATATTTTGTGAAGCAACTCTTCAGTCCTGTGAGCTGTCCAGTAACTTTAAGATCGGCACAGATATTCCACTTATTATCTTCATAACTACCTAATGACTTGTGTTCGAAGAGTCAATAAATAGCTGCCACTCGGTACGTATATAGGAAATGCCAAATTCATTCAGTAAACGTGGCATATCATGACTACGTCATTTTCCATCAAGAAAAATACGGGCAGCATAGACTGCCTGTTTCGAAACGTGAAAATTTTCACAGCTATTTGTAAAAGGTTTCATTGCTGCTAACGAGATGAAAGTAGTTGTGCTTTTCGTTTGGGAAGATCTAAATTACGAACTAGATCATTGAGCTCTTCCTGGGATATAAAATCTGATTGTTTGCTGCTACTACGTTCGCAAGCGACTTCCTCTTTAAAACTTGGACCGGCTTCTGGCTCCTCTGTGTGAGAATTATCTGGTCCATCATATTTCTTTGGAGGCTTAGGAAAAGGTATGCTAGAAGGGTCATGAGGTACGAGAGATGTCTTTTAAGTTTTGCATATGGAAATAAATCAACACGGTAGGTAGTTTTAAATGACTTTATGGTTTTTCGAAGTATTCTCCACGAAGATTAATACACATCTGCATGCGCTTGAACCAATTTTCGAAGCACTTATTCCACTCGTTTGCTGGCAGATCCAAAACGGCATTTTTGAATGCGTCAACTGCTTCTTCTGGCGACTGGAACCTTTGACCACGCAGTCTGTTTTTAATTTTCGGGAAAGTAAAGAAATCGTTAGGACTTAGGTCTGGACTGTATGGAGGATGGTCCAATAATTCCACGTTTTCTTCCTTTAAATACTGCCTTGTTTTTTGAGCGGTGTGCGAGCTTGCATTGTTTTTTTCGAAACACTTCGAGAACGGATGACTTCTGTTGGCTTTTCTTCACTTTCGAACACCCAAACAGCCGACTGTCGTTTATTGTCTGGTTCATAACAGAAAATCCACGATTCATCACCCCTAAAAATGCTGTACACATTTTTTCAGTTTCCGGAATTGAAACGGTCAAGCGTTTTTTGACACCAATTAACCCTGGCTGCTTTCTGCTCTTCAGTCAACAGGTGGGGTATCCAACAAGAAACTAATTTTCTTACTCCTAATTCTTCAAGTAAATTTTTTTGAATTCAGGTCTTTAAGATTTTCAAGGACGCCTCAATCTCGCGATATGTCACATGTCTATCTTCAATGATGAGTTTGCGCGCAGCATCGACGTTTTCCTGGGTGACTGTCGGTTTTGGTGCACTCACCCTGGGATCGGCGCTAAGAGTCACCCGTCCACGTTTGAATTCTCCATACCAACGAAAAGTTGTCGACGCTTCATTGCCGAAAGCAGACAGTAACTCAGGAAGGCATTCTTGTTGCGATAATTGTCTCTGAAAGTTGTAATAAATTATGGGGCGAAAATGTTCTCGGTTGAGTTCCATTTCTCTAATGACTTGGTGACACTAAAAAATTCACTGTAGTGAGAACACTGCACGTATTGTTGTGAAACTTCGAATTTAAGTTTACTAAAGAGTGAGGTTAAGAGTCAGTACTGACGTTCGATCCGCGCGGCCTACTATGTTTCTATATGCAAAACTTAAAAGACATCCCTCGTATTACTAGGTTACTGTTATTTCAGATTAAAAGCAAAGAAATTGAAAAAACTACCATCACAAAAAAATCGTGATTATAACAAGGCAGCGAACCAAAAATTCTATTCGTAACTGCTATGGTACCGTTCGTACTGGTATATCCCTAAATGAAGATGACATATAGTATAACTAATTCCGATTATGTTAATTAAACTCAATCGCATTTATTACTTGTTTCAATGCGATCAGTGTCGCAATGCGAAAAGTATTATTAAAAGTTAGTACCACATTAGATTCACACGAGAGTTGACAGATAAATTTACTCTAGGAGTCATGCAATATTTTAAAGGTATGGATTACACTGGGGGTTAAATCGAAAATCGATATAGAAGTTTATTGTTATCATAAGCTTTATCGGGTTAGCTCCCATCAGTTCTATAGTTCTATAGTTCTATGTATTCTTCGATCGAGGAATGTATTGTGTACTGAAACACTTCTCAGCATAGGCGTTTGATATATTATAGTTATGTTTATATCTGAGGATTATAAGGTAAAATGTACGAGTTACCTAGTATATAGCTGAGAACAACCAACACACAAAGTCCTATTGGTACTGGTTTGATAGTTGATCTTCCACTTTCGTTTATTTTCTGATTCATAACAGTAAATTCCCGATTCATCACCACCAGCAATGCTGTACACATTTTTCAGTTTCCGGAATTGAACGGTCAAGCGTTTTTTGACACCAATTAACCCTGGCTGCTTTCTGCTCTTCAGTCAACAGGTGGGGTATCCAACGAGAAACTAATTTTCTTACTCCTAATTCTCCATGTAACATTTTTTGAATTGAGGTCTTTGAGATCTTCACCCCTACAAAATCCAACCCGTACGTCCTCGAGTTCGTTCTGAGGGGCGGCCTTGGGCGCTGAACCGTGTGCGACCGTGTAGGGGGGGCAACGGGGTGCCGGTCTTGCGGTGGACCGCCTCGATTAGTTTTTGAGGAGACCCGCCGGAAAGCCGGTAGCCCGGCCTATCGAATGATTCGTTGAGCCACAGGTGTGTCGAATGTATATCTGGGACGCCTGCAGCTCAACGCTCATCATGGGCAATGGTACGTTACCCAACCCAAGGTGTTAAGCGATTCCGTGCCGAGGGCTGCGTGGCGGTGGAGATGCACCGTCTTAAACGGAGCCTCTGGGACACCGGGCGACCTCCCAGAGTATCCAGCCTTGCGTCCGTGTAGGGGCACCGCGGACGTCGATCACCACTTCCCCTATACTCGTGGGAACAATATGGAACCCGACGAAAACAAAAATAATAAAAAACCCGAGGCCCCCCCTACAGGGGACCCCGAACATCCAGGCGGCCCCTCACCAGGGGACCCTGATTGTACTCTGAGAGAGGAATCTGTCAGAAGCTTAGCGAGAGAGCTAGCGGAAAGGGTGGGCTCTCTAAAAATTAAGAAGAAGTCTCTGCCAGGTTCCGAAAGGAAAAGGGCTTGGAAGCGGAGAGAGGCGCAGATGACGGAGGGCTCGGAAGGTCGGGGCACCACTTCTTGGACCCCGGCTGGACAGACCCAACCGCCATCTGGGCTAGACGGTGCGCAATCCGGTGTGCCAGCGGAGGCCCTAAAGCGGCCTGGTGACGGGAAGCGGCAGAGGTCTGCCGGTGGGACACCGGAGGGCGCATCCTCGCGGAAGAAGCCTCGCACTGCGGCGCATGCGCAAATTAGCTATGCGCGAGCGTCCCAAGCGGGTCTCAGGGTGGCTGTCGTGTCCGACGGGTATCCTGGGACTCAACTTACTAACGTACAGGTGCAGCAGGTCCAGGAGGCGGTCAGTGTGCTGATAGATGGGATCCCAGATGAGGTGGCCCTTCCCAGGTACATTGACTGCTACCTCTCTCGAGGGGCAGCCATCTTTGTCTGCGAGGACGAATCCTCTAGGGCATGGTTGGAGGCCCACGTGGGGGATCTGCGGCCGTGGGAAGGCGCAAGGCTCATTACGATGAGCTTTGGAGACCTTCCCATATACCACCGCGTGATGGCCTGGTTTCCAGGTCCCAACCTGGACAACGAGGTCATCACGAGGAGACTCAGGAAGCACAATCCTGGGACTTTTCCCAGCGCGTGGAGGCTACTTGAGAGGAAGGAAGAGCAGAAAGGTGTCCGACTTGTCCTCTCAGTTGATTCCATAAGCTGTAAGGTCATTGTAGGTAACGGTAACAGGCTGTGTTGCGGTGGAAGTTCGGGGGTGTTTACACTCCTGAGCAAGAAGAAGAGCAGTGGGGCGACACCTGCTGGAACTGGCCTGGCTCCAAACCAGGAGTCGGACCAGCCCAGACCGACGGGAGCTGTGGCGGTAGACCAGGCTCCTTCACAGGGAATGGGTCGGCCGGGTCAGCTCTCGCTGGAACCACCGGAGGCTACGGACGTGGAAGCGGCGGGTCCAAGCGCGATATCCGCAGAAAACATCGTGGCGGACCCTGCGATGGATCTGGTCCCAGAGGGAAATGGTAGCGACTCGGACGAGGATGGAATCCTGAACCGAGTCCGAGAACTCCTCCGTGGAAGCGGAGATGACGGCGGCTGTCACAGCGAAGACTGCGGCGGCGACGGCGGTACGCCCGAATAGGGGTTACATACCGTCATTCGGGAAGGTGTAGGAAGGACCTTTCAACATCCATGGTAAGTCTTAATTTTATCCAAATTAACTTACAACACTGCATAGCGGCTTCGAGGGCCTTTACTCAGGAGATCACTCGAGGCCGACATGACGTGGCTCTCATCCAGGAACCCTGGCAGAGAAACGGTTCAGTAAACGGACTTAGTATACCGGGCTATACGCTTTTTAGCGATACTCCGGACACTAAGCCCAGAGCTTGCGTAATGACTTCCGTCAACTCATGGCAACTTAAAGAATTTACGTTCAGAGACTTAGTTGCAGTCAGAATTAGATATAAGAAGGAAGGCAGTGACAGGGACTTGGTTGTATGTTCGGCTTACCTTCCTTACGATTCAAGAGACCCTCCTCCGTCTAAGGAAATGGGGGACCTTGTCGCATTCTGTAGGGATTCTGGACTCGACCTTGTGATTGGATGCGACAGTAATGCCCATCACGTTAGTTGGCGCAGCTCGAACACCAACAGACGGGGCGAAGACCTGATGAAGTTTCTAGGGGCATCGAACCTTGAGGTTCTGAATGTCGGTAACATGCCCACTTTCAGCAATAGTGTAAGAGAAGAGGTTATCGACGTAACACTGAGCACGCTTAACTTAGCTCAGGACATCAGGGACTGGAAAGTGTCTCTAACACCCTCTCTATCGGATCACAGGTATATACTGTTCAAGACTGATGGAGAGATTCCGGATAAATATGCTCGGAATCCCAGGCATACTAGATGGGGGTCCTTTAGGGCAGACATTGACAGTAAGCTTGGAGCGGTCCCATACAGGCTTGGCAGGGGCTCTGACATAGAAGCAGCTGTCGAGTCTCTGAGCAGGGACTTGACGGCTGCATATGAGGAAAACTGCCCGTTACGCAAAGTCCAAGGTAAGGGAAAGGCAACCTTCTGGACCAAAGATTTAGGGGATAGAAAACGAGCGGTGCACAAACTTCTTAGCAGAGTTAAGCACAGGAGAGGTTCTCCTCTATGGGAAGAATACAAAAAGGCATTGCAGGAGTACAAAAAGGAGATTAGAAGGGCCTCCAGAGAATCCTGGAGGCACTTCTGTCAGTCCATAAATGACATTCCTGCTACTGCAAGAATACACACATGCAAAGACAGTAAAGCAAGATTGGGATCTCTGCATGATCCCTCGGGGGGGAATACTACTTCTGAGGAAGATACTCTGAGGCTTCTGATGGAGACGCACTTTCCCGGTTCCACAGTAGCGCGATCAATCACAGAGTGCATGCAGTTGCGCAGGCCCTCAAGGGAGGACTGGCGCACGGCTAGGGAGATTGTCACCTTCGAAAGGACGGTATGGGCAGTAGATTCGTTTGCCCCATACAAAAGTCCAGGTCTGGACGGCGTATTTCCGGCCATGTTACAGCAGGGACAGATTTCGGTTGTTCCTTACGTGTTGAATGTGTTTCGAGCATGTGTGGCCACGGGCTTCACACCTAGAAGCTGGCGGCAGGCTAAAGTGGTATTCATTCCTAAACCGGGCAGAGATAGATATACTGGCCCGAAGGATTTTCGACCGATTACTCTTTCATCTTTTGTGCTTAAGACCCTGGAAAGGATAGTTGATAGATACCTAAGGGATGGCCCGCTGGAAAGGTGTGTCATTCATGCAAATCAGTTTGCATACCAAGCTGGAAAATCGACTGATCTGGCCTTACACAATCTGGTCGGGAGGCTGGAGAAGACTCTAGATCAGCGAGAAGCGGCACTCGTGGCCTTCCTGGACATTGAAGGTGCATTTAATTGCACCACAACCGACTCTATCAGACTGGCCTTGGTTAGACACGGGGTTGGATCAATCCTAATAGATTGGGTCCTCTCTACTCTGGAGGGTCGGGTAACAACAGCTATGCTGAATAACGTAAGCTGCAGCGTGAACGTAGCTAGAGGCTGCCCTCAGGGAGGAGTTCTGTCACCCCTACTGTGGTGTATCGTGGTGAACGAACTCCTCGTTAGGCTCAGCAGTATGGGTGTCTATGCGCAAGCCTATGCTGATGACGTAAGCATAGTGGTTAGGGGGCGTTTCTGCAGAACAGTCCCGGAAATTATGCAGGGCGCTCTGCGCTCCGTGGAATCGTGGTGTAGGGAAGTCGATCTTTCTGTTAATGCTGAAAAGACCGAGCTGATCCTATTCACTAGGAGAAGAAGGCTTGACGGACTGGTCATGCGTACCTTCTTTGGGACTAGATTAGTTTTGTCCCAGTCAGTGAAATATCTGGGAATTATCCTGGACTGCAAACTGAACTGGAGAGAGCATGTGGAACACAAGGTTAGCAAGGCTCGCAATTCGATGTGGGCTTGTAGACGTGTTGTCGGTGTAAGGTGGGGGCTCAAACCCAAAGTGGTATACTGGCTCTACACGACGATAGTACGTCCATCTCTCTTGTACGGCTCCCTAGTCTGGTGGCCTTGCATTAGAACTGAGTCAACTAAGGCCAAACTCAATAAAATTCAGCGTTTGGCCTGTATTAGCATTACAAGCGCAGTGCGAACAACGCCATTGAGTGCAATGGAAGCTCTGTTGGATCTCTCACCGTTGGATCTGGTGATCCGCGGTGAAGCGAGAGTAGTCGCTCATCGACTGTGGAGTCAGGGCAGCTGGGCTTTCTTGAATCCGGTCAAGGGGCATACTGCCATCTTATTCGAATTAGAAAGGGAGGACCCTGTCCTTCTAAGCAGGGGTGATCGTACTACCCCTAAATATCGCTTCAACCGCAAGTTTATTGTGGAGTATCCAACGAGGGAGGAGTGGGACGCCGGTAGCCGAGGACTCTCCGAAGTGAGCGGGCAGGTCTGGTACACGGACGGCTCGGTCACCGAAGAGGGCTCAGGTGCTGGGGTCTCTGGGCCTAGAACTAGGCTATCTCTGCCTCTCGGTGAATACACCACCATTTTCCAGGCGGAAATCTTTGCGATTCTGGCTTGTGTATCTCACATTCTGGAGGAGGGTGGGCCTAGGAGAAGAATAACAATCTTATCCGACAGCCAGGCTGCAATGAAAGCACTAAGTGCCTGTAAGATTACTTCGAGTCTTGTATTGCAATGCAGGGAGGCTCTGGATTGCCTCGCAGCGAGGCATCCGGTATCGTTAATATGGGTACCGGGGCACGCTGGGATAAGGGGCAATGAGACGGCGGACATTCTGGCGAAAACAGGATCAGCCAGCAAGCTCGTTGGTCCTGAGCCAGCTCTAGGAGTATCCGCGCACAAAGCTAGGAGGAAAATGGAGACGTGGGTTGCAAGACAACACTCTCAGAAATGGAGAAGTATCTCTAGACATCTCCGCCAGGCACGAGAGCTCATTGAAGGGCCCAGTGCTAAGGATGGACGCTTCTGCCTATCTCTGGGTAGAGCCAACCTAAGGTTGCTGGTGGGACTGTTGTCTGGCCATAACACGTTAAGGCGGCACCTGCACGTGATGGGGGTGGCTGAGGATCCCTTGTGCGAACGCTGCGGAGTAGAGGAAGAGACCTCGGTGCACGTTTTGTGTCGCTGTGAAGCTCTGAGCTACTATAGGCAGACTATACTGGGGTCCATTACTTTGGACCCTCAGGACGTAAAGGAGCTTGGACTCAAGGAGATTCTCAACTTCGCTAAAAGGGCGAGGCTTGTGATTAAAGTATTGTAGAGGTGCATAAGGGCCCGCTTAAGCGGCCTATGCACTAGCTCCTTATGGTGGCCGGGATACCTCTAAAATTTTTAAAGATTCATTCATTCATTCATTCTTGAGATCTTCAAGGATGCCTCAATCTCGCGATATGTCACATGTCTATCTTCAATGATGAGTTTGCGCACAGCATCTTCGTTTTCCTGGGTGACTGCCGTTTTTGGTGCACCCACCCCGGGATCGTCGCTAAGACTCACCCGTCCACGTTTCAGTTCTCCATACCAACGCAAAATCGTCGACTGATGTGGCGCTTCATTGCCGAAAACAGACAGTAATTCAGCAAGGCATTCTTGTTGCGATAATTGTCTCTAAAAGTTGTAATAAATTATGGCGTGAAAATGTTCAGGGTTGAGTTCAATTTTTCTAATGACTTGGTGACACTTAAAAATTCACTGTAGTCAAAACACTGCACGTATTATTGTAAAACTGTGAATTTAGATGTGAGTGAGGTTAAGATTCAGTACTGACGTTCGATCCGCGAGGCCTACTAGGTATGTGTCCGTATGCAAAACTTATAAGGCATCCCTCGTACAGGTCTACTGGCTGACGGGATATTAGGATACACTATATTATGCTTGCTTTTACTAGAAAACCTCTGAATGTTTGTAAACTAAAAGTAACAATCATCAACACGATTCATAGGTTTTCGTCAAATCATTGGCACTCCAAACTTCATCAGTCATCCTGTTAAGGTTCTTGAGCAAGTACAGCAGCATGCTCTGGGAGCCCAAGTTTTGTCTTGATCAGCAAGTTTGAACCCGAAATATAACTCGTAGGCTTTCCTTACAAGTGGGCTCAAGGTCTTTCACTGAGGTTTCAATTTCTCCTCACCACAAATATAACAGAAACTGGTCGGACAGTTCACACAGGATCACAACGGCATTGCTTCGCTATTATATCCACTGCTGAATACGGTAATGCTCAATCCTCCCACAAGCGGCTGGCTGCTTATATACCCATTTCAAACATCTGGTATTTTCTAGAAACAGCGAGAATCAAGAGATCGGCAACAATTTTTGGAAAGAAGGGCCATTCAATAAGTAACTGACGACGACTATAGGGACTCCATTACGTGATACCACCATTTAAAGGTCGGTGTAAGGGTTAGATATGTAGAACTTATCGAAATAACGTATTTGTTTGGCGGAGAGGGTTTTCGTGCAGAATAGTGTTATATTATGAGATTTATCTGTGATGTCACATAATGTTTTTTGTCTATATAAGGAAATATTGTTTATCATATTCGTGCTGAAGATATTTTTGTTAAATTGTTATAGTACATGAGCATTGCATATTATAATAATTATTATTCATGAAATCCTGGTTTTAGAAAAATGTCTATTTGCGGACGCAAGCTTTCAAGATTGCCTAACTTACGAAATGCGCTCCTTACGATTTTTCTCGATATGTTGCTCAGGGTATCACTATACTCCACGGCAATAATTTGAATCACTGATATCAAAAGGCAACCATATTGGATATCACAGATACCAAAAATAACAATATCGTTTATCGTTACTGATGAGGATTGCTAAAGGTGAACGTTCGGGTGCTTTTCTTTTTTTAAACAGAAAAGTATTTAAATATCCCCACTCGAGGTTAACTGATCCCACGTTTTGTTATCAGAGCTCTACGTTGTTAGTTTTCTCCATTCTCAGAACGTATTTGTTTCCTGGATATTTTCGGTCTACCGTTTATTTCGGGAAAATCTAACTAGACGCGAAAGTGATACATCGCTGGCGGTACAGAAACGCGAGAGCACTCACCCGCAAACATATCTAAATCTTAATTTACTCTCTCGGTAATCACCGGGCTACAAAACCGCGGTATGTGTATCCTCTGACTCGAGGAAGCCAGGTACGCACACACATATGGCAGAAACAGAGTAATTTTATTTCCTTACTCACTTCTGCAATTTAATTCTCTCTAGTTTCAATATTTCACCGTAGGGAGTGTATTAGGCGGCCTTGCTCTAATCTGAACGTATGTAAAGGTTAATGCGCAACACTGCACGATAAGATTATTTCAGAGCCGCTCGGCTTACCTAAATATTAGAGCAAATTGGTTGCTTAAATTCTGCACCTGATTTTATCCTGAGAGCGCATTACAAATCACCGTAATAATGTTAGCAGCATGGGATGGATGCTAAAGGTTGCAAATAATTCGACAGTGAATCTCTACAAAACTAGTAGATTGTATAAATTATTTTTACAACCCACGCCAACTGGCGTGCAAGTATTGTAGTCGCGAAAAGTATCGATATTTAGATGTTTGGATGTTATACCTACTTGTAGATCATGAAAAACCATGCCACTCATTGCCGTCGGTCTGCCTGTCTGTGTCTGGCCGCTGATCCGTGACCCCTCTATAACTTGGTATGTACTGCTCAGATTTAGATGAAATTTTCACACAACATCTATGATCAAAAAACGAATAAATATAAATATCACTCAACCCTTTTTTTTCGACGTTCGACAGGATCCTGATTATTTTTGGAAACATTTCTGTAAGGAGTTAAAACTCGCGGGTTAGAGGTTGCAGGGGGTAAGAATTTATTTATTTACACGTCTCCCACCCCAGAAGTATTACGCACCTATCATAGGCATACATCATCGATGTCTCCGTGCATTTACATTTGAAAGTTGGAAATATCTCCAACAGTCACATGTCAATGTGTGCGACGTAGTCCCTCGATGGGCGAGCATCGTACGTCACAGTCGACAATCGTGTCCGCATTACTGTGGAATGTGTGCACTGTGTATCGTAAAAGCCAATATCGTCATTGAATCGTCATTGACGCGGGATTGGGCATCGAAAAGATAATGTGCGCTTGCAGAGGCCAGGAAGAAGGCCATTTAATTTTTTGTTATGCATACCTTTTTTTCTAACAAACTTAATCCTCTAGGAATTGGTGACAGCGTAGCGTGGGAGGTACAGAGTTATCATACTTGATTTATTTGTTTATCTTTCACTGGTTTATTCAAGTAAATTGTAGAAGCATGCTCAGTTTGTTTTTAAACGAATAATCTCACAAACTTGGCTGATGTTGACGCGTTACCAACACAAATGACTCCACAAAATATGACAAGGCGCGAAATTTTGAAAGCTGATGTATCACGTTTGTTTTACTCATACAACACAAACGTTACTTTTGTGATCTGGAAAAAAGGATACCGAGTGTCTGTCTGATAAATCGTGACATGATTGCTGCAACAATCTTAGAGCTAGATAGCTCGACCTCTATACCAGTATATCCCATATTGGAAATATATGGGAAATCTTATGTGTGAAATAACGACTCAGAACTACGACCCCCACCACCTACAACTCCCAACCCGCATTGTTTAACGGCTACAATTTTTTTCTGGAAATGGCTACATTTTAACTAAGCTGTGGTAAAAAATCGTACAATGAACTGAGCAAACAGAAATGAGTTGGGCCTATCTGAGATTGTGCGTAAACCGAACTGTTACCTCATTTTCAGAATACTTCGTCAATTGGCCTGGTTATGTTATATAATATTTTTCAAAATATCGATATCGATAAGAAAGTAGATTCTGTTTTGGTCAGCTTCTATTACTTCTGAAGAAACATAATCTTGAAGACGACTAGACTATTTTGACGTATATCTATTTACTAGGTTTTCACAAGTTTCTAATAAACTCTTTCATACTTAGCCACGCGGAATTGCAAGCAAGTAGCAAAAAATCCAATGCTCCATTAACCCTAATAGCTTAAAGCTTAGAAATGATCTCAGACTCCAACTCGCTTGAATAAAGAAGTTTAAAAGTGTGTTGAAATCCAATTTGGAATGCTAATCAGAAAATTAAAACAGTTTTAGTGCTAGGAGTGTTGAAATAATTGGCGCGCACGAAACTTGCACAACTCATTTGAAATATCGATAAACTAGATGAACGTCTAGGAGTGCTAAAGTGATGAAAAAATACCATGGGTAGCCAAACTAATATACGTATACATTCAGGGTCATTCCTACAAGAACTGTATTTCTACCGAAGTACGTCCAAAAAAAGATGTAAACATAGATCTTGAAATATTGGAATCTTCTATTACGAAGTTACAGGGCAGTGTGCATTTCTATACCACGAATGAGACTAATTAAGGACAACACATGTTTTGATAAAAAAAATCTCATTTACGCCGTCCCAGTTTTAAATTCCTATCCTTCAACTTGAATTCAAAACAATTCACTAAGGCTTAAATATAGATTTCGCTAAGGCTGGTAAATCCATTTATAAACGGTTTGTTCTAAAAGTCTAACTCACAGTTATCTTTTTTCCTTCAGCAAACTAGTTTGGTCAATATTCAAAAATAAACGGAAAACAAACAATTATCTTCTCAAAATTCGTATGCCAAAGATATACACTGAAAAAGGTACACTACAATTTCTATGACTAAAGAACGGGTCAATCAGAGAAAAATGAAATCACTTGGATTCTATTCTGGATTAGGCTCTAGGCTCTACACGGTAAGCAAAATTAAAAAAAAAAAAATCCAGAACCTCAATTCTTCACTTACGGTTATCAGAATTACAACTATATCACTGAAACGGAAGTCACTAGTTTAAACGGAACACCCTTTTAACTCACCCCCTTATCTCTTGTTTTTTTTTTTTTTTTTTTTTTTAACGAGGGGGGAATGCATTTACGCACCATACCATAGCACGAGCTACGACGTGTGTGGGGCTCCAGGGTCTTGAAGAGATCACCTAATACCCACTAAACCCTAAACCTCCGCGTGGCCCGACTCATCAGCGTCTCGGTAGGCCATGTGTTGTGCGTGACCTGTGGTCTGCTACAACGTCTCCTCATGTGTTTCAGTCTCTGGGAACGCCGGGTTGGTTCCCTTTACCTCGCACATTCTATCGATGTCGTTAAGCGATCATCGATAGAGGGTCTGCTAGTTTCACTTGAAACTCTTGTTTTCGAAAAATCAAGAGTTTCAAGTCCTCTTACCAATATGTTGTTCCTGGTCCTGGTCCTGAAGGGTCCTGGTCCTGGTGGGTCCTGGTCGTGGCGGGTCCTGGTCCTGGTTGGTCCTGGTCCCGGTGGGTCCTGGTCCCGGTGGTTCCTGGTCCTCTGCATCCACGCCGTGGGGGGGGGGGGGGGGAGCAGCCGCAAATTCTCCTAGTCTGCTAGTCAAGGTTCCAGTTAGCGGGTGCCAACTGGGACCTTGGTCTGGGGTACCTGGTTCTGCGGTTGCGAGGCCTCTCGTCCGGATCGTAGTCCATGAGGAATCGTAGCTGCTCGTTCGGGTGGTCCTGAGCTTTCTCGAAGGTCTTCTCCGCTTTTTTCCTCATGTACTCGTGGATGGTATCCCAATGCAGGTCTCTACGCAAGGTTGAGTTCCTTACGTAGGAAGGTGCATTGGTGGCGATCCGGAGTAGCTTCATCTCTAGAGCAGCAAGTCGCTTGCGGTAGCTGGGGGCAGCGTACCCCCAGACCGCGGAGGCGTAAGCGAGCTGAGGTCTGGCGATGGCCTTGATCAGCCGTAGCTTGGTCGCTAGCGGCATCTGGCTGTGTCTACCCAGTAATGGATAGAGTTGAGCCATGGCTGCTCTGGTTTTTGCGATGACAGCTTCTATGTGCGCTTTCCAGGTGAGGGACTTGTCAAAAACGATCCCCAGATATTTGACATTGTCGCTCCACTGGATATCTTCATCGAAGATGGATGCTTCGAGAGGTCTTGCAATCCTTCTTCGTTGAATGAAGATTGCCTGCGTCTTCTGGACGTTGATGCGGATTTTCCATTTCACGCACCAGTCCTGAATTTGGTCCAGTTTACACTGTAGTCTCCTACGGATGATCTCGGGTCGTCTATGTTTGGCGGCTATAGCAGTGTCGTCTGCATATAGGGCCAGCATTGTGTCAGCTGTCTTCGGCACATCGTAAGTATAGATGTTGTAGAGCAGGGGGGCTAAGGCTGACCCCTGGGGCACACCTGCTTCCAGCTGACGTCTTGTTGAATGGCATGTACCAATCTTCACCGTGAACCATCTTTGTGTTAGATAGCTCTGGATTAGTTGGCACATGTTCGCATCGATTCCGGCGGCTTCCATTTTGGCGATGAGTCCATCGTGCCAAACTCGGTCGAAGGCTCGTTCCACGTCCAGCAGGACGAGACCGGTTGCCTCCTGGAGATTGAAGCCGCTGGTGATGTTTTCTGTCAGTCGTAGCGCTTGGAGTTCCGTGTTGTGCGAGGATCTGAAGCCGAATTGCTCTGGGGGGAGAAGTTGCAGTTCTTCTGCCTGCTTATCTCTTGGTACAAGCGGGTATTTCGGTACTACGGTTGGCTGCCAGGAGAGAAGAATGGAAAAGAGTCACGGCGTACATACGCCCGCGCATTTATAGCGCTCGCCAATGTTCTAGAACCGACCTTGGTCGCTACGTCATACCGTCCGCCAGTGGGAATCTTCTTGACGTCGTGACGCCGACGAGGTGCATTTGATGGAATCAAAAGTATTTTTGTTCTATTTCTTATGGCGTATCCTATAAAATGAGCGCCCGCACTCCTAGGACACCTCATTCCAAAGGGCTAGATCAGACCCTGCAGGATTTCAAGTCCCAAAAGGGCGTATAGCCAGTTCTAGCGCCTCCCCGATGACCGGCAGTGCACCAGCTCCGCGCAGGTTGCAATTCCCGCACGCTGACCACTCTAAAGTGCATTTAAACCCGGACTACAACCAAAAGGGACCTTAGTGCCTTTTCCCCACTGTCAGGGGACATCAAGAGGGTTGTGTGACAAGTCCTCCAAGGCATCGGGATATGGAACGAAGACTTCTCATTCGTTATAAGGGCACTACACGGCTATTTCAGCCAGTGCCTTGATACGCCACTTTGACGTGCTGTTTTTCCCCTGCAAATCCCTGAAGCTATTAGCACTGCCTCATTATGCATTCCTGACGTTCTGAATATTGTCTGGTGCTACCACAAGGCTTAAAAATTGATTTAAATCGTTTCATTGATCATAATAAATTCTAATATGGAAAACGAAAAATATCAATTTCTGTCTATTTCTGTGTGTAACATATGGCAACAAAAACGACTGTGGTATGTCATAAAAACATCAGGTTTGCTTGAGGATTCGAAACTCTTTATAGGAGACAAAATAATATATAGAACAGGGCACTATCCCGATTTTAGAATAACGGAACTATAATTAATGATTAATCTAAAATTTAACGTCTTCGAGAAAACTTGAATACGAAGGGAGGTCAGCAAGTACGCAATTCACGGCACCGGAAAAAAACGTCATTACAACGTGACGTCACGTACTTCGGCAGCGGCAATACGTAATCCGAAAAGTGAGATTATGTGGGTTTTTCTATAAATCATGTAGGTTTTTTATGACATTATGCTCATCATGCTCACTTGTAGCGAGCGCGGAATGAACTACTCCTCTAGTTTTTTTACGTAATACTCCTTCGGATATGAATGAAATATAAGGACAGCACATTAAATCCTTTACTATGGCAGAGCTTATTCTCACACGGTTTTGGCGGGATATTCTATGAGTATATTTAAACATTGAAGGATCAGTTATGGCACTTCTCAGTTAGGTGTAGAATATAGCAAAGACACTAAGAACATACTATTTAGAAGCAAAATATCGTTAGTCCGTAAACGTGTTTTTTTGAAAATAGCTCATCTGAATAAAATCAAGAAACTCGCGATGGGTTGAGTATGACTCCCATTATCCTACTGGACACTATGGTGGCCCATCGTCAACGATGCTCTATGCTGGTGTGTATCCGATGCAATAGGGTAAATAATCATTTTCTGTAGTGCAATTCTTGATTTAAAAGTGGCGATCGAAGGTGTGAATTCTGTCTATGCTGTGGTGAGTTATTGTTTGTCGTCTCACACGGAGTGTGTAATCCAATAAAGTAGCTCCAGCACCTAGTATTATTGCTAACACCCAAGCTAAATGTACGTAGAATGCCTCATTGCAGCCGCAAATCCATTCATCTGGAATCGCCTTCCGTTAAACCTCTGCCGCTGATGGTAGTTACCGCTTTGACTAAGCACAACATCCCATCTGCTATTAAAGCGAACCTCTTGAGCAATTACAAGACCTTTTCCATCAGACTGGAGCCAGCAGCATTTCTCTTGAGCGTTATTGAAACTTGGTGTCAATTAGTCTAGCAAGTTTAATAACCTCCTGATTGATTCGCCTTTCTAAGTCCTGGAGTGCCACAGTTTCCCTACACCAGCCACCGATATGCGGTAGTGTGCTTACGTAGTTGAGAGTTGAGCTGACAGCTGATAAAGGATAACACTACTTGCTGTGCTGCTGAATATATATGCATAAACCTTGCCTCGTCTTCTGATATCTGTGTTGACACAATCCGAGGTTTGAAGAGCTTGTGTAACACTGCTAAGACTGTATACCTACATATATATATATATATAGTAGTCATTGCCAAAGCCAACGACTAGTTGGGTACAAAATACAATTAATCGTTAATTGGGAAAATTGGCAAAACTCTTAGGCTTAAGTTGACTCTTTTGACGATAAAATCAAGCTTTCGGCATTCTCTATGGAGCCTTCATCAGGATTCTGAAAACATAATTGTGATGCTAGCAAAGAAAACAGGGCAGATTTAAATTGTCAGACAACTTACTCGTCGGTGAGGTTGCAGCCACAAGGTGTTTCACAACAACAAGTTAAAAATATTACATGTGAGACGACATTTCGTTGAAACAATCGGAATGCAGACTCGCAATACGTGGAGTGGGGGACGGCACGGAAAGATAAAGCGTCGACAGATGACAAGTGATTGACGCGACGGACCGTGGAAATGTAAACCTCTCTGTCCAGTTTTGGGTATGAAGTATACGAGGGACGCTCGGTAAACCTCCACCCAAAATTACTAAAATGCTGAATTAACTTGTCTTGGAATTTTTTTTTATGTAGCTCATATGAGTGTAAGAATGTGTGATACTGATACAACCTTGAACAGATGGGTTTTGTGAGTTTATATTAAAAATGTGAGTGAGAAAAAAAATATTCTAATTTTGTGAAGATGTTGGTTCAATTTGGATATGAAGACGTTCTAGCTTTTCGCAATTCAACAGATAGGAATAAATGACACTGAGCTGCTTAACATCAGCCTTTTTATTCATGCAATGATCTGTCATGAAAATGTGGGACATTTCTAAAAATAAACATTTTGAGAGTCTTTTTTCTTTATCAAGAACCTCAACACTGCCATAATTCATGGAGTGACCTGTGTTGTTAATATGCGATGCCAAAGCACATCTCTCTGGATGTAATCTGGCGTCACTTTTGTGTAAAGTTATCCTGCCTTTAAGCGACCTAGAAGTTTGGCCTATATAGACTAAATTACAGTTGTTGCAATTAATACGATAGACAGTATTGGTTGAATCAAGCAACTGAACCTTATCCTTCATTTTGGACAACAAACTGTTAACTGTGAGCACTGATTTACAAGCAACACGACAATTGAAGGAATTATACAGCCTGATCAATTTTGGTGTTAGTTCTTTGATGTATGGCAAAACAACATAATTAACTCTGGGAATAGGAGTAATCACTGTGTGCTGTTGTTTCCATTAGTTGGAGAAGTAATGGGTGTCTGGATGGACTGACCAGTATTATCATTTTCACTATTGTTATTAGTCATTGGCAAAATATTTGGAGGAGAGCTGAACAAGATTCTGTTAACCAAATACTTAGGATAGCCATTATTGATAAATAAGACTGAAAGTTTCCTTAAATTGGAAAGATGGAAAGTACTGTCAGAGATTTTTATAACCCTGTTCTTCATTTATTTCACCAAGTTTATTTTTATTTTAAGTTCATGGTAAGACCTGAAGTTCAGGAACCTTCCGGAAGAAATTGGTACCTGTACCAGTCTACCAGAAATATATTGTCATTTGTACGAATCAATCTTGAATCCAAAAAGGGAACAGATTGATTGTCATCTTCTTTTTCGATGGTGAACTGGATGCAGGGATCATAACTGTTAAAAACCTCAACAATATCATCCACCCTATCAAAAGGAGATTATCAGTTAAGGTATCTAGTTAAATTGAACAGTTCGTAAGTACAAATAAATGATAAAAGTGTTACTCTGCGAATATTTTTCTCGCACTGTGTATTACAAGTGAGAATTTTTTCAAAAGTCGTCAATAATAATATTAACCCTTCTTGTCCAGTAGTCCCAATAACGTGACAAAAGTACATGGGCGTACCATAAAACCAAATTAAATGAAAAAAGTAATCAATTAATAGTGTAAAATATAAACAACAGGTTACAGCAAGAAAATAATATAAAGCCTTTGACATTGTGTAAAGCATCAATACGATTGATCTCTAGGTAACAATATAAATCTACAATAAACATATGATGAAAGTTAAATGCCAGACATATTGAAAAAAGGATAGCCCATTTATATGACTTCTCTCTCCACGTACGAACGACCACAGCTTAGTCTGTTTGAGATACTGTCAAAATTTATATCGCAAATAGCCGAAATTAAATTAACATTTTCACACTTAGCTTATAGGCGAATTTAGAAGCCAGTTAGTTTCAGCTCTCTCAATAGAAGGTTGGTTCTTAAAGAAGATACTTGGAAACTAATATATAGATATAAAAATGAATCCCTATATCCCGTGGTCACGCCATAAGGTGAAACGACTTCACCGATTTCATTCATCTTTTTTTAAGTTTCCTAATACTGCGCAGAAAATTGAGAAATCATTGAAAACCTAATAATTGTTTGAGCTACGCTCGCTTAACAATTCGCTTGAGCATGGAGCACGCGCAGCAGAAGGAACATCTCAAGTACCAAAAGAGACAGGGACTCGTCTCCGTCATATTTATTCCAACAGTTATTGACAGTTAGCTTTGTGAAAGACAATTGCTCACGAAAAAACGGTGCTTTCGTTTTTCAACTTTCATTTCTTTACCATCCGTACTTTGTGATTTCACCTACAAAAGTTGCCTAATTGTTATCTTTGTCAGTTAACTCCATGAATAGAAATGGCGGATGAAAATATGTTTCTTTTCCTTAATTAACTTTCACTACTCTATCATTTTGAACTTGGCAACTCGCACGCCGCAAACTTATATTATCGTTAAACAGTGGTTATCGATGAAAAAACATATTTTTTTATTTAACCAGTAGTGCACAGTCCATTCGATTAGAGCATTTATCCAGTTTGTTCAGTGAGTTTTTTGAGAAGTATTTGCTCAAAAATAATTAACAAGGGTGGCAGATCATCGCAATCACGCCTATTATACACTGCTTTTCTTTAATGCCCTTTAATCCCTTAAACGGATCAATTCAAAATATTAAAACTTGAGGTAATGAAATTGATCTGTAGATACCATATTTTAGAGTAAAATTGACAGATGAAAATGTCAAGATCGCCGCTAGGCGCCATCTTTTAAAAAAAATTATATGACAACGGGAGTCTTGTGGCACATCATCGTAGACCCCTTGCCATGTTTTTCCGTGTTGGGTAGACCCCCTACTTACCTGATATTGATTTCCTGTAAATTTCTAACTGTAGTGAAGTTTAGTGTTAAAAACTTAAAGTAAAAACATTCGCTTCGACAATTTTGGTGAAGAGGGTCCATAGTATTTTCCAGCATATCCAAACACAGTTCCCCGGTTAAGGTTTGTTCGATGAATAGTGGCCCCACAATATGATTTCCCAATATCTCAGCCCAAAAGTTAATTTTTTGTGAGACGTGAGGATTGGTGTTACTCCAATAACGACAATTTTGTCTATGCTCATAACCTTTGAGGAAAAATGTACATTCATCACTAAAACAAATATTTTGGATATAGGTAGGATGCCGCGCAATGGTTTCCGACATAGTCAGGCCATCTTCAGTTAGCTGATGTACCATTTGAATTTTGAATGTGTGATACTTTTTTTTTTCGAAAGCCTCCATACTGTAGAAGGACAAACCTCACATACATTCGCGATGGAGGAAGTAGACTGTTGGGGATTTACTATGATCTCATCAATTATTTGTACTTGTTTTCTTCCGGGATGGTCGGATGGCCTGGGGGCTTTTTGTTGTTTACACTACCAGTAGCTGTAAGTTTATATACAAGTTCCCTTAAATATTTTTTACAGATAGGATGATTCGAGAGACGATCATTAAAAATCCTTCCGGTCTCGTGAAAGTCACGCGTCGCACCTTTGATATTTTCTTCCAGTGGACAAGAATTGACCATTTTAAAAATAATTCACACAGTATCTAGCATAAAAAAAACCAAAAACTAAATAAGAATACTTTACCTGTACAAATGATGTTTGTTTTCGTACTGATATTCTTGTCACTGCCAAAAAAAATAACAAAACAAGCTGTTATCGCTGTTGCTGTGGATATGGCAGGGAATTACAATTATTTGTAGAGATATGCGTGTTAGTGGGTGGGTGTTAAAGTAGTTATTAAGTGTTTCACCATTTTGTAGTAGGTGAATGTATTGACTTTATATTCTAGGGTTATAAGGTACTCGTCAGGAGCATCAAAATGATGTACCACAACACCCCTGTTTTATATAATTTTTTTAAAAGATGGCGCCCAGCGGCTATCTAGACATTTTCATCTGTCAATTTTATTCTAAAATATTGTATCCACGCATCAATTTCATTACGTCAAGACTTAATTTTTCGAATGATCTGTTCAAAAAGCCAAAGGAGAGGGAGACATTAAAGCACTGTATATTAAAATTATGATTCCTCAGAATGCCAATATTTGGACGTTCAACTAGGTCGCAGAACTTGCAATGCTGCGAGTCAAAGAGATATACGAAAAAGTCAAACTGACGAGCATCGAGAAGCGAGAAATGAATTTAAACGGGGTCGAGGGACTGAAATTTAACAACGGAAAAGTGTCGCACTTAATCCCAGTCGAGCTGCATTCAATTATGACGTCGCAATCGATTACAGTTCACAACAAATCGTTGCTATTGGACTAATAAACGTTTTGTGTCCACATTGCAAAGCTTTCAAGTTCAAGAGTCAAATTGACTCTATCGGTACCATGACCAGAGCCACATTCATTGGTTTCCGGAAATGGGCCAAATTATACAATAATTGCTTTCAGCTTTCAAATGACGTCATTTGACGCAACAAAAGTCATTCGACATAATTGTATGCCTACTTTCAAGCTAAGTTGATGGGGCAATGAAAGTGCTGCCAACGTATTGTGCTAGCCGCATGATGGTACAAACACTTCGCTATACAATTGTCTATACTCCATACATTTACCTTTTCATTATTCATCCCAGCTCATAGCTAAGACAAGACAACATCTTTCGGGTCAGCTAGTACTAGATAAAAATACGCTGGCGGCTAAGTTATTGTTCAAAGTTTGTATAAAATGGTTATAGAAATAATTGACACATTAGCTAAAGAGCAACAGATCCTAATTATGAATCCATTCGCACTTGATGCAGCAATAACCATTATTGAAATATGCTCAACAAAAGAGAAAATTAAGCCAAAAACAACTCCCAGATGTTTAGTTTTCTGATAACAAGAAAGTACCTTATCCCCTATAGTGTATGATGATTATCCAGTTATATCTGTAAAGTATGACTGACAGTCCTCCATTCTTGTAATAGTAACAAAAAATTTTAAGTCGTCAGCACAAAGGAGCTTATTACAATTGGTCATTTATAAATAATGCGAAAAGTAGTGGGCCAAGATCTGATCAAAGGGACACAGTACGCACGTTTGTAGCTGTGAAGCTATGATATAAGAAACAGACTATATTCTTTGTAGCTGCGATATCGACAAATGCAAAATCTCTTGTACTTAAAAAAATTAAAAGAGTCACTCTTGAAACTTCTGGTTTATGAATCAGTCATTTTGCTGCAATAACAAGAACAACATTTCAAAACCAATTTGGTTCATGATTCTCAGAACATTGCAGAGCTATGGAATATCTGCAAATCTTGATTTGCATGTGACAGTCAAGACAATGAAACTCTAGAAAAGTTGTCCTGCGATTGAATGATGTAGAAGCGAGAGCAGCCAGCAATTTACAGAAAGTTACCAATGCCAATTTGCATCCGATGATCGACGATTTCACGCACACAAAACTGCAACAATCCTCCGTTGTGACACACCAGTTCGGATTCCCACACTGAATTAGCCGAGTGGCGGTTTTTAAAGGATTTTCTATATATATGTTCAACAAATCAATCGATGAGCCCAAACTACGGAAGCAATTTATCTGACCGCATAATTTCAGTTAAATACGCTGCACATATTGCGACTTTTGGATATTGCTATTTTCCTCGTAGTATTGTGTGTAAAACATACGGACGGCTCATCTTCATTTCCAGCTTGACCGGTTATGCTGATGTGCTGATGAGATCTGGACGAGAGTCCAAATATGCTTATCGACAACAAGGGTAGTTGTACGGGTATAGTGGAAAAATGCCTTTGTCTAAAATTCAATCTGCAGATATGTTGCCATTATCTACAGGGTGTTTCAGTTTATTGTTGCATAACTTAAAGATTCGATAGAACTTTTAAAATCAATGCATAAAGTCTATATAAACATGGGTCGAAAAATGCGTGGCTTCCGAAAACTTTCTGAAATAGTTTTTTTTTAAATATTTCGAACAATATTTGACGTATAACAGTGAAAATTGGTATACAAGGATTTTTTGGTACGACAAAACGAACCATGGGCATAGTTTTACTGTAGCCGCTAGAGGGCGCTCTCTACTGTACCTGTAGTGTATTAAAATGACCGAAAATTTCTTCTTAGTGCAATTTTTTGCATTTCGAATAAAATAGCTGATTCTTCGCATTTTTTAACATAAAAAATCTCTCCTGTGAATTTTTGTTATAGGTAGCCGTTTATGAGATATTTCGATTTTTAGGGTTTGATGCATTTTTAATTATTTATGATAAAATAATGTTAAAAAGTCAGTATCTCGATAATTTTTAGAAGTAGGCTGCGCCTGCAAATATTTTTGAAAATGGAAGTAGAATAAGGTTAAACGTCAATTAGTTGACAGTTAGTTTTGTTGTTTGTTGAAACCTGAAACGTTTTTTTGCAATTGTGAATGCAAGAAATTTACTTTCTTTTACTTGTTTTTTTTTGTAAGTTTTATAAAAATGCCAATTTTATTGTCCAATCAAGAGTTAGCGGATTGTTAGATTTTGTGTATGGCTTTGTAAATGGAAACGCAGCAGAAGCAGCCAGAGAATACTCACGAAGATTTCCAAACAGACGACAAACAACTCGCTCAGTATTTGTAAGAGTGCATCGCCAAATAATTGAAAATGGTGGTAATCGACTATTTGGACCCTACCTTTTGCCTGCAAGGTTGAATGCTGCGACCTTGGAATTTTTAAAGGCTGAACATGCAAATATGTGGGATGATGTTATGTTAGTTTTATGAAGATTCGCCTGGTTCCAGCTTGATGGTTGTCCAGCTCATTATTCGAGAATAGTTAGAAACTGGCTGGAGGAAAATTATCCAGAAAGATGGATCGGCCGCGGAGGACCAGTCGCCTGGCCTCCACGATCCCCTAACCTAAATCCATTAGATTTATTTGTGTGGGGATTTCTAAAAGAAAAAGTGTACCAGACTCCCGTAACCACAAGAAATATGCTAATAACAGAATCAGGAATCCATGTGATGAAATAAGGCCTTATTTGAATAATGCTATACCACGTTCGATCATTCGTAGATGTGAATTGTGTATTGAACAATTGGGCTTACATTTCGAGCAACTACTTTAGATTTTGTATGTCTGTCCTAACTATCCAATAGCATTTTAGTTGTAAATAATTAATTTGTTAAAAATAATATTGGAAAATTAAACAAATTAATATTCTGTTTTTTTGTGTTTATTTAGAGTTAGGAATTATTACTGTGTTTAAAAGCACAATCTAAACGATCATCTCAATAACTTGTAATGCCCAAACCGAAAATGTAAAAAAAAATATTATTTTCCCATAAATAATTAAAAATGCATCGAACCTTAAAAATTGAAATATGTCAAAAACGGCTAACTATAACGAAAACTCACAGCAGAGCTTTTATGTTGAAAAGTGCGAAAAATCAGTTTTTTGATTCAAAAAGCAAAAAATTGCACTAAGAAAAATTTTTCGGTCTTTTTAATACACTACAGGTACAGTAGAGAGCGCCCTCTAGCGGCTACAGTAAAACTATGCCCACGGTTCGTTTTGTCGTACCAAAAAACCCTTGTGTACCAATTTTCACTGTTATACATTAAATATTGTTCGAAATATTTAAAAAAACTATTTTAGAACGTAAATTTAAACACCCTGTATTTCGGAAGCCACGCATTTTTCGACCCATTAATTTAAAAGTTCTATCGGATCTTAAAGTTATGCAACAATAAACTGAAACACCCTGTATAATATCACAAGACGTTGATATAAGACGATGTAGATCCTTTCACCGTTTCTGGCGCGCACAGAAGAACAGAAGTAACGTCATACATCGCACACATACTTGAGCACTTTCGCGGATGCTTGATGTGTAAACTCAGACATACGTTCTTTTGTTTTGTCTCATCACCTTCAAAAACTGTCTGGTCAACGTACGAGTCTGCTTATCATTTCCAGTATACAACGGTCCTGTATCGTGCAATCCATACGTGTGTGCGAGAGCGATGAGCAGTTGCGTTACTGATCATCTTGCGCAGTGTACAAGAAAATCAGTCTCCGCATGTGGCCAATCTGTTCACTTATTTCGTATGACATTGTAACGTAACCGACAAAAAATGAGAAGGAGAAGAACTATATGTACCACAATCGTGTGGAATAATAACAATAATAATATTTATTTGTCTAAACTAGTATATCTCTGATACACAAAACATATTCTCCTTAGAGAAGTTAAGCTCCGCACATGAAACATTCAGTAAATCAGTTCACTTATTTCATATGGCATTGAGGACTCCGCAAACGGCGAAAAGAACTAAATTATAGCTTCCCGTTACAAGACAGGCATGTAGTCTCGTCCGCGAGGCTCAAAAGCGTCATATATAGATTTTTACTTGAATGAAATGACGGGAGAAACACCATGGCGTTCTGCCCGATCTAAGTAGATCCCTTGTAAATGCGCTCGTAATAGCAAAACTACAAATAAAACTATAATATCGAACAAAAGATTTCGGTATTAAATATATTGCTACCTGACTCAATTGGATACTGCTAGTTTCACTAATTATCATGACGACGTCCCATTCATATGGTCAACAAAGTGATAATTATAAGCGAGAAACACATGTGAACCATTCCACTATGTTTTTGGTCTGCAATGAACGTAAATGAGTTAATCTACTCGACCTCGTTTTTATCAGAACGTGAACTCAAAACAAAACACAGTTAAAAATCCCGAGGAGGGCCTTAATAAGCCGAGTTAATAACAAAAGTTTTCAACTGAATCGGCCTTCTTGCACCGAGCACAAAACGTACAACAGACATCAAAAACTTCCGTCATTAGCTGGGGTTCAACCGAGCACAGCCAGCGAATGAGATAAAAATAAAAGGAGAAGCGATGTTGAACGAAGTTTGTGCAGGCCACACAGCAAAGAATAATAATTATTTTCTGTCAAAATCAGAAATTTGGGTCTTTGCGTTAGCTTCAGATCGGAGATTGCGTAACAGGGGGTCGATGTAGAGATATTTAATGTTGATGCAACCCAAGATACATAAAAATGCATGAATTAAGCAGTATATTTGGAATATGGTGTTTTACAACTAGGAAATTGCATTTTAATAGCTGAAATATATTGCTTACATGAATTTTTAGAGATAATGCTATATAAGTTCGTTTGTTCATTCAATCATTTTTGACAATGATGTACATTATCCGACTGTACCAGGTTTTTATTCATTTGTAACAATCCCTGGCGAAAATGCATATCTTGGCACTACCAAGTCCTAGAAGATTTTGTCTTCAAAAGCCTGATCGCGACTCGTCTCCTAGGTAAACTTGGTGACTAGATTTCGAATCTACATGAGGCATCTTCAATTTGTTTTATTTGCGCAAGTGTTTTACCAATAAAGCATAATTCACTCGCTTTATTTTGATTGTCAAATTTATGAATGGCATTGCATCTGTAATTTTTTCGTTCTCTGACTGACGATCGAAAAATATGTTTTTTTTTTGTAATTATGCAAATAAAACTTGTCGATTGATTGATTGAATCTGATGTCAACCTGACAGTAAGGCTCACATGATGTCTCAAACGAATGTTGCACCTCAACGTTGGCCCACTGCCAGGCTCCAGATTTCATGTTTCAATGAAATTTTGTTTTCTCAACTTTTTGTCCCTACATGCCTAGGTTTCATATATACATATTTTTCACATCTGCAACTTTACAGCATACGTCTAGCTCAGCAACTACTTTAAAGACATCTAAACATTCCTAATTTTTTCTACGTAATAATATAGTCATATACAAGATATTACTGAAAACAGTCCACTGAACAATTAAGACCTCTGTATTTATACATTATTATTACTGTCTCATTAGAATATCTCAGTTTCTAACTGGTGTAAAGTCTTATCAACTCCAGTGCCCATTTAACCTCTCAAGGAACAACTTTTTAAATACATTTAAACTCAAGTACGATTTAAGCTCAAAGCGTGACCTTATCATGAGTACCTGCAAAGTTTATGATCAAAATTTGCATTTCTCCTCGTAGAAGGATACGAATAGAGCCCCTTTATAAATTACAACGGGAAAAGGACAACTGTCGGTATAATTACTAAGGAGTTATGTACCACATTTGGGTCCATGTACACAGAAGCACAAATTGTATAGGGTGGTAGTTGGTAATTCAAAACAGTGACAATATTTATTGAGTTTCGATAAATAAAGTTCGGAGACGTCTCCGAACTGAGCCAAGTGCTTATAATTAATACTATACTATTTAATGTGTCTTTATTACGATCATTAAACAAATCAGAAAAATAGTGTGAGGAATGTTGATCGTTGAAAAATACATGGCGGGAAAAAGTTTAAAAAATAAGTCTTTCTTAATGAAAACAACTCGTGAAGGTTCTTCAGATAATGTGATTTACTCCTCAATGAGCGATGGGGCGTTTTGACTACACCACGGTCGTTTATTATTGGCCCCAGAAAATAACATAACTCTAGTAGCACATGCCATAAGTCAGGCTCCTTTTGACTTATTTGACAATTTCTGTGAGAAACTCACAAGCAACAGTCTTATTTGCAAAGCGGAATTCAATAAGAATCGACGCTAATGTACTCAATTCACTTTAGCGATCTTGTGACGACGACATTTACCGATAAAAACATCTGATCAAAATTGTATTCGCCCTATATACTCAAACTTTGTTAAATGACTGAATAGCTTTATAATCATCCAAGGGGTGTTTGTTTAAAAAATAAATAAACATGAGTATTTGTAGGTGGAACTGTTGCCCAGATTATGATGCCATATACTCAGACGCGTAGACTTTAATTAATTTTCATGTAGACAAACGCCAATGCTTGAACGAAAAGGCAACCAATCTCGTCCGAGATGACCATCTTTTATGTTAAACCTATCCGTACCGGGCGCTGAGGTTACTTTACCGCCGTAGGATGTAAAGCTGTAGATGAGATAATAAGTAGTGAGATTTAACTACTGGCAAGTTATTTAACCCAGCTATGCCGACGCGATTACTAACAATTTTTTTTTAAATCAATATACGTTAAAGATTTGAGAAAGACCCAATAATACTCAGTAATACTTTTTTTAGACATATTTCCCCAAAAAGTACTTTTTTTTGACGTCCTATATATAGTAAGTACATCAGGAAAATAAGATATTCAAAAAGTAGATTTTTTGACGTGCTATATAGGTATAGGACATCAGGAAAATAAAATGTTCAACAGAAATCTAATTTAACGGGTATGGTACATCACGAAACATTTAACGTGCAGTCCATGTCACATTTATAGCATCTGGTGGTTCTTTTCTCATGGCGATAGCGACATCTAGTTTGAGACTTTTGTGGGATGACTAAATGATCGATTCTGTCGAACCTTATTTCATCAAACGTCGAGGTAGAAGGTCGTCCTCTTTGGTATGTTGAATTTTTTTTAACGTCTCCAAAATGGATACCGCAATACTTCTTCGCAATTATAATTTTCCCACTGTGGATCCTTGCCTTCTGCTCAATATCCATGCATTGTTGATTGCCATATCCACGCAGTGCGATATCAGTGGGAAGTACCACTTCTTGCCACGTATCGAAACCCTATATAAGGACAGATTTTGGTCGGAATGATCTACTTCTCCTATGTTTTTGTTGTATAGCTTAACAATATGTGGTTGATCAATATTGATGAACTTTTTATCTTTTTGTGAATCTCTTTTAATAGAATTCACAGGATGTACTGTGGCAATAGCAGAACCAAAAGAAACTACCTTGTTGTCATTCCATTTAGCAAATATTATGTTACCGCTTTCGACCTTTCCAGAGACAAATGCACCTCTCTTCTCTTTCTTTAACGTTTTTGTATCAATCAAACCATTCTTCGGCATTCAATTTTCCCTTATGGTTCCTGTTCCACAGATGTTCTTTTCCATCAGTTTCTCTAAAAGATCCATGGAGATAAAGAAGTTATCAAAAAAAAATGAAACCTTACGTCTATCCACATTTCTCTAAGTCGATCCTCATAACTCAAAACCACTGTAGCTCCTACCCCAAGATGTCTGTAAACATCGTTCACATATGTGGATGCACCTTGATATGACTCAAACCAATATATATACCCGAGCCGTGATGCACTCACCCACAACTTATATCCGTAGCGGATTGGCTTTTCATGCAAGTTATGTACCAGTCTACAGAGAAGAATATGCTGAACAAGGACTTTTGCCTCCACGTGCCTTTCTTATCAGTTACAGTATTGTATTTCATTTGTTCTTTACTTTGGTTTGTATAATGAACTTTGCAGTCAGTCTCGATTCAGAACTCATTCAATTAACATCATTGTATTTGGTCTTTCTCAAAAATAAATCTTTTTAAAAACGTTTTCGTTGAAGAAAGATATTTGAGTGGCGCAGTCAATCCAGTAGGATAGCCAGACGAAAAAGGGACATTTTCGGCTCGTTTCAACGGTTTACTGGCTATAACGAAACCAACCGCGATTGGTCGCGAACGATCCGACGGAATATCGATATCGTTACCGTGATCACCGGAACCAGATTTGGGATAGAACCCTACCCAAATCGAGAAACCAAGACGACAGCAGCCCAGAGGACAGAAGGAACATCTGCTCCAGGACAGGCAACCCAGCAGTGGCCCAGGCATACGGACACATGGGACGGATTGGATTATTACTGTAAGTACGAATGTCTTACAGGGGTGAAAACAATCAAAAGCTGTTTGATGATACATTGAGTGACACTGATTCGGACTCACAGTCGGATACGGAACATATCCAACATAGTTTAAGGAATTTGCAATTAAGACCTAGTATACTAAATAGTACAGTCAATATGAACAACAATCAAGTAAATCAATCAAGCATGTCATTACGCCCAGAGTATCTTAACATGATACCTGAATTTTATGGTCAACAAGAATTATTACCAAGATTCATAGATATTTGCGAAAAGTTAGTGAATAAATTTTATAGATTAGAGGATGAAAATGACTTCCAGAACGAATATCTTATGAGTAGTATTTTAGCGAAAATCAAAGGTAATGCAGCTTTAAATATTAGTAGCAATATTATAAAAAATTGGACAGACTTGAAAACTGCACTTTTAAATACATATCAAGACAAGCGTGACGTATTTACTCTAAATATAGAATTGTGTGAATTGAAACAGAACAATGAAACCCCCTTTGAATTTTATAACAAGGTTCAGAGTTTATTGAATTTACAAATATCATTTTTAACTACACATTGTGTGAGTGAAGAAGCTCAGATAATATGTAATTTTTGCAAAAGCGTAGCATTAAGAGTATTTCTAAAAGGTTTAAAGGAACCTCTAGGATCGCTCATGAGGACGAAAAATCCTACAGACTTGAATGAAGCTCTGAATATATTAACTAACGACTTTCAGCTTGATCATAAGGTAGATAAGCATAAAAATGTTAATCGAAATAATATGCATATGGCGAACTACCATATGAACAACAACTTTGGTAATTATAGGAATCAATACCAAGCGGTACAGCGTCCAGTATTACAAAGACAATTTAGTCCTAATAATGTACGACCAAATAATCCTAATCAGAATAGAACGAATTTTCACAATAATAACGTTTTTAGACCTAATCAGATCAATAATCTGCCAAGGCCTACTCCGATGAGTACATCCACTAGACAGACGTATCAGCAACCAAATTTTCAAGGTAGAAATTTTAACAGACCTGGTGTCAACGCAGAACAGGCTATGTTTAACTTATGTGCACAAGACCAACCTGTTGTAGAATTTCCAAATGATGACAATTACGAATGCGCTTATTCTCAGAATAATTCTGACGATTTTTTAGGGCAAGAAGCCTCGGTACAGATACAACCACAAGTCTCAACGGACCACCCAAGTCAATTGAAATTATGAGTTTAACCGACAAATGTAGCAAACTACCATACATTGTATTTCCGGAGTATAATCTCAAAGTATTGATTGACACTGGAAGTACAAAATCTTTCATACACCCTGAAATTGCGAAAAAATTATTTTCAAGACATATTCAAAAAGACCCATTCCAAATCACTTCAGCACATGGTTCATCTATCGAACAATATAGTATGACAATACCTTGTCCAAAGATTTTTAAGAATCCAAATATTCTCATGAAATTTCATTTATTCAAGTTTCACGAACATTTCCAATGCCTTTTAGGACTCGATAACCTGAAAGAGATATTGAATGCCAACATTGATTTGAGCAATGATCTTTTAGTCACACCCACAACAAGGATACCCATGCAATATCACGAGATTACAAAAAATTCTTCTAATGTTATCACTATTCCACCTAGAACAGAACAGATAATTAAGGTTAACATAAAAAATTTAAAAAATGGTAATGCTATTATTCCATACAGAAAATTATCATGTTTAGAAATCCCTGAATGTCTTACTACAGTGAAAAATCACGAAGCAATTTGCACAGTATTAAATTTATCTGAAGAACAGATTTCTCTTGACATATCTCGACCAATAGATGTAGAAAATTTTGAAAATTACGAAGTTTCAGAAAATTCTGATCCAGCGAATATTAATTCTTTGAACTTTCAAAAATATAAATTTGATATTTCCAAAATTAGGACAGAGCATATGAACTCTGAAGAAAAAGACGCAATCACCAAGTTAGTAAGAGAGTATTCAGACATATTTCACATAGATCGTAATTACTTAACTTTTACGAGCAAAATTAAGCATCATATACGTACAAGCGATGAAATACCCATTTACACGAAATCATACAGATATCCTGAAATCCACCGAAAAGAGGTACAAAGACAAATACAATCAATGCTTGATCAAAAAATTATTAGAGAGAGCCATTCAGCGTGGTGCTCACCTATATGGATTGTTCCAAAAAAATTAGACGCATCGGGAAAGCAAAAATGGAGAATAGTCATTGATTATAGAAAATTGAATGAAAAAACATTGGGAGATCGTTATCCTCTTCCAAACATAACAGATTTGTTAGATAAATTAGGGCGATGCCAATATTTTTCAACATTAGACTTAGCTTCAGGTTTTCACCAAATAGAAATGGCAGAAGATGATATTCAAAAAACTGCATTTAATATAGAAAATGGACACTACGAGTTCACAAGAATGCCATTTGGACTAAAAAACGCGCCAGCGACTTTCCAGCGAGTAATGGATAACATACTGAGAGGTATTCAAAATGAAAAATGCTTAGTATATTTAGATGACATTATAATATTCAGTACTAGTTTACAGGAACATATTTCTCGACTTAGAGAAGTTTTTGAAAGGTTACGTCAGTCAAATTTTAAAATACAGTTAGACAAATCGGAATTTCTTAGAAAAGAAGTATCGTATTTAGGTCATGTTGTAACGGCGGATGGTGTGAAACCAAACCCCGATAAGATAAAGGCAATCACAGAATTTAAAATACCAAAAACTAAGAAGCAAATTAAAGGCTTCCTTGGACTTTTAGGTTATTACCGTAAGTTTATAAAAGATTTTGCGAAAATCACTAAGCCATTGACAATCAGATTGAAAAAAGATGCAATTATTAATCCCAATGACGCAGATTATATTAAATGTTTCGAATTATGCAAGACTTTATTGACAAACGATCCGATACTCCAATATCCGGATTTTTCCAAACCATTCTTGATAACTACGGATGCAAGTAATTATGCAATCGGCGCAATATTATCCCAAGGTAAGTTAGGCTCAGATTTACCAATAGCGTACGCCTCACGAACATTAAGTGATTCAGAAACAAAGTATAGCACGACAGAAAAAGAACTTCTAAGTATCGTATATGCAGTAAAATATTTCAGACCTTATATTTTCGGACGTAAGTTTACTATTGTAACAGATCACAAAAGCCTCCAATGGTTATTTTCAGTTAGAGATGCTAGTTCAAAATTACTAAGATGGCGCTTAAGATTAGAAGAACATGATTTTGACATTGTTTATAGGAAAGGCAAATCAAACACAAATGCGGACTTTTTATCTAGAATAGAAGTAAATGTTAATGAAACAGAATCACCTTTTAATATAGACATAGATAAGCAATTATTAAATAATTATTTACAGAATCATAAGGAAAAAATGAAATTAGTATATAGGAATTTAAATGAAAAGATATTACAGAATAAAGAAAAAGTTATAAATAAAGCAAATGAGAAACGTGAAGTTTTGCCTGATATTCCTAACAAGGTATATGTTAAGAATAAGCAGAAGCAACAGAAAACTAAAAATAAGTATAAGCAAGAAAAATTAATTAGTATAGATAAGAAATTAAAAAGAGCGGAGATAGATCCCACACATGCCAATACTTCAAAAAATATCCATTTATCCAATATTAAAAGGACCAGGAAGAAAACTTATCAATTTAAATTTACTAATACTTCAGATACCTCATCTATTTCGGATGCGGAGCAGAAATAAGAAACATAACGAACAATTTAGGAATTTTGCCAGTAAATTTAGGCACAGCTAGGCTACAAAAGACAAAACATACTTTTGTGCACTATTATGATCTATCACCTTTATATAAGGAATATGAAGATTTGAATATTCAATATAGTAATCTTAACTATAGTTATAGAAACCATTCTAAGATTAATAACGAGCTAGAAAATTATAGTAAGATAGTATCTTATATAAGGAGCTTGATTCAAGAGAAAACCGAATACATTAAATCTCATTCTCAAAAGACTCGCAATAAGAGAGGACTTTTTAATGGCATAGGCTATGTAGTAAAAACAATAACAGGAAATTTAGACTCCGACGATGGAGAACGTATTGATAAAATTTTATCTCATTTACAAGAAAATCAGCATCAAATTCAAAATCAGCTGAGAATGCAATATTCAGTAAATAATGAACTTGTCGCAAAATTTAACGGGACTATTCAAGATATACAGCACAATGAGATGACATTAAGAAATAACATTTTACAATTGAAACATATTTTATTGAACCAGACAACAAACCAGGATATTCTTTCAGCGAAGGACATTATCAATCAATTAATTATCCTTTATAATGCCATATTGAATATTTTACAAGATATCGAAAATTCGATAACTTTTTGCAAATTGAAAACCATGCATCCCAGTATAATAAGGACTAGAGAATTATTTCAAGAACTCCGTAAGATATCCACATTTTATAAAAGTGAATTACCATTTAAAGTAAAGGATGAAAATATGCTAGATTATGAATCTATTATTTCTATCAGTTGTAAAATCGATGAGAATCAAATAAGTTATTTTCTATCTATTCCTATAGATTATCCTGAACATTTCGATCTTTATTATATGTTACCCATACCGACTCTGATGCACAAATCAGAATTCGTCACTATTATCCCAAATTATAAGTATTTGCTAAAATCTGATCGAAATGAGATCAAACCCCTGCACGAGATTTGTACCCAAGGTAGAATCTATCAATGCCCTTATCGTATATTAGCCAATCACAAAGCCCAATGCGAGAAGTCAATAATTACAGAAGATCATACAGAACCATGTAGATACACGAAGCTTCAGATTGAAGAAAATCACATCGAATTTATTCCCGAAATTAACCAGTATTTAGCTGTATTTCTCACCGAAGAAAAATTGAAAATTAAATGCAAGGAGCAAATCGATACAAAGTCATTACTTGGCATTTTCTTAGTCAAAGCCAGTGAATGCCAAATATCATTCCAAGACAATGAACTTATCTTTCAAGACAAAACCTATGGAAAGCCCCTCGTAGCTGACAAAATGGATTTCCATTTTATGAAACAAAATATCCCAGAGACACAAATTACTCTGAAAACATTAAATTTACCAGAATTACAAGTTAATCGAATGTTACCAATTTTAGAAGAAAATTCCATAGAAAATTTTGGAAAACCCAGTATTTGGACCATATTACTATATCTCGTATTTTCAAGCATCTGCTGCATAATTTTATATAGAAGATGGAGAAACAAGAAAGCATCCAAGTTAGAAATCGACATTGAATTAGCCGAGATGAAAGAAGAAGGTCCAAGTCCCACAAAACGCACTAGAAGAGAAGATTCCAGTTCAAGATATAAGAAGAAAGAAATTCACCTTCCAGGGGAAGCTTCATTCTAGGGGTGGAGGAGTTATGTACCAGTCTACAGAGAAGAATATGCTGAACAAGGACTTTTGCCTCCACGTGCCTTTCTTATCAGTTACAGTATTGTATTTCATTTGTTCTTTACTTTGGTTTGTATAATGAACTTTGCAGTCAGTCTCGATTCAGAACTCATTCAATTAACATCATTGTATTTGGTCTTTCTCAAAAATAAATCTTTTTAAAAACGTTTTCGTTGAAGAAAGATATTTGAGTTGCATATATTGCTTGCAGCCATGGCACCCATAATAGTTAACCATAGCTTCATCGATGCTATGGTTTGGTTCAAGAAAACGATATTGCAGAAACTTATTGTTCATGTGCTGAACCAGAGGTCTGATTTTTGCGTCTCATTTTTGTCAATTTTTGTGATGTCTACAAAGTGTATGTGTGTCATGATATGCTCGAACTTATCACGAGTAATAGCTTCAGATCTCTGCGCATTGAACGTATCCTTACTTTTTTCCCAATACATTCTTCTACGTGGTACAGGGACATATCCACTGAGGACTAGGATTCCCAGGATACATTTTATTTCTGATATGTCAACTATGGCGTTTCTATTTTTTGTTGGTTTGATCGGTAATGGTACGCAAAATATTATCATCGAAGTAGAGCATAAATAAATCGACTGGAGAATAGGTTACATTTGTAGTCAATTCATCACACACCGGAAAAATATGTGTGTCAGTTGGCAAGTCTTCACGGACAAACTTACAGTCTTTCTTCTGTCTACTCAATTTGGATATTTTCTTTTTGTTTTGGAAAGAAGTAAGTGGTAGATTATCCTCAGAGTCCCAGTCATTTTCTTGCAATGTTCGATATGCAACTTCTGCTTTCGACTGTATTTGACTTGATGGTAAATTGTTTATATCAACCTCATCTTCTTTACCTGAGTCTTCATCAGTCACATCATCACATGCATTAATAGGGGGCAAAAGGGTAACTGATTCAGCCTCGACATCATCCTCTTCTATCTTAGCCAATGCTTCATGGTGGTAAAAGCCTAAAATATTCTGATGAACTGGTTTAGCCTCCCCTATATACCGTGAAGATTGATATCGGAAATATTATATGGCATGTAAAGTATCAGTAGCACAGAAGCTTAACATTCATCAAACCGTGTCTACGCACGCCACTGGTTACCATGGTATACTTCCCATTCTAGATTCTCCTGTTTGTCTAAAATCACAACTGGTAGTTGTCGAACCTATCAATCTGAATAAAATTCTTTTTATTTTACTTTTGAGATAATCGACTTTTATCTCAAAATTCTTTAGCATTTCGGATTAATTAAACTCAACAAATCGTTAGCAATCTCGGACACGAAGTATGAGAGTGAAGTCTACAGAAGGCTTTCAACACTGTTCGGACTACACCAGATATTGTCCAAAGAGACAGAGAACCGTGGCGTGGAGCACGGGCTTGTGTAGAAACCAGAGGTGATCACTTTCAACACTTCCTTTAGATTTCATGTTAAAGCACTTATTCGGCATGATTTTTTGCTTCTCGTCTTCAATTCTTATCATCTTTATTTATTTATTTTTGAAATAAATGTTTTCTTTGTTTTGAAGTGTCTTCATCTATCTTTTCATCTCTAAACAAGAATGCATGCGCCAGCAAAACCAGTGGCTTGCACAGGAAACGTTTATTGAATGGTAAGCTTCTACACTATTGATTGAAGATAGGACATGCATATTATTCAAGTAGTAATTAGATACCATAGATTTCTTCACATGTCATATAGTATTTCCAATATCAAGCTTCACGGTGATTTCAGAATGCCTAACCTTCATTAGAAAATTTTGAGTGAGGTAACCTAAAAACCTAAATATATCCAAAATGAGTGATCTGACAAAAATTCCATGAGAGAAAAAGCTCACGGAAAATTGAATGGTATTTTATAAAATTCACTTCCTTTCTCTGAAAAGGCCAGTGTAGAAAATACACTAGGGTTCCAGGTATGCGGTACCGTTTCTACGTCCTTGGTTGAGTTTGTGCCATGAAACTCTATATATTTATAGCTTAACATGTACTCACTGAACGTCTAAAATCTCAAATCTAAATCTAAATATCTACCCGCTCCGTAAATATATTTTTTTTTCGATTTCGTGATAAAACTTCATCACCTTGTAACTCGGTAGAGGAGCATGTTTGGGCCCATATTTAAAGGAACCTTTTTTGTTATTTTCAGATGTACTTTCACCCTAGAAATATTGGCACGACTTTTTGAAACACCCTGTATAGTCTGCTATTAAAGACAGATCACGTTGAAAATGATGACAGAAACAATGATGCTGGCCTCTACAGTATATTCAGATAAGAGATAGACCGGACATAAACAAGACCACGTGATCATCGAACGCTGTAACATTCGGCAGGGACGTATTAAGAGTCACGCAGTACATATTTTAGATAGTAGATGCTTGCGTAACTTTGTAGTAAATTAGCACAATTCGATGTGTATACGATTGGTGATGGATATAGCATCATGTGGGGGTGGGGTAAGAAATATATAATGATGTAAATATACATAAGGGTTTCAAAATTTTCGCTTCGATTTCCAGCTTCGGATGCCGCCTGATGTTTGGTGAAATACAGTAGAATATAATCTAAAAATGGCGTTTAAATTAGCCTAAATTAAAAATAATCGTATATCTCTTAAAATTGCTTTGAGAATATTGATTAGTATATTTTTTGATTTCTAGGTAAATATGTAACCAAATTAAAACGTTAAAAACGTAAAAAAATGTGCATGGTGAACATTGTCAGAAAGTAGATTCTTGAATAGGTTTTGCCAAAATGGGTTCAAAAATGTCAATAATTAATTAAAAAATACAGTAGCTTTATAATTACTTATAACTTACCGAATTTGATGAACGACATCTTTTATTGGAAAGATGAGCTTGATGAGCTTTCATCATCGCTACTGCCTGAAGCACCAACGTCAATAATGAATGGCTCGACTTGTTCCTCTAAAATATTGTCCAGTTCCCACATTCTCTTTTCAACTTTGTCTTTCACGTGCTTAATACAGTTTTCCCATTTTTGCGCTGTTATTAATTCTAGTGCTTCTTTGAAAAGTCCTTTGAGGTCACAAAATTTAAAAGTTGTATTGTGCTTAGCTATATAATTTTTAACCTCGGCCCATATGAGCTCAATGGGATTGAGCTCGCAATGGTATGGAGGTAAACGGAGCACAGTTTTATTTTGACTTGCTGCCATTTCGTCAATGGCGTATTTTTGAAATTCCGCCTTGTGATACTTGACAATTCTTAATAATTGTACTTTCAGCATTGCTTCTTCAAAGTTGATATTTTTCGAGCGGAGCCAATTTTGACCATCAACTTTCCTTGAAGCCGTTGTTGGGACCTTCTCCATTCTTCGAGAATGATAAGGCGCATTATCCAACACAATTACTGCGTTTTCCTCTAAGTTCGGTAAAATTTTTGAAAACCACTGTTCAAACGATTCGCCATTCATTTCCTCGTGGTAATCTCCAGTCTTCTTAGACTCACAGCACCACAGACCGTCAACAACAAATCCATCCTCACTGCCAATATGGCAGATAATGAGCCTTTTCCCTTTACCTGGAAATCGAAGTACTAACTGGTGTAGATTTATTTCAATAAGCGAACCTTTTTCAAATGTTTTCATCACATTCAGCGAAAAAACATGGTGACATGAGTATCAGATTGCTATAATTGGGATTATTTAGTCATATTGAAAGAAAGAATATTGAACGTCGAAACCTTTAAAAAATGAATGATTAGGAACCTGAAATACGCGCAAATATTAATATTAACAAATTACAACTTTATAAAGCTTAAAGTATGAATTAAAATGATTAGAAATATTAGGAACGGTACACAATATAAAACTTAGTAACTTTTTTTAAGTTTATAATATTCGACATATTTTAAGATTATATTAAAAAATTATTGAAATATCGAAAACACATAAAAACATGGCTTAAAAAAGTTCTAACAAATGAAAATGACAATAAAACATCCACGCATTTGATCGAAAGTTATAAAAGTTTTGTTACTTGTAATATGTTTTATCTGCCCCCTGGAATTAATGTATAGAACCTTGTTCCCAAGGTTTGAAAAACATCCGATTGTTGTCTATTACTCGTATTTACCTGCTGAATTTTTTAATCCAGTGGACAGTCCATCTAGAAAGGCCCTCCTGGATGAAGTTACAGAATCATCAACCCATACTTTACTTGTAGTGTGTCCTGCGTTTACTCACGTTTCATCAAGGTAATAAATCTTCCTGTTTTGATTTCTATATTTCCCAATTTTTGTTAAATAATCCCTCCTCCATAGCACAATTTCTTCTCTATCCAGTAGTAAACTATTACGACCCCGTTTTTTCCATTTGAAATTTAAATGCTTCAGTAACGCATGGAAAGTTGATCGTTTGAAATTTGGCAACATTGTATCTCCATTTACCTCCTGCAGTACTTTATCTATAGTAGGTATTTCATTCCTAAAGAAGAATTCATGCACTTTCCTCCTAACCGCATGCTTATCAGCTTCATCCAATGATTTAACAATACTTTTGCGATGTTTACTGGTCATTGGCTCAGAAAAGGTGTGATTTTTTTGTATTGTCTTAACACATTAAACACTGATGCGTGACACACCCCAACTTTGTGAGAAACCTTCACAACAATTTCTTTGATGGTTGATGCCTCGTTCTCCTCGCGCTCGATCTTATATATATATATTCAAAATGACCTCTTTCATTTCTGCACTCAGGTGTCTTTGTTTAGAGCGTTTCCTAGGTGGACTACAGGAGTTTACAACTTCATCGGCAGTATCTGTACTACTGGGCATTTTGCGCAAGCAGTTGATAACAATAACAATCAATAACAAGGTATAACAATAACAACGACAAACTCAACAACTTAATAAGATAACAAACGAAAACGTCCAAAGAAATATCAAATTGCAATGATGCACACGACATACGTAACACGTCTGAACCTGAATGTAACTCTGTCTTGATACGACTGCTCTGCCGCTCGGCATAGGCATTTAATTGCGAATTGACCAATGAGGGCTCCTGTTTTACATCGAGACGGCGGCGTTAGCGTGAAAATCACCCGAACCTTTTGTTTACATCCGGTCTATCTCTTATCTGAATATACTGTACATTGTCTGCTTTATCACATGTATATCAAAATGCAGACAAATGCAATTGTCTACACGTAGAAAATGAAGGATGTCTGGAGATCCCAGGAATGGAATGGAGTACGGTCCGTGGAAATCTCTATACTGGTACACACAATATCACGGACAACATTCAAACAAAGAGATTAATTTCGCTAGCATGGCATCTGAGGCAAACTGCTAGCCCTTAAATCCCCTTTGTGAAGTGGGCTGAAACACAGGCCCTTCTAATAATGATTTATGATATCGACATCGTTCTACCCAGAGTGGCACGTATTTAAATCAGGAACTTCAATAAGCGGCACGCTTATTAATTAATTAATTTTTGGGGATCAATGGGCAGCGCTCCAGCAAAACGCGCCTGGGGTAATTACTTGGGAAAAATGGGGAAGAGGTGAGCAGCCTTGCACCAGTCGGGGTGTCATTTATCGAGGTCTTCACTAAAAATCGCATGCCATTAATCAATGTTACGGTCAAATTGATCTGAAAGGATTATTTTTTTTAATAGGGTTCGTACCCTCACAGCTGCGTAGGGCTCCGAGCTCTTTGCGCATTATGCCGTTTTATAACAACGCCGTCAGTTAGGAAGAATGTTCTGATTTCAGGTATTACATGGCGGTAAGTCATATGCTTCCTATCGTCGACAGAAGCTCAAAGCATACCGGACTTGCTGGATAATCTCACTGCTGAAAACCGACTAAACTATATATGTCAAATCAATAATCAGATATATCATAATACAATTGCTAGCCATGTAAAGAGTCAATTCTTGGAAACGGGGGTGTAACAGTACCAGTAAAAAATAAGCTATTACCCGACCTAGTACCTTAACCTTAACGCTTGTGACTAAATTAGTGAACACATCCTCGTTCTGCAAGATGATATTTCTAGACATCTCATATTATTAAATGTTTCATCACAAAGTTAACGTCGTCTTTAGAGATGAAACTGTTGGAACGCATTTCTTCTGATATGTATCACGAAAGTTGTCCGGGGTGAAACGCTTCTATCAAGTTGAAGAATACAGTTCCTCAAAAATTAAGGAATCTCGCCCATTTTATATTAGTTATTCTACACCTTCGTATTCAAGAGATGCTCCCCAGATCAAACGAGTTCCCGAAAAAAACAAAAATGTGCTAATATTTGACAGAAATTTCTCTGGATGACGAGATAATGTATTTTTGAAATATGGCTTTTTTAAACAGGGTTACACATCTGCCCAAGAGTGGTTGGTTTTTTTTGAGCATTGCATCAACATGACTTCAAGCCGATTTCTGCTTTGGTGGCTTAACTGAATATAAGTAGACTATTTTTATTATTAAAAAATTTTTACAAGTAACGTACTTCACAATTAAAATAAGACCAGGAACCTGATTCTAAACGAGTTTCGACTGTTGAAATTGATTTTGATGGCGTCTTGTGATGGTATATTTGACTCGCTATGAAAATTTTGACACTGTCATAATAACTTGCATATAGAAGATCGATATAGTCTGGTGTCAAAATTATCATGTCATCGCAAAGCGCCATCAAAATTAATTCCGACGGTCGAAACTCATGAAGAATCAGTTCCAGGATCAATGAATCGGTATAAATGTTGTTGTTGAACGTATATCAAAAAACGAGTCACTATACCATAAATGTGTGTCCTGAAGTATACATCATCAAGAAACAGGGAGTTGTCGATTTTTACGCCACTGATGTAGCTGAACTAGGACAAAACACGGATATTGTTGAAATAACGCTAGGATAAGGGTTAATTAATCTCCTTATACATTACATAGAATTTTCAATGCCAAACTTCACTAGTCCGAACCAATTTTTCTCTAAACCACATCTAGCTACAAACATACATAACAAAATAAATTAAATAGGTCAACTCAGCCAAGCAGACCCATATACAATCAGTCCATACTCCATAGGCCCCACCCATCTAATAATGCTAGTTTCTTCCCTGCTCTAGATATCGACAATCTGGCAATGCTGCTGAACCACACCACTCAAGTATGATATAAGCTCCAGCTCAGGGCCAGACGATTTTTGTGCCGACGATGCTTGGCGTATGAGTCGCGGTCGTGTCTTTGCGATTGAACGGCGTCGCATCTGTGAATATTTCTCTGAGGGTAAATGTACGAAGAAACTTTTGATGTGTGAAATATGTGCTGATAGGTTCGTAAGATTAGTGGGGCTGGAAGCGTATACTGCCGTCAAGAAAAGGAGATATTCCCTCCTACATTCCCTATCTTCCGGATTCAGCCCCTGAAACTTAAAAAATCGAAGTTTGAGTCATTTTATTGAGATTTTGCCCCCAGACTATACTTTCCAAGTTATAATCGGTCCAAAGGTAGCCGTCAGACAGGCCGCCAGACAGACAAACCGACATAAATAAGAGACACAGTTTTTCGTCATGTACCTGTTACATAACATACCAAAATGAAATTTTTCGCAATTACAATCCCTCCTCGCCCAGTGGTGTAAGAAAAAAAGATGCAATAGATGCTTCAGAAGGACCAGCATCACAGAAATCAATTTTTGTTTTTTCTTCTGTAATGATCAAAATCTCTCAATTTATACACCACTCGTGTAGACTCACTCACGAGGACTATGTTTAGATGTATAGCTTTCATGTCAGAACCAAACGTACAAAATATCCAAGAGTCATTAACTTAATCCACTCCGAACATATACTTTTTTCATCGTAGTCAATAGATCCTCCCTTTTTATCCCACATTGTATCGGAGGTGTTAAGCTAGGAATGCTTCTACTAACCCAAATAAATTGACCTTCGACAAACAGTCAGGCAGCACACACTTCATCACGCTAATGCGTAGGTGTAGTACTGAAAACAACAGGTCTGGATCGGTAATTCACTTTGCTACGCTTATTTTTGTTGCTATTTTTGTTGTTGATAATAATATTAACAAAGAGATATTACTTGTGACAGAACACAAAAAGCCAAAGTTAAGTTCTCCAACTATTAACCTTAACCCTAGCAAATTCATTTGTCGCCTCTACCTTCCACTTCCCCTGATTTCAGTATAAGACCTGATAATTCTTAAACATAGAATATTTTGGCGAAATTGCTTACTCCAGCCCGACAACTGGGGTGGGCATAAAATAAAAGTCTCAAATGGGTTAGTATAGTATTTTCAATATCTCAGCGAAACATTAATGAATAAAATAATATAACTAGGTTAATGACGAAAATGCTTTCTATAATCTATCCGGAGAACGAACCCTAAAAACGCAATCCCATTACCCTTGTCCTTTATTATCTACTTCATGTGCAAGCATCTTGTACCTACTGTAACGTAACGTTGTATGTTATGACATCAAGAAACTATTATTATTGTGAAAGTAATCTGACCATATTGTTATCACTTTATTGTCTTCAGCTCTTTGCCAGTTTTCGATGTTTGTAATGGATAGCGCGTTGCGCTGACTTATTTTGATACCTATGGGTTAGATGAACTTACCCAAAATGATGATGAAAAGCTACCATCGATATGTCGCTTTATATAAATCGTTTGAAACGGTTAACCTCAATATACTTCTGCAAATATGAGAAAGAATAAGTTTTCACGGAAAGATGTATACTTTAATAAAAAATTACTCATCAAATCACTAAAAATATTAAATTCATATAGCAAAAGAATGTTTGCTAAATGCGGTGTACCACAAGGTACAATTTTGAGTCCTTGTCATTCAATATTTATTTAGATCATATATTCAAAATTAATGGTACTGGTAAATTAGTCAGTTTTGGTATAATGTTTGAAGGTAAGGATTGGAACGACTTGAAAGATGTTATCCAGAATGACTTTTGTAAGATTATCAAGCGGTTTAATAACCGAAAATTAACAATAACTCTTACTAAAGCTTACTTTTTACCATTTTGATCATTATCCAATCATCAACCTATACAGGGTGTAAACGTTATGATAGTCATCATTTAAATGGGTGATAGAGGGGGTTAAAGGAAGCAAAAAGTTTCATATAACATGACATGGGGGTCAAAACGTCATTTTTTTAGAGAAAAGCCACTTTAAAGTAAAATAAAATCTGACAACGCCGCAATGCCTGACGCAAATTACGACGAAACACAGTGTAAATAAAGATGGAGTTTGTTATTGTTTTCTTGATAATGTACTCGTACAATTCAAGCAATTAAAAAAAAGGACTTGCCACTAACTGTCTCAGCGCTTCACCTGGTGTGTGAAAGTTTATTGAACGTATTAAAAAATTCCACTTATAAATAGGGAACACAATTTTGATACATACATTGTTTTTCTTTTTAAAACCCACACTGCACCTTTTTGTAATTAAAGAAGGTGTTCAAAACGTCGTCCTCCACTTTCCACACAAGCGTCATTACGACCATCACGAATGGTATGAGGATATTCTTTGGCCCACGTGTGAGTATTATGGAAATTTAATATCCCGTCTCGCGTAAAAGTACATTCATCCGTCGCTAGAACACTTTAAAAATCCGGATTTTCAATGTTTTTGTGCAAAAACCACTGACAGAATGTTAGTCTGCGAGGATAGTATTCTGGTAACAAAGCCTGCACTCGTTGAACGTGGTAGGGATAAAGCAAATTTTCCCGTAGGATTCTATGAACTATGGTATGCGATAGTCCTACGCGGCGGCCTTATTCCTGAGTGCTGATATCTGCATTGATTTCCACGATATTTAAAATTTGTTCCTCCTGCTCTACAGTAACCTGTCTTTCACGAGTGCGAATATTAGTGGGTTGAATACTTCCTGTATCTCGAAGTCTTTGGTACACTTGCACAAATGTCCTTCTGTCTGGGTGTACCCGTTGGCGAAATCTGTCGCGATAAATTTGAGCTGCAAGATTTGAATTCTGACGAGCTTCACCGTAAACTAACATCATGTCGGCGAACTCTTGATTCGAGAACATTGTAAATAAACACGACGACGTACGCGAACAATAACCACTGTTAACGTTTGCGATCGATTGCCGGTTTGATAAGAGTGATGAAAGGTCGACGTGCTGTTGTCATGTGTGTTTCTAATATTCAATTTAATGAAACTTACTTACTGACTACAAATTTTGGCTTAACTTGGAAAAACTTAATGCCATTTATTTGTTAATAATTACCCAATTTGAAAACGTAAGCCAATTGGACAAAAATCTATTCACTTTTGGGCCATGGGTCATATGAACTTTTTGACTTGTTTTGACCCCCTCCCTATTCCCCATTTCAATAATAACTACCATAACGTTCACAACCTGTATAACCACCTTCTCTTTGAGGTAAATGATAAAAATCTAAAAATCAATAGAGTCAATGATACAGAATATTTGCATTTCGTACAGTTCCCAGTTGGGACATACATATTACTTATCTATTAAATAAAGTCAGATTCACAGCATATAGAATACTGTTATCTACAAATGATGTATCAGGCTTTAGTCGAGCCACACATAACATACGGTATAATGATGTGGGGTGCTGCGTGCACGACTTGTATTAACGATTTAGACTTGCTTCAATGAACAATTTTAAAATCAATGTTTTTCAAATCAAAATTATATCCAACTGATGACCTGTATAATGATGCACAAGTATATGATACTAAACAATTTTATTTGTTACATACCATCACGCAGTATCACAAAATTATTAGTAAACGCGGAATAATCTCAAATAAAACACAAATTCTTAGAAATAGTATGATTGTTTCCTTTTCTCTGAGTTCTTTCTTTTATAACCTATTCCAACTCAACATGCAATTGTTACGTGCACAGGCATTGTTCTAAATTATATTGATTTATTTCATGTAACCCGTATTTATAGAGTAAATAAACATTACTAATATCTAATATCCTTCGTGGTAATTCAAGTGTACAAAAATTTCTACCTGTGAGATTCAAACGACTGAAATATGGTTTGATATGCATGTCCGTCGATAGCAGCATCTTTTGAGAAGAAACTCGACCTTGTCATTTCATACGGACATGCTGCTCCAGTTCTTCTCTATCAAATCACCACATCCGAAGTTTTCATATCTATTGTTTATTTTAGTTTGTTCGTATCTCATACACCCATAACTGGTCGGTTAGACCCCTCCCCTATTCATCTCGTACCGAGAATGAGGTACAATAGGATTTACATTAATGACTTCATAAAAAAGGTAAGAGCTTCAAGTATTCTTCATGTAACGTCATTTTTATTCATGTAAGCGGTGATGAAAACTAGTAGCAACCAAATATACGTCAGCCATAAAGCAACAACTACCATTCCAAATTTATGCCATTCTTATTCATGTGCAAATGACATGAGGGCATTGAAATATTTGCTAACTATGCCACTTTATAGTTTCGAGCACAACGACTGCTGTTTATGCATGGATACATAAGGACGCCATTAAGATAAAAATTAAACTAACGTTAAACTTTGAGAAACTGTTGTTTACCATATCCTGCGCTCTGGCCTTAGCTCTGGATACGTACTTTCAGTAGATATTTCAGTACGTAAGTAACAATTACTGTCTCCTATTAGTGGCTGAGTTTGTCGAGGAACTTTTTGAATTCAGTGCTTACACAATCAATATTATAAATCAACATGCTTTGCTAATAGAAGCGCTGTTCAAGGACAGACCAAAATATAACCTAGAATATTTTAAAAGTGAGCAGGTTATCTGTAGGACTTCTATCTATTTTATTACATTTACTTGTTGTCCTTTTCTTAACCCATTGAGCCCGTTCATCCAACATAAGGCGGTTGGGGGGTGCAAAGTTATCATGCTGAGTAGCAGTAGCCGTGGAGTAGTTTTGATAGTTCACAACATCTATAGTCAACGCCAAACAAAGTGGCGTGCACGTCTCAAGGTGGGTGTGTTGAAAAATTTACATTGTTGCCAAACTTTTTGTAAAATAATAAAATTTATTATTTACATATCTAGGTTTATAAGCAATATTAACCTCAAATGAGAACAAAAATAATAGTATAATAAAACTATAGATCTGTACTTGCATAATCATTAAGTATGACAATTATTGATCAGATGACACTATGAAACTACCATATTTAATTGATAGCTTAAAGGTACTGAATAAAAATCCAAATGGGGTCCTCCAAATTTTATGCATGGTATTTATTTTACAGAATTCATACAGAAAAATGCATTCTAAAATTAGGTAAGCTACTGGTGTAAGCTTTTTCTGTACAATAAAGTTAGTCGGAGTTTCTTTCTTCAGCGCTGTCTGAATCTGAATCTTCATCACTCTCAAAGTTGATTATTAAAGGTTCGATGTCTGGTCGATCAAAAATTCGTTATCTTTCATACCATTTAAAAATTTCTTGCTCAGTATGTCGAACACTATTTTTCCACATGTCTGGGGTAACTGTTTGTAGAGCCTCGTTCCACATATACAAACAGTCTTTTTCACTGTTACCATCTCTACCAATATGTCTGTTATAGTAACCTTTTGCTATGCCCCAAATTAACTCAATAGGGTTAAATATACAATGGTAAGGAGGCAGACGAAGAACTTTGTGCCCATGTTGTTCCACCAATTCATCAATCACGTATATTTTAGGTGGTTTGTTTCTAAAAAAGCAGTTATTTTAAGAATAGGAATAAACAAAAGAAATATAAACTGTCGACCAAAATATATATAATTAAGAAGCATTATGTACCGAGCAACAATACTCAATAGCTCTGTTTTAAACATTGTGTTTAAAAATGGTATGTTTTGATTTGTCAACCAGTCTTGGATATTTTTTTTTGTCCATGCATTGTTGGGCACTTTGTTCAATATCATGCTGTGATAAGGGGCGTTATCCAGTATAATCATAGATGGACTCTCCAATTTTTCTAATAACTGATGTTGAAACCATTTCAAAAAATTGTCCTGGTTCATCTCTCCATGGTAATCGCTCAATTTTGTTTTCGAAGAAAATATCGCTTCACTACCCTCAATAAACCCATTTTCATTTCCAGCATGTAATATAATGTATCTAAAATATATTAGTTTTAAATTTTATAGTGCAAATTGTGTAAAAGTACATACCTTTTACCATCTGTTTTAATAGCTTTCACGCTTTTTTGGTTTCCATTTTGCCAAGAGCGACCTATGGTCCCATTTTGAAATATCCAAGTTTCATCGAGGAAGACAAACTGGTATAAGGCCTCAACCTTGGCTTGATTGTATTGCCTTAGAAATTCCACCCTTTTCAAAGCTATACTTGGTAGTTCCATGAGCCCTCGTCGCGGATTGTCCTTAAGCCACTTAAATCCAAGATCTCTAAGCAACCGCCTTAAAGACGTGGCACTACCATCAAATAATGCCCTATCTCTTAATCGAGACCATAAAGTTTGTATCGTAACTTGTTCTTCTGAAACCATGTGTAATATGACATTATAATTTAGTTAACAAATTAATGCAAATTTCTGATAAGTTATTATAATAAGATCTTACTTTTGTGATACATATTATAGATCACTTCTCGAATGGCACTTGTATCCAATGTCGCTGTGTTGGTTACACGTTTAATATAACTCCGCTTTTTCTTGGGCGATTCTAAATTTGCATCACTTTTCACACCCTCGGAAATACGACTAACTGTCCTTAAACTAATTTTTAAAGCAGCAGCAACACGCTACAAAAAATGAAATAAAATTTCACTATTATTAATATACATTACATATAATTATTAGTAACCTACCTCTTGAACAGCATTTAAAGGCAACAAAGGCCCGTTGTTGTCCCTTTCTTGCTCAAAGTAGTGCATTAACGAGGCCACGAGTTCCTTACACCGACTATTTAACTGTTTGGGCATCTTTATATACCAAAATTGCCTTTATCTACTCGTAAAATGAATAATTTTGTTTCGAAACAAACAGTTGTTGATTTACAGTATGCGGGGCCAAAGGATTTATAAAGATTTGAAATGCCACAAATTGATTCAGTGTCAAAATTAATACAAATGTCAGTTCCCAGTTTAAATAAGTTTCAAGGTGATAATGTGTCAACGCTGCGAAATCGGTTTAGTGCGTTTACATGTCGATAAGTGATTGGAGCGTTTGCAAAACATTTTATTTCGCATAATGCGTCTAAATTTATCAGAAAGCAACTTATGTGATATTTTAATAACAATGTTTATATGACTATTAACCATAATAAGAGAGTAATGACCGTTTTACAATTTATATATCACATTAATATGAAACTGCAATAGAGCAATTATTTGTGATAGAAACCTAGGCATTAGGTCGGGGAATTTTTATCGTGATGACGTGCACGCCACTTTGTTTGGTGTTGACTATATTCAAGGAACCATCCAATCTGACAGCGGAAACTGTCGTCAAACTGACAAAGGTATCCCATGACTACTGCTATTCAACATAAATACACTGCACCGCTGGACCGCCATATGTTATCTACTGTCCAATTTTAGAATTACTCCACCCGCATTTCTGATTGATTTGTTTTTCCGGTATTTTCAATATGCAATGAGATTGGTCCATTTTTTATCTCAATCGATCATTGAAACTTGAGTCGTATTAATGACGTTCACAATTAGTTTTCAGCGTGCACTTATGCACACACGACTCGAGTCAAGTGGCTTAACGTAGCCTTGACTCTTTCGGAGTCCATTGGCAAGCTTTGTTGACTGACATTCTTGCTCGACAAAATGGACGATTAGCAGGTTTCTGATTAAATACCTAGATATCGCCTGACGAAGATTGCTCTTCAGCTACCATAGTGGGTGTCCCTAGCTAGTGGCTCACCCATATAATTTGTTTTATTTTTAAAGATAAAAAATGAAATTTCGTATATATGTATATCACATAAATATGCACGGTTTGGAGTATTCAATTCAATTCTCTAAAAATAAAAAGCATATTAACTTGTTCGCTTCTGGTATAATTCTGCATGAGTAATTATTAAACTAGGAAAAACAGGCAAAAGGTAACGTAATAATAATAATAATCCGGCTTTATTTATACAAAGTGTAAAAACGCCAAGTTGGCTAAAAAGCGTTTTTCAACTTAACCCAACAAATATTTATGTAAATTTTCTGATACCAATGAAAACAAAAAAGTTAAAAAACTTGTAATGAGTCCCTATTCATGGCCATGGTAACTACTTACTGGCAATGAAATCCGAGATAAAATGCTTCAATCTTTTTTTGAAATTCTTTATAGAGTAGTGAGTGAACTCGGTAGGCAACGCGTTGTATAGCTTGATAGATAAAATGCTTCAATCTTTTTGAAATTCTTTATAGAGTAGTGAGTGAACTCGGTAGGCAACGCGTTGTATAGCTTGATAGCAGTATTTACGTAAGACCTTTTAAATAGAGATGTTACATGTCTCGGGATAACCAAGACATGCTTATTCTTTGTGTTCAGTCGATAAACATCTGGGTATCTGATAAATTTGGTTGATAGATATGGAGGGGCTTGTGTTATGATTACCTTATGGGTCAAGGTCAATACGTGCATTTTTTGTAGCTCTTCTATTTTTTGAACACCCAGCTCACGATATTTATGTGACACTATCTCAAATTTTCTCACTCCGCCAGCAAATCTGAGACACGCATTTTGAATAGTCTGAAGTCTCCTTATCTCAATCGATCTTAGTGCAGGCCCATTGATACAGTCACCGTAGTGAATTCTAGATCATACTAAGATTTCGCATAACTTCAGCTTGAGACCAGTATGCATACCTTTCCTATGAGGAAATAGTTGCTTCAAGACACCGAATCATGTTCGGCACAGTTGATTAACGTGTTTTTACAACCTCAAATCAGAATCAATCCAGAGTCGTAATTTCTTGCACTCATTTTTTATAGGGAGTATAATAATAATAATGTATTAATTTTTAATAATTTATTTGGGAATCTGACAGATTCACGACAACAACCGATCATTGTTTTTCCTAAGCCATATTAGTTTTCTGTCAACGCTGCCGATGCTGACTACGGCTGGCTGATGCTGCTATGGCAAAGTGAAATAATAAGGTAATTGATGTGGATTCCTCTTAAATACTTTTAACTAAAATATCGTTTGTATGGTATCAAATTGTGGGTAAAAAGTACTCTTTTTAGCTGTGCTAGTATTTGAAGAGGCTATAAACTACAAGAGACAATCAAATCTATTTTTCTATGACTGCTTCTAAATTCACCATTTCATCATATTCATGACATACTGGCTTGAAAATTATAAATTACAAATATTTGTAAGTAAGATGTCAAAAGGTAGCAAATGCAGCTTCATTGTACTCGGAATGTAATTTTTTATTCAAATAAGCAAAAATATACCAGGTGTCTCATTTAAACTCACAAAGTTAAAGTCATTTCCGGCTAAGCCGGAAGTGAAAGTAAACAATGGAATACGTCACACAATGCATATTTATGTGATGTATCTACCTACTTAACTTCACTTTTGTGTCTTTCAAAATAAAAACGTTATAGGGGTGAGCCACCTGCTAGGGACACCTGGAACCTATAGGCCTTTCATTTTTTGGCATTAACATTTTTAAATCAGTCCTGCGGCGGCGGACAAAATTGACAAAAATGAAAAAAATGAGCTCAAACTCGGTTTTTTGTCATTTCGTAGAATCATGATCATTTTTAAAAAAAAATTAAGGATGAAGAATTGGGCGGTGGGGTGTTGTAGGAAGGTAATAGAGTGTGCATCGCAATTTGTTGATGTAAGTATACACTTCCAGTCCCGGTAATTCCACGCACCTATTAGACATATTTCACACATCATAGATTTCCCCGTACATTTGCCCTTTAAACAGAAAAATGTTTGCTCCTATTAAGATGGAAAAGAGTGAACATTCCTATGAAACAAGTTTATTTCTGGGTTATTCTTTATGGAGATTGTTCAGTATACTTGCATTTGTACATATCATATACAGGGAGTGATCTAGTAATAGTTTCTTCTAGTGTATGGTGCAGATTGAAGTTCTTTTGTCCTTGTGGGTGAGTACTGCAATTCTGTTAGAGGTACACTTAACTACTAGTAGGACAGGGAAAGGATATGTCCATGGATCTGTTGGACTAACTTAATCCGTTTAATTTCTATATTGTACATGTTCGTAACAAATTTTTTTCTCAGCGGCTTAACTTGCGCTGAACTGGTGACGGCGTTGTGTAGACAGCGCATAGTCAACATACTTGACGGCATTTCTCAATCAAAATTCTCGAAAGCATTCTTTACAAGACAGTAGTCATCTCTCTAGCTATGTGACACGTTGCTTCCCTCTTTTGAAACCAAATTTTCTGCAGGTGAACTTCAGGAACCACAAAGTATTGCATCATATACTCTGCAAAAGGTTGGAAAATCTCGAAACTGGAGATACTACAGACCAAAATATGTAAATTGACCTAAACATACCTCAGTAAAAAAGTTGATAGTTTGCGAAATACAGGGTGTCAACGTTATAATTTTATTCTCTATTTTTCCTTATTGCTTGAGAAGTTTTACTCTGTATATAGAGGTTTTCGAGTATGCGAAATAAGAATCCGTTATTTTTTATGGCCAAACTTCTAGAGCACTTACAGCACTAATATTGCCTTAAACTTCATGAATAATTTTAAGTTTACAATAAACTGTTAAACATCATGGAGTATACGTTTGATTAATATTCTGAGATCCATTTAATGTACATATCAGCAAGTTGTAATGCTTTAAAAGCAAGGAGATTGTACGCTGACAGATTTCCCAATAGATACCTGCCTAATTCAAAGACTTTCCAACGAACAGATCAGCGGTTATAAGAAACTGGTAAGAAATGAGTGTTGCCTTACTTTGAGTAGTAAGAGCAATTTGGATTTTAGGTAGTTTTGCTCAAAATATGGGCCGACATAGTGGAGCTCCCAGTACTGTACGTACAACTGAAGTTGAAGAAAATGTTTTAGATGCTGTCTTTGAAAATCCTACAGTTGGGGTTAGGAATGTAGGTCGAGAATTTCACGTTTCCACATGAACAGTGAATATCATTTTTCAAGAGCAACTGCTCCATCCATACAACCTGCAAAAAGTACATGGCTTATGCGCGGATGGTGACCCCGCAAGGGTAGAATTTTGTACATGGTCCTTGAGGAAGTTTAGCCGTGACAATGGCTTTACTTTGTTAAGATTATTTTCAGACGAAGCAGCATTTAGATGGGATGGGCCCAGTAACTCGCATAATCTTTACATTCATGCAGACGAAAATCCTCATGCAATAATACAAACGCGCCACCAAGTACAATTTCAAACTAATTAATGGGCAGGAATAATTGGATAATATTTAATAGGACCCGTTGAGTTATCACCTATACTAAATGGCCAAAGGTATTTACAATTTATTGAAGAACAATTATCCAGTCTGCTGGAAGATCTTCCATTACAAACACTTATGAATATGTGGTTTATGCACGGCGCTCCACCTCATTTTAGTATATTAGTTAGAGGGCACCTAAATAAAGTTTATCCAGACCAGTGGATAGGCCGATCAAGACCTGTATCGTGGCCGGCTAGATCACCACATTTAAATCCTATTAATTTCTTCTTCTGGGGTAATTTAAAAGGATACGCCAGTGGAAACTGTAGATGCTCTTCGACAAGGAATTTTCCACCATAGCCAGGAAATGAAAAATAACAACCAAATGCTTTGGAGAGTGCAGCAAGGATTAGTTCGTCTAGCTCGAGAGTGTGTTAGGAGGCAAGGTGGTACTCATTTTGAATTTTTGGAGTTATTATCTCCGTTTATTAGTTTTGTTGCCATCCTCTTTTGTTTTTTTTTTGTTAAAAACCATAGCAACGCTACTCAGATATTATCCAAAGCAACTTGATTATTATGTTATAAAAATGTTTTATTATCCATTTAAGTGCTCGGCAAATTGGAGCAGAACTTCTGTCCAAAGGATTATTCACAAGCATAGGTACCATTTATATCACCTATGCTTGCATCAAGGCCTTCGTCCTCAAGATTTCGCAGCTCGAATGAAGTTTAGGAAAATAATGTTAAATAAAGTGAGTGACGACATTACGTCAAGACACTACTTTCCTGGATAAGGTTCTTTTTAGCGATGAGGCAACTTTTAACAGCATAGCTGTTGTCAACAGGCATAACATGCACTATAATGCCACGGAAAACCTATACTGGGTTAGGCAAATTTCCAAAATAAATGGGGCCTGAATGTTTGGGTAGGAGTTATTGGCAGACAAGTTATCGGGCCTTTTTTTTCGACAACAGATTAATAGGTACAGAATGCTTGAATCTTTTGATCAAGCATTTGGGTTTGCTTTTGGAGGATGTCAACCTGCAAACTCGGATGCATATGTACTTTCAACATGACGGCACACTTGCGCATTATCATAATCGTGTGCGTTGTAGTAGTGATAGTTGTTTTTCTCTATTACGCTTGAAGCTGATATATAATCTTCTGATTATTATTAGTGTTTTCGTAAAATCTATATGGAACTAGCCCACTGTCGATCTTTTGTTTCCACTGATGATATGATTTTTTTCCTTAATTTTGGTGTAATGTTCTGTTAAGCTTAATAACTCAAAATCAAGTGATTTTATCTGAATCAAGCCTGATTCCAAAAAAACCTTATAAAAAACTGAATCTAAACTTGCACAAATGTACAGGGTGATGCATTTGAATTTTTTGAGGAAAAGTACAATTCGCGTTTTTGACCACCTTGTATGAGCAACAATGAAAATTCGAAAGAGTAACACATAAAAAGCTGAGGTGTGCAAGTTTTTTTGGTACAAAATTCAACACTCCAAATTTCAAATTGGCAGATTGAGGGGTTGCCGAAGTGAACGGTTTTTCTGGACAAAATACCTTACATCTGAGTAGCTTTTTACCAAAACTACATAGTATATCATATCAATCTTCTTCTTTTGAATTGGTTTATCCAAATATGCAATAAAATTTGAGGCATTTCCATTTAAAAAATTACATGTTTGATATGCAGATCGAAAGTGGGACACCCTGTATATTTACCAATATTTTAGAAAAGTGCCCTCAAATCTCATGTATAACATGCCATAAATAGATTTTCCCAACATATATTTGTTTATGAGTAATACTCCGTCCACACATGGATGGGCCACCGTGTATCTTAAAATATCCCTCTACCAACACACAGGCTGTTGTAAATTCCTATTCTATTCTATTCTACTATTCTTACTATTATATATATATATATATATACAGGGTGGCCCATCCATATGTGGACGGAATATTACTCATAAATAAATACATTTCGGGAAAATCTAATTATGGGATGTTATACATGACATTTGAGAGCACACATTTCTAAAATATTGGCAATTATACAGGGTGTCCCAATTTTGACCTACATATCAAAGTTGTGACTTTTAATCAGAATGTCTCATATTTTATTGCATATTTGGATAAACCAATCCAAAAGAAGAAAACTGATATTACATACTATGGGGTTTTGGTAATTAGCTACTGAGATATAAGGCGTTTTGTCTAGATAAAGCCCCCACTTCGGCAACCCCCCAGTCCGCAATTTTGAAATTTTGAGTGCTGAATTTTGTATCAAAAAAAAAACTTACACACCTCAGCTTTTATCTTATTTGTTACTTTTTTGAATTTTAATTTTTGCCCATTCTCTAAAATTTCAAATGCATCATCCTGTATATTTGTGCAAGTTTGGATTCAATTTTTTATAATCAAATCTGTATTCTTAGTGGCAATATGGAACTAGCCCACTGTTTGTCTTTTGTTTCCATGGATAATGTGATTTTTTTCCTCAATTTTGGTGTGTTGTTCGATTGAAAGCTTAATAACTCAAAATCTAGTGATTTTATCTGAATCAAACCTTATACCAAAAAAAAGCATTTGAAATTTTTGAGAAAAAGTACTTTTCGCGTTTTTGACCACCCTGTATGAGCAAAAATGAAAATTCGAACAGGTAACAAATAAGATAAAAGCTGAGGTGTGTAAGTTTTTTTGATACAAAATCCAGCACTCCAAATTTCAAGATGACGGATTGAGGGATCACCGAATTGGACGGTTTTTCTGGACAAAACACGTTACATTTCAGTAGCTAATTACCAAAACCCCATAGTGTGTTATATCAATCTTCTTCTTTTGAATTGGTTTATTCAAATATGCAATGCGATATGAGGGATTTCTTTAAAAAATCACAACTTTGATATGTAGGTCAAAATTGGGACATCCGTATAATTTCCAGTATTTTAGAAATGTGTCCTGAAATGTCATGTATAGTATGCCATTAATCGATTTCCCCAAACTATATTTGTTCATGAGTAATATTCCGTCCACACATGGATGGGCCACCCTGTATAGATATACGATATATATATATATAATATATACCTTCAGCTTGACGCAAATATAAATAAAATAGTGAATCTGCATTTTTCGGTTGGGTAGCACTGCATGTCCGTCAGTGCATTATTGGAACTTGAGCCTCATGTGTTCTGTCATTGAGGTAGTTAATTGAAAATCCAGACATTCGGACAGGAATATAAGAAAAAACCTTTTGACGCACAAAATTAGAGAAAAGCGATTTCATTTGGTGGTAAGGAGATGGTAAGTAGTGAGCACCATAGTTATCTAATCGTAAGAGTTAAACATAAACATATACATATACTACTTCATATTTTTTACACTTATTATTTGTAACTTAGCATGATGCTTTTGTTTTAGTTTAGTCATGTACAGGGTGTTTCCCTAACATGGGGCAAGAATTCAATGGGTGGCTTCTGGGACTATTCTGAAACTATCGTACTTAATCCTCGCGATTTACGAAACATATCTTGATTCCGAAGAAGCAGGCCTCTGAATGAGATGCCGTGGAAAATAGGTTTTTCAGGATATGCTTGTAGTGTGTCATGAAATCCAAATCGTTTTTTCGCTCTCTTAAAAAGATGCCAGTTTTGAATTATGCTGTGTTATAATTTTGGCAATGATTTAATCTAACGAGAACTATTAACTCACTTAGCTCACCAGAGACGCACTAGCCATAAACGCAATATATCGCTAATTGTTTACACCTTTCTATAATAACGAATAATATTTTTGGAAAGTGGCTCGATTATGTTGAAAGTTCCATCTACATCAATGTAGTGCTACCTGCGGTTGTTTCAAGAAATTTATTCACGATATCAAACCATTTTAAAAAATATCCGTGAATCTCCCGGCTGCTAACCAATCTCTTAATCCTTTGACAAATGCGGCTAGTTACTGCTTATCCATACTATACCATTGTGTGCAATGCGACGTTGTCAGAATATGGCAGGTGGGTTTGCTAATGCATAGTAGGCTGATATTGTAATTTGTAACTTTAAAAGGAGACATAAGCAATACGAGGTGAACTTGTTTGTCAGCTATAATTACTTATTTCAAACTTCCACGATATCTAGTGATTGTTTTAGAACAGATGCTGGTACATTAGACGAGACGAGAGAAGTTTTTCAACTGTTTTTTTTTATAATAAGCACCTTGAAGAATGGCCCTTAACATAAATCAAAAGGTAGCCGCTATTTCGGAAAAATTACACAAGAATGTCTATTTCACCTCGACATTTTTGGATTATTTTGAATAAAAAAGGTCCTTTGAAACTTTTCTCTAAAGTTGACTGTTTTCGAGTTGTAAGTGGTTTAATATCCGAACCTTATTTGTTAGGCCAATTTTGGCGAACTTTTTGCCGACAGTACATTTTATATGATACTACGCAACACATTACGTCAACATCGTGATTATAATCCTTACCACGCCGACGCGACCCCGATTGGCGTGGGAAGTTGTAAAGTAAGTAATATGAACTTTTAGACACCACTGTAGAGTGTTATCTCAGCAGACCTATATATCAACTCAACTAACTCTAAGATGAACATACTTCGTCGACAAAATAGCAGCTAACTGGCATAGAATCCCCAATCCCAGAGAGATTCTAAAACTCATTCCTTGGGATAAGTTTCTAGGAAGCTTGTCTCCCTAGAGAGACATCAATCAATTCGGTTGATTCACTACATGAAGATACAATTAAGATGACGTCTTAACCCAAATTTGTCTGGATACCACGATATTATATTTTAGTGATTCCCAGAGGATCTTGCTTACACGTCCGGTGTGGTTGTGGTGTTGGGTAATATGTTATTCCCTCATGCTTTCTGTGTCGACATTAAAAAGGTCTTTACTACTCTGATACATGACGTTGTTCCCATCGATCTTGTTTTTATCTTGATATCTGATTCGGCTTAGATAAAGAGGCGATTTAAATAACGTAACACCGTCTACTGGCGAGGAAGTACTTTAATCGCGAACATTTTCGAAAATGAGATATTATGTTTTTTGGATGTTATATGACATTAATTTACGTCACTAAAAACCATGGAATTCGTTTCCGTCGTTCGGTCCGCTAATCTTATAGCCGCCAATATGTTGAGAAGTACCGCTCAGCTTTCGATGAAATTCTTACACACTGTTAGTAGTGTGCCAAGGACACAAAAGCTTGGTAGCTTCTGAAAGTCGGTCCAGTGGTGGTGGAGAAAAAGGCCTAAAACAAAAAAGTACAAATCCGTCAAACCTCGTTTTTAGACATTTCAGTGAAAGAAGTTTTAGAGGTAAACAAATTGGGGGTGGGAGTTATAGGAGGGTTGGTAGGGTTTATCACAATTTTTGGATGTTAGTACATTTATACGCTCCCAACATTGGTAACTTTACGCACCTATTAGACATATTTCACGTATCATATATTTAAGTCTTAAAAATAATCTCAGCAAACAGACCACGTGCCTACCGGCCTTGAGGAGTGTTCTGCTATGGTATCACAAATATCTCTGCCGCGCGACGGCATAGCGTTTCTCATGCTCTGACCACCAGCACGGTGCCACTTTTTTCTCAAGGCGTCCAGCTTGTGCTGAATATAATTATGTGTGAACTGATAGGGTCGCTGCGCAGAGTCAACTTACTTGACCCCATTTTTACTGTCTAATTTATGACAAATTTATAACCATGTCGTCTTATGTTACGCACATGCGATCAGTCTCTTTGCGTGATGTTACTCGGTGACAAAGTTTCTCAGAAACAGGTGACAAATTTTCAGTTTTATATGGCGCACATAATTTGATATTAGTTTCGTCAGTTTGTTATGTGATGTGTTTCAGATAAGTCTCTGCGTGAAATATAAGTGAAAAAACTGTGGATTAAATATTTTATTATGGTGATCTGTGCCATGGGGGGTTCGTCAGGGAACAACAACAAGTAAAGCAAAGACGTTTTGTATTGGCGTCCTTCAGTATTCCAAAGAACAAACAAGTTTGCGAACAATGCGTTCTGAAGTGTTAACAGCAACACAAATTTAATATATAATAATTTCTAACTAAATGTAATGAACTTTTCCATATTTTCGACAATTTCATCGTAGGGTCATCAAAGTGGACCAAAAATTATTTAAAATCGTTAATGGATTTAGACACGCAAGTCAGTGTAAGTGCAGATGCCAAGCATCTTTTTTTAAGTGCAAAATGTATTTTAAAATCCGGATATTAAAGATATAAAAGAAAAATCCAGATTTGGGAAGCAGAAAATGATGAAAATCTGCAAGTAAAAGTAGCAGATTTTCTACTTTAGGAAACTTCTAATTAAGAAGATGGCGCTTGCGAACTTCCGTAGGTCAAATTATTTCCCCAGATAGCTTTTAGTTTATTCTGACTCAATTATCGACTATTTTTTATGGACGCCATATTGGATTCTTGCACAGATGAACAAAGTTTTCACTTCTGATTTCTAAAATGTACAATGCTATACAATGATACTGTAAAACTATGATTTTGTTTAAGAATGTGGTGTTTCTTAAACTAGCTTTCAAATAATTAGTTAGTCATTTGTTAAATGCCATTAGCCAAGCACTTTTTATGTACTGGGCATATGTAAACAATTACTATTTTCGATATGGTGCGATATAATGACATGGATTGATATAAAACTTTAATACCCGAAAAGTAAGCTTTCTATAATTGGGTTTAAGTCACCGAATGGAGAACACTTTTTCATTTTATTGAACGGTAGTAACAAAAACGTTAAACGTGGTGAGAGTTTAAAAACCAATGCATACATCTTTCATTTAACAGAAATATTAATCTACGGCTGAAGTATCATGCTGAGAGCCTTACGCTTGTAATTGCAGATGAATAGGCAAATCTGTTGCTCTAAAACTGAATCTATCTCTAATTGGCGATGAATTAAACAAACAACCGATGCGCTGTCATTTTCAAAGCTAACTGTGAGAACATTAGCTTTCTGGAACAACAAAAAGTCATTCTTCTTTTGCAAAAATACAATATGGCGTCCGAAATAAAAAAGTTAAAGTTAATGATTATGAGCAGGATACAAAACGCCATATTGAAATTCTAATTATGCCTTGTAGTGTAGAGGATAAAAAGTAGCAATGCTAACCTGCAATTTTTGAAATCCCATCTCAATTCAAGAATAGAAAAATCAAAAACAATTTTGTCTCTACCTCTAGAATTCTGCATTTCGAAGCTTTCTGAGTCTCGTATTCTCAGTTTCGTAAATGCATAACTTTGCCCCCATTCAACCGGCCTCGCATGTCTTGTGGTTCCCAGGACCTTACTGGTGAGGAGAAAATTTTAAGCACCCGGTATATTCCTTTTACTTCGAAATTACGAACTTCAACAGCTACTATCCCAGTAAGAGGACATTTCATGACCATATCTATCCCGGAAGTATTATCACTGTTTTTGAATGAACACAGGCATCCCCGGTTGTTTCTGTTTTTTTCGGTTGGTACCTAAGAATTTTTCTGGTAGGTCTCAAACCTGCTTGTCTGTCTTCTGATCTGATCCATATAAGATTGATAACATAAATTGACACACATTTTTTTTTTTTCAGGTAAGTAAGCAGAAGATGGTTTCCAGACGATCTATTGTGTAAGTCCCCAAATATTTTGGATTCAACTATGTCAGTCTGTGGTATAAAGGTTAAAGCAACGTGTGTCCCATGCTGTTTCGGAATTTAAAATGCATAAACGTAATCGCCAAATGTGTTATGCAAGCGGACATCAGGCTCGTAAATAATTCCTTTAGGAATAGCTTAGCTAGTTTGTACGGGATAGCGTGACACACCAGTTGCTCCGGGGAGTGCCACTAATTCCAAGAGGCAACAATTGATGTTCATCCTAGTTGCTGCATGCCATGCGTGGTGGGAATTTATAGAGACGCTCCTTTATTTCAATTTCCCACGTACATATTGGCATAGGAATTTCAAATTAGGAGCCCGCTTACGGGATATTCATTAGATATACAATAAATAGCGTGAAGTAGATCGACTCCGTATTTCCCGCGCAAGTCTCTGATAAATTGGACTACGTTCGGCTTATTTTCAAACCCCATGCCATGTGAGCTATGATTAAGATGATGATGAGATATACATAGAGCCAGGACAACTGGAAAAGATACCTAATATAATTTCCATGTTTTTGGGTGGAGTAATCTGTTGGGGCTGCTGCTAATCCGAAAGTGGGACAAATTATGTATTAATGGCGAATATATCGAAACTATCCCCGATAGCGCGAAATACTCATTAAATATTTAATAATATTTTTATCTTAAACTGCTGTCTTGATATTGGTCTAAAGGCCGTCGTCTGTTGGAATTTCTTACTACATCCAGCATCGGAAATGGAAGGACCTCTGAAGAAGCTTGTGACAACTGTCCGCGAATGCCTTAACCAATTTGTCATTTTTATCTTACTTCAATATTTGTTTTCTTAAACAAATATTTAATAAATATTTGAAATATAATATTTTTATTAAATCAATGGAAAATATTAAATCGCCAATATTTAGAAAATATTCATTACATACAGCGCATGTGCATGTGACCCCGAGCGACCAATGGCATAATAGCAAGCCGGCCTTAACTGACCTGTTTGCCAGCAGCCGGCATCCATTTTGCCTGTGACTTTCCCTATGATAGCGTGCTTCCTGTGTACATACAAGTGGTACATTATTTGAGTGTTTTTTTGTGGAAAAGGGAACAGGGTGAGTTCTTCGATAATTACATAGGTAGCTTAAATTATCTGACTTGTAAGCATTGTTGTGCCAGTTGAGTATAAAAGTATTAACAAGGCTTTAAATAACTAGCCTTGACGTGTAGTAGTTATTTGGTATCGGTGGATTTATCTGAGAATGGATTAGAAAACTATATCTCAATGAAGAGACATATAATCTAAACTTGATCGAGATACATCAAAAATGCTTTTTTCAAATATCTCAATTATTATTATTATTTTTGTCGTAGTAGGGGGTCGATCAGCTGTAACTATTTTAAAATTTTTAAGTTCAACATCTACGTTACAAAATTTTAACAATCGAAAATACTATATTTTTGTCCCTTGAATTATATTTAATAAAAAATCACAAAATAGTTATGGCTAAATTAGTCTCCTTACTAAAAAAAAGTCACGTTTCAACAAAATCAATAAGTGGTCTATTTTCAAAAATCTTTTCTCTAAAGGTTAGTCAAAGGATCAAGTTGTGACCAAGTACATTTTTCATTCAAGATATCTAAAATAACACACCAAATTTTCTTAATAAATTAACCAAAACTCGAACTCTCATAGGATGGAAATGTGGGGGCCTTTGTAGGTGCATTATAGAGCTGCTTTTTAGTGACCCAGTTGGGGTATTTGGAGTAACTCAGCCGTGCTCAGCACCAATATTGTTCCACTTCATTTTATATTCCCATAAATACACTGGAAACCAGCTTATATACTATGACTTCGAAGTTGAGTCATTTATTTTAACAGTGAGTAGATCTGATCAAAAGAAATGTTTTTTTCCTTAACCATTTTTCTGGTAAAATTAAAGTAACAAAGTTATAGCCCTTTGGAAGTTTGAGTACCGCCCTGTCTCACTAATAATATTATGTGCTCGTGTTTGGCAACAACGGATATATTGGTTCATCGCATCGGAAACAGAAAAGCGAAAGAATTTGGAACGATGTTTTTACAATTATTTTATTCAGTTGTATACAGTCAGTATCAGTCGGTAACGCGTGAGTTAATAGTGGTGTCTGTTGCGTGGCTCAAACGAAATATATATAATATATTTATTAAATCTTAAAAAATCTGTTGCTACAAATATTTAACAAACCTTTTTTTTAAGTATTTAATAAATATTTAATGCAATCGGGGATGTGTGATAATTATGTCATCAGGAACAGGAGCGTATTATTTCGGGAATCAGAAGCATTTTAATAATAGGGCGTATTTCATTGATAACAAAGATGCAACATTTTCATCCTCCAGCCACCTGCAAGCTCTAACATATCTCATATCACTAAATAGCTTTTCAAAGCCCACAAAGCCGTTCCATTCTTTGGCATAGTAATTACTGTGGTTTTTCGTAAGGTACATTTCATGTAGGTAACATTCAAAAAGCTCAAAATATCAGATTTCAAATCTTGCACAATTACAATACCTCAACCACCAATTACCGTGGGAACTAAAATGGAAACGTTAGATCAGAATTTTCACAAATTTTTACAAATGTGTCCAAGGTCAACTAGAAGTGGAAATCCTGCTCATGTGTCAGCGTTTAAAAAATACGCTTTCATAAAGTGTCTATCTTCAAGCCCGGCTCAGCACACATGCAAAGTAGTTTCCTTTGTAAATACGGATTTGATAAAACTGTCGACGGAAAGGTTCTGAAAATCCGAATTAAGGATGGATATATTGAAGAATTGAGAGGATCACCGCCACGATACATGAGACTTTGGAGATCACCGAAGTTCCGTGAAAATGTTCGATCTCGTACATTTTATATCCCTTTTATATCATGAGAGTCCTTCGCCTCTCAATTGGTCAAAATCTGATTCCATAATACTTATCTCTCCAATAAATTCTATGATAAAGGTGTCAAACTAGGGCTACCTGTCGACAGCTTGTCGAAAACAGGTTATTTAACTTTATTTGGTACCGAAAAGGAAGATATTAGTGAAGCACAAGTCAGTGCGCCCATATCTGGCCATATTCAAAGAGATACCAGGCGGGGATTGACGTGCCATGTCTAACGCTGCTTTTTTCCTGTTCGGTAGCCGAGTAACGCATTTATTCCACACTGCGCAAACTGATCTCTGATGCAGCTGCGTTTTCCTCTAATTGTACTTCCATGTGTATTTCCAACCACCACTATATTTCATATTGGAAGTAAAATCAAATCTCACTTGTCACACTGACACTGACCATTACAGCGGTAATACGAAAACGTATATCTCTCAGCTTATACAAACGAAGGTCCACACGCAAAGGTAGCTCTAACATACATATGTATGAGGAAGTGAAGATATGATAGTGACCCTGGTACTCTTATTGCCACCCACCAAAATCAGCTATACTTCCACTGAGGAATTTTTGACAGAATTGCAGCCAAGATATACTCGACAAAAATTGTAAAGAACATTGTTGTCGGACCACGTTACGATGACGGTGATTGACTCTCAGCACAAATTAAAGAGTTATCTCTGTAGGCAGCAGCGTTGGCGTAGTGGTAGACATTATGGGTCTCCTAATGAGTCGCCCTGCGTTGCGCTGTTTCGAGTTTCCTTAATAGAGAATTTTTCTCTTAGCTATGGATATGGTCATCATCTGTAGGTGATAGATGGTCTCTGGCTGTCGAGCGCTGAGGTACTACCCGGTGTATCTGTAAGCCGGGGCCACGTGTTCCTTCGCTAACGTCCGTGTGCCACCCTCCTTTCCCCTGTATCCCCTATAGCCCCACGGTACCCTCGTGTGATTAGACTTAAACCTTTGTGGTGGTTAAGGTATATAAAAAACGTCACTTTTATCTTGCTGCCACCTCATATTCAATAACCATCCCACTGATTACTATGGGGCCTGTAGAAATTTATTTCCAAAGGGCGTAAATTAAAAATGGTTGTGCTCTCCGAAAACTCTGTCTTCGCATAAGAATTATATGATAAAAGAAAGAATAAATAAACCTACTTTTGATGAATTCTCGACAAAGGGAGACTCAGAATACACCACAAACATGCTTTTTCTATTGCGGGGCCTACCTTTCCAAAAATGTTTGAATATGTTACAGTGACCTACCGCAACGTAGCTGATTTTTTACAGGCTTTGCCTTTGTTGGTACTCTGTGCTCTTATTCGCAGCACGACTAACAGAACGCAGCACGCCATACCATTTTGACCATTTTGTACAAGTTTCCTGATTGAGATGCCAAAATGTAAAAGTTTAAAGCAGAATTAGAGGTACTGACGGTAGGCTACCGATAACTTTGACTTTTTTCATATTATCGAACTTTAATACAAGCTTGAGGCAATTAAGGTACTGCCGACACCGGTTCCAAAACCAAAAAATCAACCAAAAACTTATCTGGCTTTCAAAATTCTTTGTATCGTACGATTGCCTGAAAGCTACAGTACCCTATGCTACATATTGAATGAGAAACAGATCGTCACATGAACGGCAATTTTCAGAAAACGTGTTCCGACGTTGACTCCTGGTTGCGTCATGAAATGATTCAAAGCTAGTGAAATTACAGAATAAACTCATATGAAATAAAGAATTCAACAGATTATCATCAATCGGGGGCGTCCGAAATCCTAGCGTGCGATTTCATATTGAAATAAATGTTCCATCCAGAACGTATGAATATATGCAGGGTATCCTAAAAGTTGGCGCTTTCCTTTTTAGAAACACGTACGCTTGTAATAACAAAGCTAGTGTACGGTGAGAAAGTGAAAAAAGTTGAAAGGACTCACCGCTCATCGTAAAAAATTTTTTGCATAGCTTTGTTACTTGTAGGTATTGTTCAAAGTAGACTTTCAGAATGGACTACCTTTTCCGAATGCAGCAGATTGCAAAAAAAGAAAACACGAAGGATCTTGAAAAACGATCTGCATGTACTTGCGAAGCCTCGGTAGCATTTCGGAAACACCCACAGTAGATTAAAATAGTATGAGCAACTCCAATATTTCTGTAAGAGTGTGAAATTTTTTTTTAGAACCGATGTGTAAAGGTTACGTTAACAAACGCGGCCAGCACCTGGTTTGAGTACTGATCCACATCGTTCGTGTTCATGCTTGATCTGATCGACGTGCAGAACCGGATTAGGTTTTGTTTAGGTTTGATTTATTTTGCGGTTTAAAGTCCCAACTTTGAGGTTAACCATATATTACACCTAAGAATTCAAGGACACCGAAATCAGGCCGAAGATTGACATTTCCAGTTAATAGGTGCGAAAAATGTGATTTTCACAAAAGAGGGTATGACAGCTAGTACGATGCGACATCTCACGTCTCGAGGGCATCCCTATCGCCGAGATGCACGCTCTGCATTTTAGACTTTGATGGATAAGCGTCAATGGGGAATTGATTATTTACAAACGTGGTCGGCCAGACAAGAGATTTTCCAGCGCCAACAACATTTATCTTTGTTAGCTTTTTGTCGGTAAACGACGTGAAAAATTGCCGGGATATTAGATATTACGTTCCCTTATTTTTGTCGGCCCGTATGCTCCATTTATCCCCGTAGTTTAAAGTTCAATTTGCGAAGAATCGCCAAGTCATCTTACTTTGTGGCTGGTGGGATAGAGACGAGAAATTAAGGCCTGTGCAATATGAGAAAGTAAAATCAATTACGTAGATTGCCTCCGTAGTTGTGTTTGATACAATATAAATATCCCGACAGTCTCCTGGACCTCCTAGTTACTCTACCAGATCAAACAAGGGATATATGAATCTTCATGTTTTCTGTTATTCGAAATACCTTTGTGTGAATAAAAATAGCGTCAACGTTTGTCTTGCTGATTTGTCAAGGAAAATATATATTCTTTCAGACAGATGATATGTTATAATTTCTCCAACCCATCTCATTGTAGAGAAAATATGGAAACTTATTGGTAAGTATTTGTATCTGCGACATGCCTAGGAAGAATATTTCACTAAATAAAAAAAAACAAATAATAGCAGGTTGAAGGGAGTCCGGTTTTCGGTCTAAATTCAATTTGACTGAAAACGTACAAGACCAGCTCTTGTAGTATCTACTGAAAAGGCCAAGTCGAATCTGCCCTAAACGGACCACCCTTACCTCTCTTGGTGTCAACCAGCCACCCCTTGAGATAGTGAAAATGCCATCACCTATCAACAGCATTTTTGGAAAGATTCGTTACAGTTACTACCAAACAAATATTCTCTTGATAACCTACTACTAACTAACTCCATTTTAACTGTATTCAGTCTTGCTTTTTGTCACTTTTTGTCTTTTTACCTACCTTGAGGAGGGTGCATGAGAAAGAAAGGCAATGGATGGATTTAGTATACTCACCTAGCGTCAAGTAGGCTGACTCTGTACTTCCGCGCCGTCATCAGTCCATAAAAGATAAAGTTCAGCACAAATTTAAGTCCCCTGACAAAAAACGCATTTACGAAGAGGTAAAACAGAGAAATTCAACTGAATAAATCAGTCAATCAGGCCCATACAATTAGTCCAGAGACATTCTTTTCCTGCTCTACCGGTAGTTACTGTCCATCCGGCAACGTTGTCCCTTTCCACACCTGTACGTTTCGAAGAATGTGAGCGCTGAAATGGAAATTTATGCGTCACGGTCGAAAACGTTCAGAGTGACGACAAAAACGATATCACGCTGAAATTTTAATGCATCGACAACAAAAAAAACATGCAAATCACTCGGATAAAACCGTTTTCGCATCAAACTGTTAACATTTTTATTCACTGTTAAAATTTAGTTTCAAAAATGTGTTTCCCGTATAATTTGCATTCCGGCTATTTCTAGAAAATTGCATATATCTGTGTAGCTCTAATGGATTTATAAACAAAATAATCCATATACTATTTTCACAAGATCCTGTCGAGTCCCTTCAAAATGGACATATACGCCTGAATGACTATTCATTATATACGTATATGGAACGTTATATGCTTTCGCTAACATCACATGTTTTCAAAGTTGACATGTTAGACAAAAGAGATGCCAGAAATCTCTCAAAATATTTTACAAACTCTAACTACAAGATCGATATATTTTTCTCAAAGTTGTATTGAATCTATGTTGTCCAATTATTACTAAGTCGTCAACCTTATAATATGCGTCATTTGTTTGTCTGGGTGGTCCGTAGGAACTTTGCCCATTAGTCACTGTCTAACGTGCGTTAGTCGAATCTGTCAGTCTTGGTTGCCCAGAAACCAGACAATGATAAGGAAAAGGAGATAGGGAAAGAGAAGAATAAAGGAGAAGAGCAAAGACAAACAGAAGTGTTTAGTTTAAGAGGAAACACCTTGGCTTCGCCTGAAGCTTGACATAATCCCTCAAGTAAGGCATGTCAAGGTCTCTGTGTGTCTCGTTTGAGACATACCATAGAGCATTGCAAATTGTTCGCAAAGTTCTAGTTTGCAGTACTTGAATACCTTGCATGTATGTCTTGGCAATAAAACACCAAGCCGCACATGCATATGTAATGACTGGTTTAATAATCATTTCATATAGACGAACTTTGTTTATCAAACTCAATTTGGAGGATCTACATAACAAAGGATATAGTTGCTGTAACGCAATTTGGAATTTTATTTTCAAGGCTGTTGCATGTTTCTGCCAGGTCATGCCTTTATTGAGGATCACACCGAGGTACTTGGCGACGTTTTTTTTGGTACAATAAACAGCCTGTGTTTTCGAATGATTAATTTTAATCAGCCACCGTCCCGCCCACTCTAGTACTTCTTCCATCGCACTCTGCAACCCATCGTGAACCAGATCACCAGTACACCACTGGGCCATAAGTGAAGTATCGCCAGCATAGAGGTAGACTTCACAGTTGCTGGGGCAAGGGTCATCATGGATAAAAAACAAATAAATAGTTGGTCCTAAGACCGAACCCTGAGGAACACCGGCCCTTACTGACCGTGTTGTTGACAAAACGTTGTTAATTTTGATGCGAAACTTCCTTCCTTCAAGAAAGGATTTGAGTAATCTTAGAAGCCAAAAGGGAAAACCATTTTGGGTTACTTTATAAATGAGGCCCGCGTGCTACACCTTGACAAAGGCTTTTGAGACATCCAAAAGCAAGATGCCAGTACTCATGCTGAGGGTGAACCCTTTGGTTACATGTTCCACCAGCCTGACTGCCTGTAGCTCGGTGCTATGTTCGGACGAAGACCGAATTGAACGTCAGGAATCACGTGGTGATTCGACGAAAAATTCTCAAAATGGCGATAAATCACCTTTTCGGCGAGCTTAGAAGGAGCTGACTAATGGGAGGATAATCATCTTCCACCCCGCAGGGAACTGCTGGGTTCTGAGCATCGTATTAATTATTGTCATCAAATATGTGTCAGCGCTTACGGCGAGAGCAGCTTCAGCCCCTTGTTGGTGATTTGATCCTCCCCAGGTGCTTTACGCACCTTGAGGTCTCTAATAAAACCTAGGAGCTCCACTGAAGTGCAATGTGGAACCTCGGAGGAGGATACAGTGTGCCTCCGCTAACGCCATTGGCCCTAAAATATCTGCTGACAAATCTTCCAATGCATCAACCTTATAAAGCATACAGATATCATACTTAACCAAAAGAAGGAAGCACGAAGTATGTCAGGTATTGACGATGATTCAGTCATATCTTCGGTACATGATTTGGTACGGAAACGTCTCATCGATTTCAACTGAGGTCAAAGTTGGTCATCTGTTTGAGGCTACAAAGAGCCTCTGACCTTCAAACATCCTCTTGCCCTCTACGTTTACAGGACCCGGATAAAATCATTCCTGAAGTTCTTAATATCTGAATATTTGGAGAGCCGAAACAACAAGTACTTAATCCGCTTTCAAGGGATTTTTCTGCTCAAGTCTTTTCCAGATCTTTGGAACGCCAATGGCCTGATTCTCCTATACCCATATGCCAAGTAACTTTACTTCTTTAAGCTCACTTCCATGGTGCTTCCTTCTTTTAACCTTGCTAGTCAGACCCGCGTCAGACTCATTTGCTCTGAAGCAGTATTATTGTGTGAAATCTTCGTTAAAACTGACAGCTGATGAACAAATGTTTTTCCTAGAGTTCCACCCATCGGAAATGTTGTTTCTACGCCAATCACCATTTGTGGTATACCCCAGAAAAAGAAGCTCTAGTCTATAATCAGCATCAGGATCGCAACATCCTCCAATTGAGTTTTAATTTGACATCGGATCGCCGGAAATTTCATTATCATATAAATCGCTATATCTTTCGCTTGGAAGCGAGAAACTCCCGAGAAGCTGTCCCCAGACAATGACAAGGGTCGCGTTTTCTTTATAAGAATTTTTTGTTGTTCTCCAAGACATTTTTACCTCATGATTATGCAAACATCTGCGTATATGAGCTTTTCTCTGCATATAGGCCAGCAAAAATAGAGGATCAAATGAAACGTTCCCAATGCCAATGGAAAAATGCAGGGCCATGTTCTTTCACTCACACATGACTATAAAAAACACACAGACTCCAAAATTAATTTTAGGATCAATTTAAAATTGCCGAATACTAACTAGCAATGCCCCTCAAATTAATGCACTTCTTTTTTCTTTGCTCTCCCTCCTTCCTTCCTTCCTTTCTTCTTCCCCTCTTTCTCCCTGACTTTGTTTGGTATCTGGGCAACCAGACCTGACAGACCTACTGACTTGCAAGACTTCAACCAAGAGCAAAGGTCCTACCGACCGCTCTGACAGACAATGACGAATAGTATAAACACACAGATTATGAGTGCTTTGCGCTATTAAATACCATGCATTCTGAAGGCACCCTTCACAGACGACCAACCATGACACAAACAACGATGTCACTCATTTCCGTAGGTGTGTCAAACTATCAGTCTGTCTTTCTGTCCTCTAATCCTTGGCCCGTCTGTAACTTGGAAAGTACTGCTCGGATTTGGGTAAAATTTTCACACAAGGTTTCAGAGGCTTCTGATCATTTTCGTAAAATTTTTGTAGGAAAATTGGAGGTTGGGGGTTGCAGAGGTTGGGGGTAGGTGTAGAACTCTATAATGTTACTGTTTTTTGGCGTTGGTACCTATATTTATTACGCCTCTAACTCCAGTAATCATACACACTTATTAGACATATTTCATTTGTCATAGATGCACCCGTACATGTACCTATGGGAATGTCTCCGACAGACGCGTGTCGATACGTGCGACGTACTCTAGTTGACGGTTGTGCATCGTGTGTCACAGTCGACAGTCGCTTCTGTGCTGCTGGAGACTGTATGCTGTGAAATTCAATATCGTATCCATGCGGGATTAGTCATAGTGCGCCCGTAAGAATTCCTCTCAAGGCGGGGAGGGACAAATAAGAAGAGCTAATTTGTGGTGAACATAATCACCTACGAACTCATGGCAGCGTTACATGGGAAGTACAAAGCCAGCTTACTTGACATATTTTTTACATAGTATCTTTCAAGATTGCTGTCGTCCTCAGCGTACCCAATTTGAATCAAGCAGCCCTTAGCAGAATATAAAAGTTATGAAAACACGTTTCTCGAAAAATGTGATTTCTTAAGAAAAAATATGGTGGATTCAGGATATTAAACTCTGGATTGACAAGGCAGCTGCGCGAAAAGATACTGCGGAGTTTCTTAGAGGACAGAGTCGCTATGACAGCTACCTGAAAAGGGTAGAAAAGAGATCAAACACGAACGCGTATACAACAACAAAATGTCTTTTCATCTACCCGAACGTAGTAGATTGATCAATCACCAAAATTGCAATTGGTGCTTGGAGAGGGTCTCTCTGCTGACTTCTTTGCCATGCACCTAAGCGAGGACAAATGGGTTGACATTCAGCCAATAGCGAGGCGGATGATGCTGAGCAAGGTGCTGGAGGACGACGATAGTCCAAGGAACCAATATTAGGCTCATAGTTGTTAGGTAGTGCATATACGTTATTGAAATGGGTAACAGGGGGTGTCAAAACAAGTCAAAAAGTTCATATGACCCATTTTTTTTTTTATATATTCCAACTACCACGAAGGCCTACGGCCTAAACACCCATTGGGTACCGTGGGCCTATAGGTGGATACAGGGGAAAGGGGGAACGCCGCACGGACTCTGGCGAGGGAACACGTGTGCATGCAACATGCACTCATTCTGGCTCCGCCTACGAGAACCGCCGGGTGGTACCTCCACGTTCGACAGTCAGAGACCGTCTACCACCTACGGACAATCACAACATCCATAGCCAAGAGACAAATTTCTCCTGGGACGGGACTCGAACCCGCACAGCGCACGGCGACTGATCAGGAGACCGAAGAGTCTACTACTGCGGCCACCGCTGCTGCCCGAAAACCATGGTCCAAAAGTCAATAAATTTTTGTCTAAATGGCTTTATAGTTTACAACTACAACTAAGTGCTTTATATAAAAAGTTTTTAAATTGGGTAATTAACGAACAAATGGCAATAAGTTTTTCTAAGTTAAGCCAAAATTTGTAGTCAGTAAGTAAGTAAGTTTCATTAAATTAAATATTTGAAACACACATGACCACAGCGCGTCGGTCTTTCATCACTCTTATCGAACCGGCAATCGATCGCAAACCGTAACAGTGATGAGTTATCGTTTTGCATAGATTAATTACTTTATGAAGAGTTCGTCGACATGTTTTTAGTTTACGGTGAAGCTCGTCAGAATTCAAATCTTGCAGCTCAAATTTATCGCGACAGATTTTGCCAACGGGTACACCCAGACAGAAGGACATTTGTGCAAGTGTACCAAAAGCTTCGATATACAGGAAGTGTTCAGCCCACTAATATTCGCAATCGTGAAAGACAGGTTACTGTAGAACAGGAGGAACAAATTTTAAATATCCTGGAAATCAATGCAGATATCAACACTCGGGAATTAGGCCGCCGCGTTGGACTATCGCATACCATAGTCCATAGAATCCGACGGGAAAATTATAGCGACAGACGAATGTACTTTTACGCGAGACGGGATATTAAATTTCCATAATACTCACACGTGGGCTCAAGAAAATCCTCATACCATTCGTGAAGGTCATTTCCAACAATGTTTTAAAATAAATAGTTGGGCGGGTATTCTTGACGATCAGGTAATTGGCCCTTTCGAGTTACCCCCATAGTTGTCAGGACAAGGATCCTCGAAAATGCCCAGCAATATCTCCTGGCCACAATACGATGGATTTGTGGTATTGGGGAGAACTTAAAGGGAAGGTTTATGGGGCTGGTCCAATAACAACTGAAGCACAACTTCGCAAAAAAAAAATTTAATGCGGCTGAAGTAATAAATGGACAACATTGAGAACCTAGAGTAAGAAGAAACTGGGTTCGTCGTAATGAAGCTTGTGTGGAAAGTGGAGGAAGACATGTTGAACACCTACTTTAGATACAAAAAAGGTGCAGTGTGGGTTTTAAAAAGAAAAACAATGTGTGTATCAAAACTGTGTTCCCTATTTATAACTGGATTTTTTTAATACGTTCAATAAACTTTCACACACCAGCGCTAAGACTGTTAGTGGTAAGTCCGTTTGTTTTTAATTGTTTGCATTTCACGAGTACACTACCAAATAATGAAATAATACCTGTAACGCTTCCTTTCCGCAAAAAGTCCAGAAAAGATGGAATGCAATGAAGATTCCAACTTTTCTGCACAATCACAGAAAGGGGGTTACCATTAGCTTCCGGTAGCTCAGTCGGTGGCATGAAGACATCTACAGGCGTGTAGCTGTGTGTCGACCATGGCATGGCTAGAGGATAGAAGAACAAACAGAACACAAAAATTTAACAGATTTTATTTAATAAAAAAAGCATTTTCATTACATTACAATTTTACAAAAATAGCAAAACAAGTTTTACATCTTTGGCGCTGCTATAACGCTATCAACTTATCTTTTGCTGGTCCATTTTTACTCGACTGAAGCCAGGATGGCCAGGGGCTTGAAGGGGAGGTCCCAGTTATGAGGGGTGACCTCCATATAGTGGCTTCATAACCAGTTGTAGGGCGAAGTTAAAGGCGATGGCGCTGCCAAGGCACATGCATGGGTGAAAATATTGGCCAAGGCTAGGCAAAGTGAAAGGGAAAGAGAAAGGGGGTGGCCCCAATCTGAAAAAGAACCGTGTGCATTAGCAACGTGCCCTAATGGCCAAGGCATTTCCAATTTCAGTCTGCCTCAAAAGAGAACCAACGATTTTCTAGGTTAGAATTACATTATATGGTTTGATAAAATCAAACCGAAAATTGGAAATGCCTTTCATAAAATAATATCATGAAATAGCAAAAAAAAGCGTAGAACAAGATGGTGGTCATCAAAAATTTCTCCACATGCTTCTGATATAAAAAACATAATCATCGAATATTCATAATCAACGTACTTATAATTTCACTGAACTATGAATAAATATACGCGCACAGAGGTAAAATCGATGTGGATCGATTTCCACCTCGATTTGATTAAAGTTATGGCGAATGATCGAAGTAGTCGAAAATGACGTTCGATGGATATTTTAAAATCGTACAAGAAATAAATCACTTACATATCGATTATCTATAAACTACAGGCAGATCCAGCAATAAAACTGTATAGTATTATAAAACTCACCATTTTTGTCCTATACGGACACACATTCTAGAAAATTCTAGCACATGGTGCTATATAACCTTGTGCTACTGAGAAGAAATTTATAGCCGTTGTTCGATCGGCGGCTCAAGTGAAAAGGAAGCGCGAGGAAGATCGCAGATCAGGAACTCCGCATCAAGCGCTCCAAGCGGAAAATTTTCCAAGCAAAAAAGCTAGAGATGGGATTAATGAAATGATAATCGAGAAGTGATTTAATAAATACGATCGGACGGTGAAACCGTTACACTCGCCCCAACTTAACCAAAAAAAAAAAATCGAAGAAGCATTTAAGAATTTTTTTTTTACTAGGAAATTGAAAGTTATCACGGAAGGACAAATGTACAACCATTCGACCAGATAACAAGTAGTAAAAGTAAGGTAGAAACAAAAATGTTAGAAGAGAATTGGAAGAAAAAGGGATAGCCTCAAGTCTACCAAACAAGAGGGATGGTTATAGCACCAACTCGCTGAAAAGTACAGTGAAGTTGCACTTAAAAAAACTATCATCATATGATGAAAAACCCAAAACATAAAACATCGTCATACCTAAGACGAGAAAAATAATAAACCAAAAGTTTCAGCAGTAGTCCAAGCACGAATCACAATGGCATCCAAAATGCACGACTGACTACTAAAAACTTCAAAACTAAGTAAGTACCTAAACCATAAGAGGTACTAAAAAAAATAATAATCTTTCTCAAAACAATTGCCAGATTATCTCGCAATACTCCAAACCCAAAAAGATTATGATCTACAGTGATATTTTAAACCAATATCCAATATAAAAAAACTGTGCATTACTATTTTCAAAATATGAAAATCAAAAGAAATTAACAAATTCTATTAAGAATTCCAGTTATATAACAAAACAATTTACAAGTACTAAACCAATGAAAACTTGATCACGAAGGTATTTTAATCAAAAAAAAGATGTTAACTAAGTGCAGTTCTGACTCCACAAAAAAATTGTCGGGCGCCAGCAGTCTGTAAGACTACAAAATAATTCAAAATATTTTCAGAGAATTAAAGTATATAAGGGACATTCATGAAATATTGAAGTAAGATTTTCAAAGTCAAAATATAGCTTAAGTTCAATCAATGAACTAAAATTCAAGAGTAAGTTCAATCAAAATTTTCGGGTCATGTGACAACATAAGAACCAGACCAAAAAAAAAAATTTGAGGTACAATATAGAAAAGAGCAAAATAAATTTCCAAAAAAAACTAAGTGCAACACAAGTGCAACTGTAAATCTAATAGTGTTAAAATCATAAAGTGAAAGGAAATATTAAAGCTATATGAGCATGATTTTATAAAGGGTTCTCAAAAAAATTTAAAAGTAAGCAAAATATTAAAAGTTTCATGAGTAATAAATGAGAAACGAAGTGAGCATATGTAAAATGCAAAATAGCGAAACGAAAATCACAAGATATTTTATTAAATCATGATACATGAGAGTAATGCCGCAAGCAAAAATTGTATGCAAAAGTCTACGATATATGTAGGTGCAAAATTGGAGTTATAAAAAAAAAATCTAGTGAACAAGAAATAGAAATAAATATGACAGGTAAGAATTCGAATTTTGATTTAAAGCAAAAATATGAGAGAAAGACAACTTTCTAGGGTCACCATAGGTGCATTCCAAAGCCCTAGACAAGAATGTCTATAGTCTATGGAATATTTTCATGTAGATCACTGATATCATCAGCGCACTTCAAAGTCTACACTGAGAATAACCATAAAATTGTAAAATGAAAGTTAAGTTCAAATATGAAATATTACAAAATTAGAAAAACTATAATAATTTACCAGTGTAAAGTATGGAAAGAGAATTACTATACTGAATCTATAAGAATTGGCGATTACTTCAAGTCAAGACAGAAATTGAAAGAAATAAGAAGTCGGAAAAAAAATTATGAGAGCAGACTATCAAAACAAATGCAATAATGCAAAAGCAAAATCACCAGATATTTCACAATCTATAGCGAAACATGAAAGCTATGTCGCAACCAAGCTCAAGACTTAGCAATACGCACAAATGTGCACAAAGGCTGAAAGCATATATGAAAAATCTCAAGAAGGAATTGACAATTACTTCAAATCAAATTGAACTGATTGAATTGAACTGAGACATAAATTACTATATCAAAAGTGAGTTTTACTTATACGCCAGAGGTTTCAAGAGTTTATCAATACGCACAGATTTGCAACTAGGCGGAAAGCATATATGACAAGTCTCAAGAAGAAAATAAAATGCATATGAAGAAAACACTTTCAATTAAAGAAACTGTGGATAGTACAAGACCCTCAAGGCATACATCGCAACGAATCTATGTAACTATCCAGACTACAAAATACTGTCAAAGTTCAAAACCACTCAAAAATATGTAAACAAACATCAAAAGTTTGAACCAAAAATCAATGTAAGTCTGTGCTCTCGAAGAAAGTTATAATGAATTCAAAAAGAGGATACTATCAAAAACTTCAAAAGTAATAGACTTCAAAAATAGAAGTACGTAAGTATGTAAAGGAAATTCAGAAAATATACGCATAAAAACATTATAAAATATTATACACAGTATTTGTCACATGATTTAGATCGGGAATGCAATTTAAATTTTGAGTACACTCAGAAAAATGAAATATTCAAAAGATGAAGTATACACATTAAATTGGAATCAGAAAAATAATGATTACTTGTAAATTTTGTACATGGTGGACTGACGTAATGGTTCAAAAGGTTGAAAGAACAACGATGACTAATGTCCAAAGTAAACAATCAGCTGCCTCTTACAGCAAATAAGTTTATTCATTATCAAAGGAAATTCTTCTCCGTTCGCATCTGTACTAGGAAATAAATATAGGAAAACCTACTCGCTCCAAGGTACAGATCGAAAAACTCGCCCCCTTCGATTGAGCGGAAATATGAGTATTGGACAAATTGTAATATTTCAAAAGGTTGAAGGATCAACGATGACAAATGTCCAAAGTAAACATTCAACTGCCTTTTACAGTAAATTAGCTTAGCAATTATCAAAGGAAATTCTTGTCCGTTCGCATCTGTACTAGGAAATAAACATAGGAAAACCTACTCGCTCCAATGTACAGATCGAAAAACTCGCCCCCCTCGATTGAGCGGAAATATGAGTATGGGACTGGTTGTAATATTTCAAGAGGTTGAAGGATCAACGATGTTAAACGTCCAAAGTAAACAATCAGCTGCCTCTTACAGCAAATAAGTTTAATCATTATCAAAGGAAATTCTTCTCCGTTCGCATCTATACTAGGAAATAAATATAGGAAAACCTACTTGCTCCAATGTACAGATCGAAAAACTCGCCCCCTTCGATTGAGCGGAAATATGAGTATTGGACTGGTTATAATATTTCAAAAGGTTGAAGGATCAACGATGTTAAACGTCCAAAGTAAACAATCAGCTGCCTCTTACAGCAAATAAGTTTAATCATTATCAAAGGAAATTCTTCTCCGTTCGCATCTGTACTAGGAAATAAACATATGAAAACCTACTCGCTCCAATGTACAGATCGAAAAACTCGCCCCCTTCGATTGAGCGGAAAAATGAGTATTGGACAAATTGTAATATTTCAAAAGGTTGAAGGATCAACGATGTTAAATGTCCAAAGTAAACAATCAGCTGCCTCTTACAGCAAATAAGTTTATTCATTATCAAAGGAAATTCTTGTCCGTTCGCATCTGTAATAGGAAATAAATATAGGAAAACCTACTCGCTCCAATGTACAGATCGAAAAGCTCGCCCCCTTCGATTGAGCGGAAATATAAGTATTGGACAAATTGTAATATTTCAAAAGGTTGAAGGATCAACGATGTTAAATGTCCAAAGTAAACAATCAGCTGCCTCTTACAGCAAATAAGTGTAATCATTATCAAAGGAAATTCTTCTCCGTTCGCATCTGTACTTGGAAATAAACATAGGAAAACCTACTCGCTCCAATGTACAGATCGAAAAACTCGCCCCCTTCGATTGAGCGGAAATATGAGTATTGGACTGGTTATAATATTTCAAAAGGTTGAAGGATCAACGATGTTAAATGTCCAAAGTAAACAATCAGCTGGCTCTTACAGCAAATAAGTTTATTCATTATCAAAGGAAATTCTTCTCCGTTCGCATCTGTACTAGGAAATAAATATCGGAAAACCTACTCGCTCCAACGTACAGATCGAAAAACTCGCCCCCTTCGATTGAGCGGAAATATGTATTGGACAAATTGTAATATTTCAAAAGGTTGAAGGATCAACGATGTTAAATGTCCAAAGTAAACATTCAGCTGCCTCTTACAGCAAATAAGTTTAATCATTATCAAAGGAAATTCTTGTCCGTTCGCATCTGTACTAGGAAATAAACATAGGAAAACCTACTCGCTCCAATGTACAGATCGAAAAACTCGCCCCCTTCGATTGAGCGGAAATATGAGTATTGGACTGATTGTAATATTTCAAAAGGTTGAAGGATCAACGATGTTAAATGTCCAAAGTAAACATTCAGCTGCCTCTTACAGCAAATAAGTTTATTCATTATCAAAGGAAATTCTTCTCCGTTCGCATCTGTACTAGGAAATAAACATAGGAAAACCTACTCGCTCCAATGTACAGATCGAAAAACTCGCCCCCTTCGATTGAGCGGAACTATGAGTATTGTTACAAATGATAATGATTAAGCAAGAATAATTTATCTGAATTTTAGAATATGAGAGTATATAAAGCATAATTATACACAAAAGCAAAAGTTAATCGCTGTCCGAATCAGAACTCTCACTCATTACATCATTACGCAAAACATCAATACCATTGCCATGATCAACATTCAACGTATTATCAGGTTTCAAGTCTTTAACATGAAAATCTCCCAAGATATTACCATGGAGATCTTTCAATGTGTATACTAACGGAGATTTTACTATATGAATAATACAAGGAAGGAATTTTGGACTTAGTTTGGCACAAAAGTTGTCTGCAGCACTTGATTGAAAGAAATTGCGTTTGAGAACTCTATCACCTTTATTAAATTGCAGATGTCGTCTACGCAGATTATACCTATTTCTATTAACTTCGTAGGAATGCCGCATTCTGTGCTGGACTTTAAGGTAAAATTCTGGAATTTGCTGAACAAAATTTGGATCTATGACGTTCTGGTCGATATTGACTGGATTATTGGCAACAGGTGCAATCTTTCCATAGAATGACCCATCAACTGGTACATTTCTGTAAAAATTTAGAAAGCTGGGCGAGTATCCTGTGACTTCATGTTTAGCAAGTCTGATTGCTTGAGCTATTTGATGAATAGACTCATCCCAAGTTTTATGAGAGTCTTTGATATAGGACCTAATTGCAGTAACGATGGTTCTGTTAACTCGCTCAGTAGGATTTACCTGAGGGGTGTATCTTGCTGAATACCAGATCTTCTGCACTTTATATGAATCTGCAAGCGCTTTAAATTCTTTAGAAATGAACTGTGGACCATTATCTACAACGATGATTTGAGGAACTCCAAATATAAGGAAAACTTGATTTTCTAAAAATTTTACAATTGAGCTTGAAGTTGCCTTAGGCATTGGATGAACTAGTACAAGTTTAGTGAACCAGTCACAAACTACTAAAAGAAAACGATTTCCTTTTTTAGAACGAGGATATGGTCCTAAAAGATCTGCTGAAATCATTTGAAATGGATACTTGATGTCTCTATATTTACCCATTAAACCAGCTTGAGGTAAATTACTAGGTTTGCATTGTGAGCAAACTTTGCAAGAGTGTACATAGAACTGAACAGATTGCTTCATTTTAGGCCAATAATAAATAGCTGATATGCGAGATAGTGTTTTAAATACTCCTAAATGACCAGAAGTAGGATCATCATGATACATTTTGAGCAATTTAGATCTATTTGGAGCTGGAACAACGATTTTCCAGTCAGTATAAGTTTCTGCAAGTGGATTATCAGAAAGAATATGTTTGTATAGAATATTATTTTCTACTTTAAAAGATGGATACAATTCAGGGTTGTTTTCAACCTTACGTATCATTTTACGATACCACTTGTCAGGAGATAATTCCGCAAGATCTAAAACTGACACATTAACCTCATTTTCATGCAAACGCGAAAGAGCATCTGCTACAGGTATATCTTTGCCTTTACGATGAATAATTTTAAAATCATAAGGGGAGAGACGACATAACCATCTGCATAGTCTAGGTGAAGGTGTTTTTTGAGATCTCAACCACTGCAAACTTGAATGATCAGAAATAACGAAAAAATGTGTGTGCTCTATGTAACAACGGAAATGTTCAATACTAAGAATGACTGCAAGCAGTTCTTTTTCAGTTGTAGAGTATTTTCTTTGGCACTTGTTGAGAGATTTACTGAAATAAGCTATGGGATGTTCCAAACCATTTTCTTCTTGATAAAGAGTGCCTCCCACACCAGTATTTGAGCTGTCACAACAAATATAGAAGGGCTTGGAGAAGTCTGGACTAGCAAGAATTGGAGCGCTGGTTAGCAAATTCTTAATTTCCTTAAAAGCATTGTCAGCATCAGGAGTCCAAGTGATAGGTTCACCCTTCTTCCGATGTTTAAGCAAGTCTGAAATTGGAGAACATACACCACTAAAATTGTTAAGGAAACGACGATAATATCCAAACATTCCAATCAACCTTCGAATCTGAGTAGTATTAGTTGGTTGAGGATATGATAAGAGTGCAGATACTTTTTCGGGGTTTGTTCTAAGTCCTTTCTCATCAACAACATAGCCTAAGAAAGTCAAAGATGAGCGAGCAAAATGACATTTATCAAAATTTACAGTCAAGTTAGCATCTTTCAATCGATTATAAACTTCTTTCAGTATCCTTAGGTGAGTTTCAAAATCAGGAGTTGCCACAATTATATCATCCAGATAATAAAAAACATATGGTTCCAGATCAGGACCGATAACCATGTCTAATAATCGACACATTGCACTTGAACTATTAGAAAGGCCAAAAGGAAGTCTTCGAAAGCAATACATTCCTTTACCACGAACTATGAAAGCTGTTTTTAATTTAGATTCTTCATCAAGTGGAATCTGGAAAAATGCTGATTTTAAATCAATGGATGATAGATATCTGGCATCTCTGATTTTAGAAATTACAGAGTCTATTAAAGGAGGAGGATACGCGTCAGGAATTGTTACTGAATTTAGTTTTCTACCATCAAAACAAACTCTATATGAACCGTCTTTCTTGGAAACCAGCCAGAGCGCTGAACACCAGGCACTGCTGCAAGGTTCTATAATACCCATGTCCAACATTTCATCAACTTGCTTAATAAGAGCTTTTTCCATTACATGAGAAAGCGGATATTGTCTTTGCCTGATGGGCTTTGCATCACCTGTGTCAATGTGATGTGTATATAAATGTGTACAACCAATACTATCAGTAGGTGCAATGCTATTAAAAAGTTCAACAATTTCAAATAATTGTTCCTTTTCCATATTAGATAGCTTCTCCATACCTTGAATACAATTTACAGCACAAGATTGATATGAAAAAGTATGAAAATCAAGGTTGAAATTGAATTTTAGGATGAAATCCATGCCTAAAAGTAATGTGTGTGTAATGGAAGGAACTATTATGAATTTAATAACATGAACTTTGCCATTAAAACCTACTGGCAGCAAAGCAAAACCTAAAGTATTCTGCATCTGGCCATCAGCAGTTGTTATTTGCAAGGTACTACTGTAATCGATGTTGAGATTTAATTTACGTAATAAGTATAAGCCAGATGAACCTAGAATGTTGGCATTGCTTCCAGTATCAAGCAAAGCTAAAATGTTTTCATCACCAATGGATATTGAAAGATGTGGACGATTGTCATTTGGTTTTTGAATAAATGGTTCTGAATGATCATTTGATGGCATACCTGCAAGTTGTGAATGATTAATGTCAAAATCGGGATTAATTGCTGAAGGTTGTCTTAACTTGGCTATTTGTTGGACTTCAGAATGAGACCTGGAGTTGCTTTGCCCTTTACGTCTATGACTCCTCGAGTCTGGGCGAAAGAAGTTCCGGGAGTCGGATTGGAAACTTCTTGCCTCACGTTTTTTGAACAGGAAGGACAATTAGAGCGTGTGACATTTTTCATACCACAGGTATAGCAATAAACAGCCTTAGGAGCTCTACAGTCTCGAACAGAATGTCCTAGTTTCTCGCAGTTCCAACATACAGGAGCTTTTCTGTGAGATGATGGAGTACTATCAGAAGTAACCAAGCTGGAAGTGGAAAGTCTATTGTGGGGTTGACAAGTCAAGAAGGAATCCTCTAATTTCCTACAAAGTGATGTTAGTTCAGGAAAAGTGGAAATTTCATGAAGAGCAAGTGACTTTATGAAGTCAGGCAATAAATTTCTACGGACAATATTGACCATGTCCCTTTCTGTAAATGTATTGTAGGTTAATCTATTGAATTGAGATTCCATGAACGAAATGAATATCGTAACATGTTCATGCTGACCTTGTTTGCGTCTACGAATCTCATCAATTAGGTTCATATCATAATTGTCACGTAGGAAAGCATCCTTGAGTTGTTTGATCAAGTCCTGCCAATCATGAAAGCTATTTCTTAGATGGCCATTATGCCACCATGTCCAGGCTACATCTTCAAAGAGATCACCTGCAGATGCAAAGAGATCCATCTCATTGCAACCACGGGAAGACATTAGAGATTCGACAATTTCTAGAAATTCAATAACTGAGCTATTTCCAGAAAATTTTTTGATTCCCCATTTGAAAACTGGTATCTTTTTATGTGGAGCAAAATTTATAGGAGAGAGTGGCTGTGTATGTACTGGAGGAAATACTTGAGGATTAGCAACAGTCACAGGCGGATTTGATGCTAATGGAATAGGACGAGATGAAACCGATGGAGGAGATGATTGAGCAGATGGCATCTCAAGCTTCTCTAAAAGATCCGATTCACACACAACAAGTTGTGTCTTTAATCTAGATTTTGTACTTATCTCCTCATCACAAGTAGGAGACATTCGATCTATCCTACCAGATAGATGCAATAAGCGCACACAAATTCTGCGATGTTCAACAGAATCAGATACACCAGTAAATCTAGAGATCATCTCAGTGAGTTTATTGAATGAGAGTCTTATCTCAGTCTCATCCTCATCAAAAGGAATAGTCACAGAAGTTTCTGAGAAACTACGCCCTTGAAATTCCTGTGCTAATAAGCCACGTAAAACTTTACGTTTATCCTCCACGGTATTAGGGACTTCCAAACCTCTGATATGAATCTCGTAGTGGAGTTCATGACTTAATAAGTCATTTGGGCTTAGTCTAGACTGAACCATGATTGAGAAATAAACCTCAAAGAAACACTTGAAAGAAAAAAATTAAAGTTAAAAACCTGAATACGTCAAGAAATGACAAGGATCTAAAACACTATAAAAAACTAAGAATACAAACAAAAAGTTTCAATACAAAAACAGGAGCAGCCGAATCTTAAAAAAATTATTTTATATCTCACATACATTAAAAGAGTACAGAGACGTTCAAGTCCTGTTAATCCAATGGAAAATCAGACACTAATGTTCTAATTTCCCCCAAAGAATATGCCAGATAAAACTATAAAACATTAAAATTATGAAAACTTATGCTCCAAACAAGAGACAAAATTACTACAATAGTTACTGAGGAACGTATACTATATTTCAACAACAAGTTGAAGTTTAATTATCATAAATGAGTATGTGTGCCTTTGTATAGGTAAAAATGATTTAGGAGTCACCCCCTCATTGAAAAGTAGCAAAAATATAGTCAAGAAAAACATCATTTGTTTCTTGAAAAGAAAAAAAAAAGAAAGGTAAGTATCAAAGTACTATGTCCAAGTGTCAATACTTGAAAAAAAGTAAACCGCCAAAATATACGAAAAATTATGAATATCAATTTCATATAATTCAGAAAAATGGATAAATCGCAAAATGATTTACTCCAGATAACTCTAGTCAGTAGATTATTGCCATCAGAATGAAAACAAATGATCAAAAGTTCAAGAACAGTCAAAAATTCAAAAAGTAAATACATTTGGGGAAGGCAAAAATAATTTTGAAAGTAAATTTCCTACGTACCAAACATCATGAGAGCTATATCAGTACACCAGAGATCCAACAATTAGGCTATATATGCATACATGAAAAGTCTCAAGAAATCAAAAAAACTGCACATGAAGAAATACTTTCAAAAACTAAGAGGTTAGTGATCAAAAATGAAAAGCATATAAGAATATGTAAACTATCAACAACAATAGTCACAACCTCAATCAAAAGTTTGATGATATTCGACAAAAATGCTGGGAAACCTAAAGTCCCCAGACTATCAATATTCAACAACAAAAAAAAATATCAAAATATCATCAATCTCAAAAGTACAATGAGAAAAAAGTTATAACTGTCCCCAGCAGTAAATAAAAACTATAGTAGTATGTGAGAAAAAAAAAATTCTGGCAATGATCTCGCTGACTACTAAACAAGACAATTTAAAAGTTAATAGTATGCCTATGAAATAAACAGGTGGAAAAATTTTAATCTTTTGATAAAAATTTTAAACATTAAGCAAAAAGTAAGGATGATTAAGGAATTAGAAATTTGAGTACCAAAAGCAATTAAAAATAGAAATGCTGCCAAAGATTGTAAAGAATTTTGAAAACTATGTTCTGTTTGCCAATCTTCCACTAGCAAACCACTTGTCGACAAAGCCAAACACCTATCGAAGCCTCACGTTGCGGGTGCCAATTTATGTAACGCTTCCTTTCCGCAAAAAGTCCAGAAAAGATGGAATGCAATGAAGATTCCAACTTTTCTGCACAATCACAGAAAGGGGGTTACCATTAGCTTCCGGTAGCTCAGTCGGTGGCATGAAGACATCTACAGGCGTGTAGCTGTGTGTCGACCATGGCATGGCTAGAGGATAGAAGAACAAACAGAACACAAAAATTTAACAGATTTTATTTAATAAAAAAAGCATTTTCATTACATTACAATTTTACAAAAATAGCAAAACAAGTTTTACATCTTTGGCGCTGCTATAACGCTATCAACTTATCTTTTGCTGGTCCATTTTTACTCGACTGAAGCCAGGATGGCCAGGGGCTTGAAGGGGAGGTCCCAGTTATGAGGGGTGACCTCCATATAGTGGCTTCATAACCAGTTGTAGGGCGAAGTTAAAGGCGATGGCGCTGCCAAGGCACATGCATGGGTGAAAATATTGGCCAAGGCTAGGCAAAGTGAAAGGGAAAGAGAAAGGGGGTGGCCCCAATCTGAAAAAGAACCGTGTGCATTAGCAACGTGCCCTAATGGCCAAGGCATTTCCAATTTCAGTCTGCCTCAAAAGAGAACCAACGATTTTCTAGGTTAGAATTACATTATATGGTTTGATAAAATCAAACCGAAAATTGGAAATGCCTTTCATAAAATAATATCATGAAATAGCAAAAAAAAGCGTAGAACAAGATGGTGGTCATCAAAAATTTCTCCACATGCTTCTGATATAAAAAACATAATCATCGAATATTCATAATCAACGTACTTATAATTTCACTGAACTATGAATAAATATACGCGCACAGAGGTAAAATCGATGTGGATCGATTTCCACCTCGATTTGATTAAAGTTATGGCGAATGATCGAAGTAGTCGAAAATGACGTTCGATGGATATTTTAAAATCGTACAAGAAATAAATCACTTACATATCGATTATCTATAAACTACAGGCAGATCCAGCAATAAAACTGTATAGTATTATAAAACTCACCATTTTTGTCCTATACGGACACACATTCTAGAAAATTCTAGCACATGGTGCTATATAACCTTGTGCTACTGAGAAGAAATTTATAGCCGTTGTTCGATCGGCGGCTCAAGTGAAAAGGAAGCGCGAGGAAGATCGCAGATCAGGAACTCCGCATCAAGCGCTCCAAGCGGAAAATTTTCCAAGCAAAAAAGCTAGAGATGGGATTAATGAAATGATAATCGAGAAGTGATTTAATAAATACGATCGGACGGTGAAACCGTTACATACCTAAGAGCCAAAAATAACAATCTCCATCTTTACTTACTCTGCGTTCCGTCGTAATTTGCGTCTGGCATTGCGGCGTTATCAGATTTTATTTTACTTTAATGTCGCTTTTCTCTAAAAAAATAAATTCCGTTTCGAACCCCATGTTGTATGAAACACTTTGCTCCTTTTAACCCCCTCTAACACCCATTTAAATAATGACTATCATAACGTTTACACTCTGTATATAGGTAGAAATATACCTTCCGTCGCTTTGAAATTGACATACGAATACTGTATTATAACGTAGAAACAGCAGTTGAGAATTGTAATGAGTATTTTCTTAAGAATACTTAATAGCTCTAGAATATAAAATCACTATATCTCAAAATATACTATAGTAGGGGTTATACTATATTACAGGTATAGTATTTTGTTTGGATAAACGTGTCTAATGCGGGCCATTCACTAGACAGACCGGAACTCGGACAGCAACCGGGACCCGACTGACGACTCATCCACGTTTCTCAATACATTGCGCGGAAATTACACGAACCTTGCAAAACAGCTCATTTGTACACTGAATGTGGTGACCCTATAGCTACACATTATGTCTCCGATATTATCAAAAAAAGGCAAAAGTTGCTTTGGCTGTTGGTACAGTCATGTTATTTGAATCAGAAAAAAAGAAAAAACATGTTTGGGTGAAAGAATGGTTGCAAAAGAGAGAACAGTTTACTCATTTGCGATTATTGAATTGTATCCAATCATGCAAACCATTTGATGTTATAAATTACCTCAGAATGGACTATAACGCATTCCAAGAATTATTAACGCTAGTAAAACCTCTCATATAGAAGACAAACACTTTATTCAGAGAAGCAGTAAGCGCTGAAGAACGTCTGTTGGCCACCTTGAGGTTTCTGGCAACTGGGAGGAGCTATGAAGACTTAAAGTTTTCTTGTATAATCTCTCCTCAGTTACTTGGAAGAATCATTCCAGAAACGTGTCGTGCTATACACAACTCCCTCCGAAAGAAATACTTATGTGTAAGTACAATAATTATTATTTTTTCGTGTATTCTGATGCATATAAGAAACAGAGTGTTGAAAAAACTTCTATTCTACAAGTAAACGAATGTGAATCAGTCTGTAATAGTACCGAATCACTTCTTAATTGTTTTGCCTGGGTAAAACTAAAAATTCTTCCATCAATTCACTATTAGCAGACGCTTGATTTGAAGTTGTCAAAGTGGTAAAAGTTTGTACATCTGGTTGACGTGTATTTGATGTGAAGGGCTCATCAACGGTTGGGTTAATGGATGTTGGAAACCTGGAGTATGTGTTTTGAAAGACTTGTGCTTGCGGAACGCATGGGGCACTTTGATATGATGGAGGTTGCTAACCCACGGAAATATTGTCCTATTTCAACATTCTGTAATTGTTGACCAGTATTTTTGCCAAATGTTATTTCTTGTGGTTCTATAACATCCTGTTGCGGAGTTTCCAAGACTTTTATGGAAGTATCCAAATATTTGTTTTTCTTCTATGCTCAAGTTGTGCAGTTGAGAGTTCGCTTGTTACGGGAACTTGATGTTGCACTTTGAAGAGTTTCAGGCGATAAAACTGGTGATGAATCTAAATCTTGATCAGAGTGGTGTATGTATGCATCTGGTTTTTGCAATAAAATTACTCACAGTTAACTATGCCCCATATGATAGGTGTGCTATTTTTGGTATCAGTTTCCATCAAAAGAAGAGGAATGGCTTAAAGTAGCAGGAGGATTTAAAAATATGTGGCAATTTGAAAACTGGTTAGGAGCCGTAGACGGCAAACACATAGCTGTGAAACAGCCCCCAGGAAGTAGTTCATACTATTATAACTACAAAAGGTTTTTCAGTGTTGTGTTGTTTGCAATCGTAAATGCTAATTATGAATTTACTTATGTAAGTTGTGGAACTAATGGAAGAATATCAGACGGAGGTGTCATTAAAAAACAGATGTTTTCAATTTACTGAGAACAGATTCTTTGAAATTACCCCAACCAGTCAATATGCCAGGTATTCAAAATAAATTACCCTTGGTATTTAATGGATGACAAATTTCATGACGCCATACAGAAAAACCAACAGTATTGGTTATGAAGAAAAGTGTTTCAATTATCGACTTTCCCGTGCCAGGCGCGCATTCGGGATCATGGCAAATAGATTCAGGATTCTCCTAATGCCAATAGCTACTAAAGTGGACACAGCTGATGATATCGTTATGGCATGCTGTGTTTTACACAACTTTTTACAACGCAAAAGCACTTCATACTTACAACCTACTAACATCGATGCTGAAGACATTATGTCAGGGACTGTATTGTTAGGTGATATGCACATGAATGGAGAACTAATATCATTAGATATGTCCAGGCAAGGATTTCCGACTACTAACGCAAAGACGATACGAAACAAATATAAAGAATATTATAATAATGCAGGTGAAGTTGACTTCCAACACAAATTTGTATATTAAGTTTAAGATGTGTGGTATAGGTGATGAAATAAAATATCTGAATTATAAAAAATATTGCCATTTTAGAGTACTGAGGCTTGTGATTGGTCATCTAGGTTATTTTCTTCAATCGAAGAAACCGCTGTACAAGACTCTTCTTGATCCACGAGAAAAGACAATAGATCAAAATACCACAATGTAGGTTCTGGTACATCTTCTCTTCCTACCTCACTTCTTTTTGAACTATTAATCGCCTTATTTGGCGTCGGAAAGATGCCCGTAACGATCATACTTTTTTAATAACGAATTCCTTGTTGGCATTGGAAACATTAATTTGCTTTCGCTAATTAATTTCTCATAAGCAGCATTTTTTTCAGGTTTGTTGCAGTAATATCTTGATGTCCCATAGGCAAGGATTTTCCTGATAAAGTTGGATAAATTCCTCCCAAAAAGATTTATTATCTTCGAAAGACATTTTATTTTTAAATTCCCTTTAAAAAACGCCTTGATACCTTTGCTCGACTCGGAAGAAATCTGTCGTCGCCGGACACGTCTTGACAATTTACACACACATTATAAAAATAGCACGGATTGGTCACGGTCGGGTCATAGGTTCGGTATTCAAACTAGCGAACTCACAACCCGATCCTGACCGATGTGCGAAATGTCTCTCGATACCATACATTGGCGGATCGGTCGGCGGACAAGTCAGGACGAACCAATACGTCCCACCAATCCACTAATGAATGGGGTGCTTAAGGCTCGTATCGTCAGTCGTCCCTACAATTGTAGGACGCGTTTATGGCCTCCTTGATTGTCATACTCCTTTCTCTCCTTCAAAAATTTCTAGTTTACACTTGTCCCGTGTCAGCGTCAGCGCTCTCCAATTGTGAAGATATGTTTTCTTTTTAAATTTTAGGAAATTTCAGGCTGATAAAACATGATATAACTCAAAAGCAAGCACAATTTGATGCAAATAGATGTTTGTGACATAACCTCAAAACAGTGTTCTGACACGGAGAAGTAGAAAACAATGACAATCAAGGAGGCCATAAAAGAGCCTAAGGCCCGTATCGTCAGTCGTCCCTACAATTCTAGGGCTCTTTTATGGCCTCCTTGATTGTCATAGTTTTCTACTTCTCCGTGTCAGCGCTCTATTTTGAGGTTATGTCACAAACATCTATTTGCATCAAATTGTGCTTGCCTTTGAGTTATATCATGTTTTATCAGCCTGAAATTTCCTACAATTTAAAAAGAAAACATATCTTCACAACAGGACAGCGCTGACGCTGACACGGAACAAGTGTAATCTAGAAATTTTTGAAGGAGAGAAAGGAGTATGACAATCAAGGAGGCCATAAACGCGCCCTACAATTGTAGGGACGACTGACGATACGAGAGAAGAACATTGATATGACATACTATATACTACAGCGTTTTCATGACTGATTGTTGAAATATAGGATACCGGATGTACAAAAACGTTCAACTTTGACAACCTGCCAGTTTGCCATTATCATGCCATCATGATAAAACGATCCAAGCATTACCGTGGTGAGATGTATAACGAACGACTGAGTGAATGAGTGAATGAATATGCCGATTCTGGAGAATCTCACACTTCGCACAGAAAAGCCCGTCAGAGCAATACTGTCGAGTTTTTCTGTCTGTCTATAAGAGCATTCGCCTGTATGCAGATTCCAAATAATGTGACAGAAATAGAAGCAGTGAGGTGCATTGCCTCTTTAAGGGTCGACTTACTATGCAGTTCACTGTCACGCTGGCTTGACTATCCGTCTGGAAAATCCAAAATTTAAATGTATAAGGATTCTTTTTCCTTTATAGCGTCCGTTGTTGAAAAATGCAACAGGTTTTCTCGACGCGTGTAAAACCTAATGAAAGATGCATGACTGTTACACTAGAGGTAGCAGCTACGTTCCTTTGCACTACACCTGTAATGTTATGTGGAACAGTGTGTAAAGTAAAAGTGAGAAAGTCTGTTGGTTTATTTTGGCAGAAACATTACAAAACGGCTGATGGAAAGTGGAGCCTGGAAGGTTCTTCTTCTACAGACCGTTGTCTTATTTGATATGCGACAATAAAAGTAACATTTATATCAATATATCAGAAAAAATATGGCATCAACTAAGTTAACTCTGTACTTGTCAGTATATAAACAAATACGCAAAGTACGACAGCAGAATTTCTAATTTGTACACATTGGAGAATCATAGCTGCGACAAATTCTCATTCTCATTGTCTATAAGGTCTTTTGATTCAAGTTTCGATTGATGTGATATTCACTCGTTATCAGATGACCACATTTAGGGATGACACTCGTAATCTGGAGCAATGGAAAAGAAAAACTACAAGCCTTCTTTGAATCCATCCAGCAACCATGAAGAACTCTCATCGGCTAGAAAAGAGCATTATGCAACACGCAAACAAATCGCCAGGAAGGAATCATTCGCATCAAAGAAGATCCAATAATAAATGGCTATCCAAGACGACTGATAAATGAAGTTGTGGAGAAAACAATACCAACAACAGTAGACGCACGCGAACCCCAGCGTTCACTAACTGATTCTACCGTATGTTGAGGGAATAGGTGATGCAATCAGAAGAATAGTAAGACGATACCAAATCGAAACTCGATTTTGAATTAACACCACATTTAGCAGTATCCCCACAAACACCAAAACACCAACGACGTCTATAGGATGCCGTGTGAATGCGTAGAGACACACATAGGAGAAACAAAAAGGCCACTCTCAGAAAAGATACAAGAGCATAAATCCAACACGCAAGGAGTGGAAACGATTAAATTTGGGATAGCAGATCACGCTTGGACAAAGCACCACAGAATTATTTATGATCATGCTGAGATCCTACAAAAAGAAGTACACTGGTATCGGAGAAGATTAAACTAATATGACAACCGATTGTAAGAAGCATCAAATAACTGCAACTCAACTGGAACGAGGGGCACATGATAACCAACCACCGGCCACAAAGGAGCAAGTTCGGCAGTTCAGCTGATGACGATTGAAGATCACATAAATCGGTGGCGTGTATCAAAAAACCTTATAGTCAATGCAAATCCGTGAAACAACATCTCAATCTCATTTAATCTCGGATGATCTTTTGGACGTCAAAATATAGCATTAGGTTGGCTATCTATAGGTAGAAACAGTCTTTTGTCAATGTACCTGGGTTTTCATAGGTGTTCAATGACAAAGATACCGGAATATATAAATGCATACTTATACTATACAGACTGCATGCAAGTTCATTTGTCCAGATTTGCGTGAGAAGGAGAAGTACGTATGTATGAGTGATGCATATCTAAGAAATATCATTTACTAGGTTCTTGTGTGTTCTTTTTTGGTATTCTAATATTATGTTATTTACATTGCTTAGTTGAAAAGCAGCGTACGCTGAATCCCGCCTTTTATCACTTTGTTACTTCTATATTCTACCTCAACTAAGTGAAAATGATTGTAACCATAAATTAATCTACTTCTTAACTCTCTCATAATATATCTTCTATCTATTGCATCATGTGAAAGCAAATTAACAGAAAATCTCAGAAAAACTGATTATTATCCGATTTTGTTTACAGCGTAACGTCCGTCTACCGTTTTAAGTTGTCCCTACGAATAACAGATGTATTCTATTCCTCGAATTGCTACCGCAGTCATAATGACAGCCAACGAAGGAAGATAAATATTTACGAACGTCGACATAAAGGGATGCTTTTATCAGATGCTGTTTTATTTGCGCAAAGCAGCAATCGCAGGGACCGTGACGTCAACAAACATTAAAGTTTTGCGATGCATTGTAAAAGCGCAGCAGCTTTTGCCTTTTGCATTTCGATAAATTAAATGTATTTCCATTCAACTTGAACTATGTTATGTTCGAGGACTAGAACGAGTTTTCGATTAAAGTCGATGTACGTTTGTATAAAAAGTGAGTTTGCAATACTACGAAGTCAGACAGAAATGCAGGCAGTCAAACAGAAAGTACAAAGGTTTTATTAGAAATAGTGTCCAAATAGTGTTGTATCATATAGACTGGTCAATAGACGGACAAAAAAAGGGGGAGCTTTCACAAAAAATCTTTCCGGCACTGTGAATTGTGTGCCTTTTCCACCGCCTTGGAGATAATGGGGAACGTATTGTAACTTTCAATTTGACTCGCGGTTTCCAATTATCATTGTCGGTCTCCAAAACTAATACCGTACTAATAATTGCTAATAACCGTGAATACGGTCAAACTCCTTCAACTCAGATGAAACATGTTTCCAGAGTGTTAGATTCCATATAATATCATCATGTGGATACATGGATCCTTATCAATTTTAGACTTCAATAGGTCACTTTGAAAACCTCACGAGTCACACAGTTTGAATGGTTCAAAAGACAAAAACTGTGTCATCGACAAGTACAGTGGTCCTGTTTATGGAGTACATCTGCCCACTCAGTTCTTTCTACATGCCTACTTGAATATGCTGAAATACTTTTTACACCATACAAAATTATGTTTACACCGATTGCGTTACCTACATTAACTGGACTAATTTTTCAGTTGTAGCTATTTATGAGCGATCCACTATTTAGCAACGTTTCTTGTAAAGTGTACAATGGAATAAAATGCTAATATGACAAAAAACGATAACAGTCCCAAAAGTAGCAATTCTCTAGAAATTCTCCAAATTAGCGATATTTTATGCGCAGTGGAATAAGGAGATATTATGGTTCTTATGATTGGAACAGATGCCTCCTTTCATTTGATCAATGACTTTTCTACTTATCTTTTGGGACACCTTACATATGTACTCACCAGGGGCCTGAGTCTAACTAAAGTTTTATGAAACTGGAGTGCGAGCTAGCTGCGCCGCTGTCGATATATTGTCAAATAGATTACTCAAGCAGCAAAATATATACTGATAACTATCTTAAGATTATTGCACATTATTATACAAGTTTTAGAACAAAGGGTGCCTATATAGTCTTATAAAATGCAATATTCTTGACAAATTCGTTAATCACCAGAAAGGATTAGGCAATAAAATGATTATTTTAGTAATTACTGTGTTTTAAGTGAAATAAAAATCATAAATAATTACGTTTCATTTGGTACTGCCACCAACCAACGTTGCCTTGCTTTGTTATATGCAATGATAATTATGGTAAAATTTTAATGAAGAAGTCACAATACTTCATGTCAATTTTGTAACACCCTGATTGTTCCAATACTTTCTAGCTCAACGCCAAAAGGCTCAACACTATCATAATCAGCATCCAGTCAACATTTCGAAAGTAATAACATCGTAAGTCTTGTTTTGTATACCTAATGCTATAGCGTAAATTCATTTAGGTGTCTTTAAGTGGATATAAAAATAAATAAATTGATTGTTTCATATTACTGGTGTGTGCCAGTTATTTACGCCGTTGCGTAGTAACAAATAAATAGTCCTTATGGACGATGAAAACAGATCAGGTATACATATCTGGATCTACAGCACTAGAGCGGCTAAAAAACCATTTCGTAGAGAGCGATTTTGCCATCTGGTCTTGTATTAACGTCTACATGAAAAAGCATTTAGAATGAAGTCTGGATAATTGCTATCTAGTCGGCAACGACAACCGTCGGTTCTTTCCGACATAGAATTTTTTATATGACGTAACGGGCACTTACAATGGATCAGAGCAGTTGAGCTTGTAGTGGGAAGATATCTTATCATTAACTCGTTTGGCTCACTGTATCTGCGTGCTTGTGATAGTTGGAAAAAATAACTATAGGTTGTCCCTATCCTCAATAGCAATGTCTTAAAAATGGTGAATGGACTCCAGAGGCCAAGTAGCGTTCACATAAATAGCCCCTTCCTTCTGTTGTGGTGGATCGTGCAAATATGCCTTGCAGTCCTACGTCCTGCATACCAAAAAAAAAATATGAATTATATACTACAATTCCACTTCATATTACGTGTATGCGATGGAAAAAAATCCTGGCTGGAATAATTCCCCCTTTTTAAATTACAGTCGTTGCCTAATCGAAAGCGATAGGGAGAAAAAGAGATGGACGTATCACGGTACGCTCGTTGGTAGCATTTGATGTTTAATTTTGATAGGTTTGTGGTTTATACCATATTATACTATAAGTTTTTTTTTAAATCTCGTATTCAGCTTGTTCAGAGAAGAAAGGGTAGGTTCTGAAAGGTGTCATAGAGAAATTACACAGCCCGAATATTGAGCGTAACGCACCATTACTACAATACTTGTGACTTGCGAAGATGTAAAATATGGTTATTTAATAGACATACCGACTTGCTTTTAACCAATCTACGTTGCAGACTTATAAGGCATTTTTGTTGGTAATTAATAAGATAATTTTTACTTGTGCAGTGTGCCTAAAAAGAACGTAGCACTGTGGGCATATTTTAGGTTAATATTAGGTAAGCTCTAAGGCCCGTATCGTCAGTCGTCCCTACAATTGTAGGGCGCGTTTATGGCCTCCTTGATTGTAATACTTCTTTCTCTACTTCAAAAATTTCTAGATTACACTTGTCCCGTGTCAGCGTCAGCGCTCTCCTATTGTGAAGATATGTTTTCTTTTTAAATTGTAGGAAATTTCAGGCTGATAAAACATGATATAACTCAAAAGCAAGCACAATTTGATGCAAACAGATGTTTGTGACATAACCTCAAAATAGAGCGCTGATACGGAGAAGTAGAAAACTATGACAATCAAGGAGGCCATAAAGGCGACCTACAATTGTAGGGACGACTGACGATACGGGCCTAACCTCTGGATTTATCTGCAAGGTCAAGAACTCTTCAGGTACTATTCAGGGGTGTGTATTTTGTTGTTTTGGATCAAAAAATTTAACATATTGGTCAAACTTTTGACAAAGGATTCAACTCTCAAGGTAATTCAACTTTTGATGACACTATTCAAGGATATAATTACTAAAATTTGACAAATATAGGTAACTTTTTCTTGGATGGTAGCCCATTTAAACAAAGTGCTAGTTTGGATACTCATAGGTACCGTGATACTACACGTATATAGGAGGCTATGGAGGGGTCGTCGCACAAATGCAGGGGAACAGGTGTGCATGTACTATGCACACATTTTGGCCCCACGCTAGAAGTCGCTAGGTAGTACCTTCACGCTCAGCGGTCTGAGACCGTCTACCATTTACGAACAGTGAACGTTCTTTAATGTTTACTTCCTCCATTCAGTGGTCCTTCCGACATTTTCTCTATGCCCACCACTGGTTATGAGTCCCTAAGGGAGCTTCAACTCCGATTTAAGTAACCCTTGAATAGGATCTCAAACCTTCCCTTGGTGCGGTATATCTACTGGAAAATACCTTTAACGCAGTCGTTGACTTTAAGTGTGCCTATAACGGCCAAGGGAAATGAATTGTTTCCTTAACGAAAGATCCACCTGATAATCTCGCCCTTCTTTCATGAAACGAGAGATATGGCGCCATTAAGAGAAGGCCTAATGGGCCGAGTTAGTCGCTGCTACTAATAATGTGCTGTGTGCTGTAGAAGCGGAATATCTTATTCCCTTCCTCTTGAGGGAGAATTTGTTAGACGCAAATGAGTGGGAGAAAAAAATACGTTAATGCCAATTGAATGAGCTATGAATAATTTAGGTATTGCAGTTTCTCAAAAAGGTGTAAAATAGGTCCTTTGCTAATTATAATGTAATTTTGTACATAAACTGTGTTGAAATGGGTACGACCGACAGCTGGTGCTGAATTTATTAAAGTATTTCCAGGAAGAGAGTGGATAACAGCGGTCCCCTGTTACCCACTTCATGCGTACTGGAGAGAGTAGCAGGTCCGCTGAAGATTAGTCTGCGCTCATGGTACGGAGACTCGATGTGTTTACCTATTTCATATGGCGTTGATGACGTAACCGCCAAGAACGGCGACTACAACTTATACAAAGACTTTTGGGGAAACATTTGGACAAGTTGTGACTTTTTCGCTGACTCAATGTTTTGTTGTGTACGGAATAAAAACAAATACATACAAAGCTGATGAGCCGTATAGAATTTTTGTGATCCAAACTAAATCAGTTAAAAACCAGAATACTTTTACATCTACTAAAACACGTTCCTCGCGATACAGGAATAATGTTTTTTCCATTACCTTTGGTATTTATATCAATTGTCGAACAGTAAATGAAAATTATGTCATCAAACTTCATTCGAGTTTTTCAAATTTTTTATCCACGACCTGGCCAATTTTCAGCGCTCCGGTTCGCACCCTTTTCATTGCAGCCAGAAGCAGCAACAGACACAACGGTACACGGTCGGACTGGGTTTTCAGCGCTATTAACTGCGTTGACCTGTGCCTGTATTAAAAGACTTGATTAAGTTATGCAAAACACAGGTTCTGCATCAGAATGACTGTTTGGAGTCAGAACAAATGACTTTTCATTTTAATTTTTTTAAATAATAAAGGCATTTTTTATAAACAAAGGAGATGGTGATGTTTTTTCTCCTTCCTTTTTTTATAATCAATTAATAAATTAGTAAAACAGGATAGATAAAATCAAATGATGAATCAATGCAAAATAGCCGTCTAGTGGCGTGCAAATTTAGGCACTACCTCAATAAACCGGAGAGTAGGTCAAGGGCCCTAGTGAGTCAAAACGGTTTAAGCCACAAATCTCCGAGATGTTAGTCGGGACTTGTTTCGGTTGTCGTCCACAAAAAAGAAAAGACTCTAATAACAATTACGTAAACTAATTAATTGTACAGAGCGCCAAGTAAAACGAGATATTTAGAAAAAAAATCACAATATATTAAACAATTAAACAACACTATGTGCTTCACAATAAAAACGTTCCAGAAAGAAAAAAGGTTCCACCACTGGAGTGCAAGTTAAAATAAAAAAGATGTTTTCTAAAATTGCCGCAATAACTCCAATAAACGTCTACCACGGAATACGGTTTTAGAAATATATCGCCTAAACCTAAACTTAGCTTGACGGCGGTCTTCCTCCAGTCAAGTTTCCAGGCGCAGCCGAGATGATCTTAGCTGTGAACAGTAGTGGACCGAGACGGAGAAAACTTCACAAGGCAGGGGCTGCTTGCCTCGTATTCGAAATTTAAGGTCCAAAAAACCCTAGAAAGAGAAAGATTGGATAAAAATCTATTGTCCATTCTCTTTGTGAGACAAAACTACTCATTAAGATACTCAAACTAGAAGAACCTTGTACATTTTTACAAGAAAAGTAAAGCAAAAGCAAAAAAATTACTAAAGTAACACATCCTCAAAAAGTTGTCTCTTATTCTAAAAAAGTTATGACAGCGCAAGAATCAAAATCGTGATTAATGCAATAGAGTAAGCTCAATAAAAGGTTCCAATGTAGGTACTGTCCCACATTTGAATACGAAAAATCTCAAACAATATCAAGTACACCCTAAGAATTACAGTCAACAATAATCTGTATATAAATATCTATAAGAAAGACAATTAAAAAGGTATTTTAACTGTTCAAATCAGGGGTGACTTCTCAACTAAATCGGCTACAAAATAGCTACAAGACAGCTACAAAATAGCTACAAGACAGCTACAAAACTGGAGGATTACAGATAGTGGTTTTGCTCAATGCCTTCGCACTAAAAGTAAGCAGATTTTAAACAGACTTATTCTGGACATGCATTAAAGCCCGTAGTCAACTGGTATGGAAAAAGAAGCTACTGCTGAAGAGGCAACAATTGCATAAAAATGGAGAGAGTAGCACCCAAACTAAAACAAACCACTAGACGTAACGTAGATACAAAAAAGGTGCTATTCCATAAACTGATATTTGGGCTGAATATCCCAAAATCTGGAAATCAAACAAACGAACCACGCACCATATAACCTAGAATTCAACAGGAAAGAAACATGACTTCGCATCATGTATCTTGAAAAGTCACGTTGTATCGATTATTTTGACATATGCAGGCTTTCTTCGACATTATGTAGGTTTTTCTACAAAATGTTAACTTAGCACTTAGTTGTACGTGTTGTCTAAGCGTCATGAGGCTTTAGTTATCAATGTTTGGCTCTGATGTTATGTAAAATCTGGTGCAGAGATGGCATTACTGGAGGTCTAAGCCGTAAGTCGTACGTGTTAATGATAATTCCATTGGATTGTTGTCTCAAATACACTTAATCGAGGTTCAAAGCTAGAAATTAGTTGCGCAGTCACTTTTTCTTATCCATTCTGGAAATTACATATACAAATTTGCTGAGCTTCAAAAATGAGAGAAATAGTAAATAATTATATACACTGTACACTGTCGAAGTACAAGCCATATACTCGTACTGGGTGGCCCATCCATGTGTGGACGGAATTTTACTCATAAACAAATACATTTTGGAGAAATTTATTTATGACATGTTATACATGATATTTGAGGGCACATATCTAAAATACTGGCAATATACAGTGTGTCTCAATTTTGTCCTACATATCAAAGTTGTGATTTTTTAAATGGAATGCCTCAAATTTTGTTGCACATTTGGATAAATCAATTCAAAAGATGAAGATTGATATAACATACTATGAGGTTTTGGTAAGTAGCTACAGAAATGTACGGTGTTGTGTCCAGAAAAACCCTCCACTTCGGCAACCACTCAGTCTGCCATTCTGAAATTTGGAGTGCTGAATTTTGTACCAAGAAAAAACTTACACACCTCAGCTTTTATTTTATTTGGTACTATTTCGAATTTTCATGTTTGTTCATACAGGGTGGTCAAAAACGCGAATTGTACTTTTTCTCAAAAATTTCGAATGGATCATCTTGTATATTTGTGCAGGCTTAGATTCAATTTTTTATAAGCTTTTTTTGGCATAAGGTTTGATTCAGATAAAATCACTAGATTTAGAGTTAAGCTTTTAAAAGAACAACACACCAACATTAAGGAAAACAATCATATCATCTATGGAAACAAAAGATAAACAGTGGGCTAGTTCCGTATTGCCACTAAGAGTACAGATTTGACGTAAAAACTAATAACTATCAGAACAGTATTCAGCTTCAAGCGTAATAGAGAAAGACAACTATAACAACAACATAAACAAACAACTATCACTACTCGAGACCTAATCTACAAAAAGTACTCGAAAATATTTCCACCATGTTGAATACACACGTTATTGGTTTGTGTGAAAACAGTTTATAAACAATGAGAAATGATATAAATAACGTATATAATTTATTTATATACTAAGATACAGTTTTAAATAAATTAGGAACATTGCTTAAGTAAAATAAAACAAAATAATTTCTGGATACAAAATCCACGCTCAGTGAAGTTAGCCAAAGAACTGGCCAACTTTTTTGACGACACTACACTCTACGGAATATGTCTTTCCATTTTTAAACAAAATGAACCCTAGTTCATCGGTTTCTTTGTTCTTCGGACGTGCAACCATATTTCACTGTTCACCAACCTTCTGACGTTTAAAAAATCTAACCTCACTTATGCTGTTCTATACATTGTCTTCATCATTGTATACATTGTATTCATTGTATACGCAATGTATAAATTGTATACGCATTGTATAGTTCGAGACGTAGACAATTAATGTATACGCGTAAACGCCCGTCACTGACGGTTGCCGGTGGGAGGGCCTCGGCACCGTGTTATTTCCCAAAATAATGTTGCGGGTGAAAGGGTTTATGAGGGACCAACCATATTTTGCGAGGAAATTTCTGAGATGGTCGTTAACAAAAGATTATAACATTAGTGTGCAAAAGACTTCAACACAATACTGAGTCGCTAAGCACGTGTGAAATCATACCTTCAGCGCTATCTAGTTTCGAACTCAATAAATCAAAATAATATGAAATTTGCCTAAATAAAATCATTGAAAAGGGTTTGGCCTGGGAATCGGTATTCTATCATTAATAAAGAGAAACTCAAATTACTGGTAAGTGATCAAAATAGTAAAAAAAGGGTTACGTGATTTTGGCACGTTTCAGCATAGGTACGAGTTGGATGGGAAAATCTGAGTGCGTCAACAAGCTTAATTTATGAATGCTTTCGGCGTTGCTGTGTGAAAATGTTTGCTGATACGTGGACAACGTACATACAGTGTGTCTGTTTGGTAAGAACTTGTTACTGTCGTTCCTTATACTTGAGTAATGGTCAAGGTGTCGAAAAAAACGTGAAAGGCCACCTTTGTAGAAACATATGTTCTCCAAATGAAAGGATAGAAGCCTTCATATGCTTAGATTTAGATATTGTAACCGACATGTAGGTTTACCCATAAATTTCTCTTAGCCTGTTAACTACACTACAAATTTTCATAATAGCAAAATGATTAAGAATTTCTCTGCAAAATTGTCTCTATTACTTTTTATATAGGATTCATGTTTTCCATGTTTTTAGGTCAAACGCGTCAAAATGACGTAAAATGATCATGACATCTATTTGAACTTATTAGAAAGCAATAATCCATACCATCCAAAAAAATTACTGTCGACAAAATTGTAAGAAAAAAATACCTATTTCCTGGCTCTCTTGCTTAAGTGAAAGCGGAGGCATTGGATCACCACTATATTGAGCCGTAAAAAAGGGATGAGAAATGGTGAAAGACAGACAGAAAAAATCGTTTTATCCGGAGCTTTTTCATGTCGGTTCAATAGACCAATTGACCGGATGCGTATTTGAAAGGATGCTTCAAACCTCTAGTTTCACCTGTCTGGAAGGGAACAAATTGATTTACGTAAGCTTCATTGGAAAGGGCGTTAGGCTACAACGCCAAAGTAAAACTTTCGAAGCTGGTGCGGTAATTGTTACACGGGAACTATGGGAGTAACTGCATTAGTAACGCAGTGAAGTTTTAATAGAAATATACATAGAACCGACCTTAGCCCATCTGCATGTGAATATGAAGGTTAACAAGAGCATCGAATTAAATGCGAGACCTTCAGAAATAGGGCGAAAATAGGGTCAGGCGAATTGACTTCTATGCAATCGTATACGTTATTTTGAATTTTCCATACATAAAATCGAGGGTTCTCGACAATAAAGTCGAAAGGAAGGTCACGGGGATTTTTCATCTCAGTTTAAGAGGTTCCGAGCCAATTCATGTATATGTGAGGTAATTTTAGGAGACTTGAGGCAATCAAATCAGATCCAAGGCGCTACAAGAAAATTGCAACCAAAATGATTTTCTTCATATGTCTTATAAATTCATCATATAATAGTAATTTTGTGGCTCAAGGGATATCATTGCAAAAAATATCGGCGCCGCAGGTGAAGCATCTTCTTCTTCTTCCTACTTTATTAATAGGGTCATGTCTGTTTTACTTCGGTTTTTAGCCTCAATTGATGTTGTCTGACCATCTTTTTCTCGGTTGGCCCATGGATTTTCTTCCATTTGCCGATTTGTCTCTTGCTATTCCTACTGTTCTATTTTCTGTCATTCTTTCTGTGTGTTGATTCCATTCTATTTTTCTTCTTTTGGTCCACAGGTTTATTTCCTCTAGACCACATCTCGCTCGTATTTCCTCACTTCTTACTCTGTCTCTTGGAGTTTGGTATGTTATTTTTCGTAATACTTTCAATTCTGCTGTTTTCAATAATCTTTGTGTTTTCGCCGTATCTGCTCTTGTTTCCGCTGTGTACGTCATTATCGGTCTTATTGTTGATTTATATATCCTGGTTTTCGTTTCCGTTGTGAGGCATTTGTTTCTCCAGATTGTATTGTTGAGACATCCTGCTGCTCCGTTCGCCATGTTCACTTGTTTTTGTACATCTTCTTCCACTTTTCCATAGCTTGACAGTTTGATTCCCAGTTATTCCTTTTCCATCACTTGTTTTATTATTTTGTTATTTATGACCAGTTTACATCGTCTCGGTTCCGCTGATATCACTATCGATTTAGTTTTCTCTGTTGAAGTCACTATGTTGTATAGAGCGCCGTATCTTTGTAGGTCATCTTCATTTTCAGCTATTATTACGGCGTCGTCGGCGTAGCATCTTATCTGCATTTCCTTTTCTCCCATTCTATTACCTCTTCTTTTTTAACTTTCTTCATGATTTCATCCATTATCAGATTAGATATTGGTTGGCTTAGCGAATCTCCTTGTCTAATGTCAGTTTCATACTTGATAGGTTGCGAGAGTTTTCCTTTACATCTTACCATAGCTATGTTATCTTTATATATATTCTCAATAGTTTTTACTAAATCAAGTGATAATCCCCTGTCATATAATAAATGTATCGCGTCCCGAATTCTCACTCTATCAAACGCTTTCTTCAAATCTATCAGGCACATAGGTGAAGCATAGATGAAAGAATGATATACCTTTGAAGGGGCATTGCGATTGTTTCCGTGAATCGAATGTCCCTATAATAAATATTGCTTCTGGATATCAGAATGGAGGAACTAATGAGAGTAAATTCGGCGGGTGTAGTAAGTGAGTGTACCTCACACAGTTCTTTTGCTCTCAACCACTCCATGTCTTTGAAAAAAGAGCTGATATGATCATATTTTTTCAAAATGTTGATCAACCTACAACATGAGTTTTAGATTTCCTCGAGGTGTGTGACAAATATTGCGTCAAAAATGGAAAATAAACTAAATTACAATAACTAATCTTTAACATTACCAAAGATTCACACACATTTTTTTTAGTTGTATAGTCAAGAAATTTTTTACTAAGATACAATTGACGTAAAACGGAAAAACAAGTCTTGCTGGTATTATTTACATGTGGTATAAAATTTAGATGTTCATCTAAAGTTACGCCCAAGCTTTTTCGCTCACTTACTTACTTCTGCAGTCTCACCATTTGAATTTACTTTAAAATTTCTTTTGGTATCGCTTCTAAACAGTTTTGGTAAAAAATAATGACCTTCGATTTTAAAGGGTTCAACTAAAGTTTATGATGCTTTGCATACATACTTTATATCTTCATTTACCTCAGATTCAGCCCATTGAATGTTGTCATTATGCAAATGTCTGTAGATCTGTGAATCGTTGGCAAATAATTGGATATAACAATATTTAACAGCTGCATGCAGATGTCAAACATACTAAATGAATAGGAGTGGCCCAAGTACAGACCCTTGGGGTACTCCGAAGAAAATGAGGCACATTGGAGACAAAACCATGTCAATGTGTACTCTAAGGAGATTCATAAAGAAGGAGAAGGAGACGCTTTGTTCCGAAAAATCAGTGGAAAGTCCCTATACTTTGATACTCTCCGAATATGATTACTGGCATGGTAGTTCAGAAAGTTTGTTTAGAAACCACATCAAACTTGTCCGATCACAAAGTTCCCTTGCTCAGGCGCAGGGCTAAGGATTGCGCGAAACCAAATGATAAAAGCTTGTAGATGATGATATGGATGAGTTTTAGTTTTCACGTATAAGTGAGTGAAGTATCATGATAGATATGTCGGCGTCAAACGCTGAAATTCGTCATTCCCTGAAATGCATAGTCACTCCTCGTATTGCCGACAAACACCGGAACAGTTTGATTATTACAACGTTTGACTAATAATTTCAGAGATTCCCTGTACTGACTGAACAATTTTAGTCAAACACCGTAACAACCGCATTAACTTCGTTACTGCATTTGCCTGATTCAGTCATTCGTTGTACCAGTTTTGTGTTCATTTGCTTGAGTACACACATAGTATTTTCTGTTCTGCGAAAAAGCATTGTTTGTTTAAAAAAAAAGCTTCCTTGTAATTCAAAGTGCCGTAGAAGTCTAACATGCGTTAACAAATAATGTTTTAAAGAATATAACATATAAGACAATTCTATGTAACTCTTATTCGTTTTTCACTACTCGCAGTTCTGCATGTTGTTTTTTTAAGGGCACTTATACTTTTATATTTATTTCGGTAGTTTCAGGATATTTCTTGTTGATTTATTACATTAATGATTAATGTCTACAATAATGTAATAATAAAGACAACATTTTAATCTATTCTTCTTTCCTTTTCGATTAATTCATGATATATTATTGTTCTTTTAATATTATTGACAAATCAGTACCATGTCATATTATGTACTTCATTGGGGCAACACTGTATTGATTACAGCGTTTGACTAAAATAGGCGAATGTAGTAAAAAAGTTATTGTGGTTGTTATGGAGCTTGACTGAAAAAACGTTGTAATAATCACTGTTATGGTATTTTCCGGCAATACGGGGACCGACTAGGCATTTCAGGGAATGACGGATTTTAGTGTTTGATGCCGACAGAGACATTTCGTAATACGGATAACACGTATTTTTGCCATTTTGCAGTGTTTACACAACGAAAATTCGATCATCAATTTTTGTCGGTCTGACCGTTGGAATACTGCTACCTTTGTGATCCCTGAGGCGTTTTCATCGATTTTGACAAAGTTTAGACCATAATCACACTATATGTGTCGACAGATCAGCAGAATCACTCTGGCTAATATTTGTCAGACGAATGGATCTTACGACCACAGGCTGTAACAAGTGGTAGAGGATGAGACAGTTTTCAGCGCTGTCAGCTGAGTCCTAGCAGGTATCTTTAAAATAACTCCAGGGAGATACTCTATATCTATAGTTCGAAATTTACTGCTCTGATTCTAATACAATTTTGACACAAAGACAGTGCTGTGACAGAACACCTTAGATGCTTCTACCAGTGGTAGTGCGGGAACAGGTAAAAAGGAAATGTTTTCAGAGTTGCTAATTATTTTTTGATGACAAAAACGCTTAGAATTTCTGCTCTAGCTCATATGAATATATGAATTATGGAAGTAAGGAAGGAAATAAAAAAATTAGCTTTATTATAATTTAGCAAAATTGTACGTTTTCGAAAATCATCAAAGACAAATGTGCGAAAGCGATAAGGCGATGTGCTCATTTTCATTGCAAAAGTTTATTAATGGTCTTTTGACCGGTTATGGTATGTTTAGTGTTAATGATGGGTACCTAATCGAATTATACAGTACAGTATTGACTTAAAGTGATACTTCCATGTATAGGTTGAACATAGAACTTTGGGTATTAGAATAAAGTTGGAAATACAATCCGCGAAAATCAGAAGTTCGCCTATTTTGGTCCGATAAACAATAATAAACTAGTCTTAAAATACTCTTCGAGCTCTTTGTAAACCAAGGTGTTAGCTTTAATTCAAATACTTCGAGGTCTGAAAAATTATGAGTTTCAATGGAGCTTTTTAGCATTGAATATAACCATTTTTGGACTTTTTCAATCAATAAGTTGCTTTTAACTCGAAAACGGACAATTTTAGAGAACATTTACTGGAAGCCTTTTTTTTTCTCCAGAATGATAAAAAAAATGAAACTGTTTGTCCTGATGCAAAAGTCATTTTTCTGGAATAAATTTGAAGAAAATCGTTCAAGAAGATTTGATCTGAGCTACCTATTGTTTCATGGGTCATCGAAAATGAATTGAATGACTTTTCTAGCGAATGTGTGATATCTAATATCTCAGCATATGTTCAAAAAAGATCGGTGAATATCGTGAAAATTATTAATTTATCAGTTTGAAATAAGTAACTGTGGCTGACACATAAATTTCCTAAATTTTCTTCTTAAGCTGCATTACATTATCAGCCTACCATGCATTTACTCTCGCCTGTCACCATCTGGCAGCGGCGCACTGTTCACAAAGGTTTAATTCATTTATTAGGTGTAAAAATGCAGTGATAGTCCAAGAGTATTTTTGGCTACACCGCGTTCTGTAATGATATGACAGAAACTATTCAAATCTTTCGTATTTTAATCTTTCCAGGCTCAATGTTGATCGGACCCATAAAATTTCATACACCATCAACGCGGACCAAAATAAGACTTCAGGAAGACTTCAGCTACTGACGCTTTTCAACAGCGGGAGCTCCGGAATTGCTAGTGGAAGCACCACCCGGATATCGCACTCGGTCATCTGGCGCAACGTCATCCCGTTAGAGAAAAACTTACCGGGGTTTGATCAACCAAATGAAACCACATACAGTATCGCCACCTCTCTATACCTTTGAGACTAGTGCGACATTTTCAGATTATGTCAAGCGAACTTATGAAGTGTGGAGAATGTGTTATATACAGTTACTCATGCCAAACTATATTTCTCACATTATTCGAGTGTCCCATCATATTTTCGTCCATTAGCATATGCATTTCGTCGTATATTTGACTTCAAGAGGGATATTGTAAGGTACATGCCCTTTTGTATGTGACTTTTATTTTACCACCATCAAAATGGGTCTGTGAAATTGTTCAGTGAGCTTAACAACCTTATTATGAACTATACTCACAAGTATTCTCACCACAAGTAGTATCAACATATGTGAAAAAGTTCCGCATTTGGTGCTGCAGTGATCTAACATGCACCAATCTGCGTCAATAATTTAAGCAGCTTAGAGTATTCTGGACATGCATGCCTTTTGCTTAAGTTGTCCATTTACCTTGACAGTGGCAGATTAGGAGGTTTAGGGATGACAAAAAGTTTCTGAAATAACACCGTCTTGGGGCGTCCTTATTACATAGCCATTTGACGTACAAAGACTATTCTAATAACGCGTTTAATCAAAATTGGTTAGATCTTTAGCGGTACGTCGGACTCTGCAAAACCGCTTAATCACCATTTTCTCTGAAAAAAACTAATTAAAAAAGTTGACCCCATATATCTTGAAATAAAGCTTTACCGGTCTTGTCTGAATGGATTTTTCTTCATAGAACCATCCAAGCAGTTATCCTTTAAAGTTTGGCCAAGTATCTTATTAGCACTCTGTATAAAGTGTACTTCCCACGCAACTCTACCATTACACAAGTTTTTGCCATCGTTGAGTTAAAATCACCGTACAGGACCACCTGCAATAATGTGGCAGTACCTAAGTATAGAGTAGTAGAGTATATTTCTCAATAATTTTCCGTAGCTAGCAAAAATTGACTCTAGGTTATATCGGTTAGTGCTTAAAGGTTTACAAACATAATTTATTCTGTTTGAGGCAACGGGCGGATCCTTATTAGAAACCTATTTGAATAATACTCATAGAAAGAAGTGAAGCTCAAATATCAGTTCAACTTACGATAAATAATAAAACAACGACAATGACAGTTTTTTGTTACATCAAATGAAAGTTTCGCAACACAACGGATGATACGTGAACCATCCAGTTTGGACACATGGACAACTAATCATTTAACTTTAAAATATGTAGTAACATTTATTCATTCCCAATACTTTCTTTTTTCTCCGGTTTTTTAATTGTCTGTTAGGGGGTCGAATAAATAGGCCACTCTGTGGCGTGAGAAGTAAAAGTATCATCCTTGCTTAGAAAAAACTTTGAAAACTCTGCTGCCACTACCAATTATCCAGACTGTCAAAGCGGTTGAAAAACCTTCACAAATAAGGTCTTAGGTGAGAGGATGCCTATTCATTCGGCACTTAAGTGCTAGTATTCGGTTTAGCTAGCTCTCGAACCGTAACTCTATTAACTGAGGAGGCTTCCATTCATAAGCAATACAATACTTTATCTCACACTTATCAATAACCGCAATCTCTCATTTAATTCCACTAATGACGCCTGTCGTCCCACACCTTCTGACTGAAAGCTTCCACGTCCTTGGTGAGTTCTTACCTTCTCTCGTAAATAAGCTGTATCGAGATTTTATGCTGAACTATGTAGCAGAATGTGGACCGAGAGTGCATCAAAGGCTGGATGGAAACATCCCGTTTAAGATGTATGCATCCCTTTCTACGGGGTGTCTGAAAGTAGATTTACAATTGCCAGAATAAGTTAAAGAAGTACCACACAACTATAAAAATTTTTTTCATTGAAAATTAAGCACCAGATGCTGGTATTTCATATTTTTATGATAAAACCACGCAGATGTCCTCCATTATATTGTACGCACTCAATTTACGTAACGCACTGAGGCACAGCTGGTTCAATTTTGCTTACTTCGCGACGAACACTGTTTTTGAATAACGATATTATAGGTATATTCTTTAATTCACCGGTTGAGCTACCGCTGCAACCCGTTAGCCATTTTGCGTCCTTTAATTTCCGCTGGAACGATCGTTGTACATCAAACTTGTCTTTATATTGATGGTGGATATGCCGCCGGTGCCAATAGCATCCACCGACGTTCGGGCTCGGTTGATCCTCTACATTTTATCATTTTTTGACAACTACAGTTTTATGTGAAAAAATGGAAGAAGAAAATATTGAAGACATTCTACAGCATAGGAGTGGCGTGAAATTTAATGCTTTTTAACAAAATTCGAAATAAACAGAGCATCTGAAGGCAAGTGATTTTATTTTGAATTATGCATATCTGAAAATTTCTTGGTTTTCTGATTTATAGCTCTTTTATTGATTCTCGAAGCGCAAATTCTCTTCCTCTGGATAACTTCTTCATCAGAATCATCACTCGAGTCGCTCAACAAACGTTCCACGACGATACCAACTGCTGCATACATTGCCATAATGATTTTAAATGATACGGTGATCAAATTAACAAGTATTCATTCACGATAAAACAGAGGTTAGATTTGCTCATATGTATAGAGTGTACAAGGCTGGACCTAAAACAGATTCCTGAGCATTTGACTTATACTACTAGCCTGAGGAATATCACTGACTGAAAGAAAATAGCTGGGTATGAAGTGAATTTCAGCTACTTCAGAGGTGGTATTCTATAGTCGTGAAATATCGGTATAATCTCACTTTTAACTCACGTAATACGGGTGCCGAGGAATACCGCTGACTAGCGTACAAGAACCGTCGCGAAATAAGCGAAACTGAATATGATATACTGAAGTACGTTATGCAAATTGCGATGAACAACTTCCACGGGTGCACACATTATTATTTTTCTTTTGTAGCCCTTTAGCCTAGAAAGTTAATTAAGAGGTCCTTAATCTGGTCTAGGACACCCTGTACAATGGATGCATCCATGGACAGTCGGTCGGTGGACCTATACACTATACATGCATACGATGCTTTTTGGTTATGGGAGGAATGCAAGGGCGGAATTTTCTCTATACGATGATCAAGCATTCTTGTATATCAAGTAGGTATATATTTTACATGTAACAACAAAGTTTATTGCACATCGCTGTTGTGTGGTAACGAGCATACCAAAGACGTTGTGGTCAGGGGTATGATGTAAGATGCACATCCCAAGTGTTATAAAAAAATGCCACTTAGAATTCCATTGAGTTTACTAGAATAGATATGAAATTTCTCTACTGAGCTTATTTTATGATACACTCAGTTGTCGTACGGAAGGCTTAAAATAAGCGCCGAAACATTGAGTCTTTGAGAAAGTCTTCTTTTATTTTCATATTAGCTATACAACAACAACTTACAAACACTGAATACTTCTCTGTTGCTTACCGCATTGTGCATACAGCAATGATTAACTTTGTACTTGAGCACAAAAGTACACCATGGTTTCCATATTCAATATGAACTAATTATTGCACTCTAGCGCAGTATCGTTCTCAATGAATGCGCCTAAAAATAATCCTAGATTGTACTCGTGAAAATCTTTTTTTCCATAATTTCAAGATGTTTTTGTGATATCTGATTGCTTTCATTAAAACTTGAACACAAGTATTGAAAAATAAAAAAATACGAATTTTATAATGATCCGTAGCTCAGCCGCTTTTTTACCACACCACAAAGTGTATCCCAACCATATCTTTTATTTTTCTTGCAGTAATGAGATATCCATAAAAAAAAGGTGCTGTCTTAAGTCCCATTTCTAGGCGTCACATTTTGCTATGCTCTTGACTGCTACTGCAATCCGGTATGCTAGTATACACTTACACAGCAGAATGGCGAAGCCCCCAAAATTCCTAGAATGTTGAACAACCCGTATTGTTTTCCGCTGGTTGATATAAAATATCACCTTTCGGCGCGTCAGTGCTGGGGAAACCGTGGATTTTTACATTTTTCATTGAGACAGGCGGCAACTTCTGAGCGTGTTTGCTAGGGAAACCGCGAAAACTTGCAAACTCAGCAATTCGAAATCTCCCTGGATCAATACGTCTGTTGGATTATTGCGGAAGTTGTATGCTAAGTAAATAATCCTTGTTAGTGCCAGATCTGCTGTTCGTCTTTCGCGTACAAGCACTTCCTGAATAGATTGCGCTGAAACATTGATGAGATCTTTACACCCTCTCGATAGTGTAATTGTACCTTAGACTATCAAGCTCTTGTGAAACTTATCTATCTAATGACATGACGTCTTACCTGAATGGTTTTCATTTGTCACTTCTTCGCCCATTCTTTTGGCACATGGTTGAGGTTATAGTTTTCACTAAAACCTATTGTCAAGAGTTCAGGAAAGTCCATATCGGAATTTTATGGGGGACTAGAATGATTGGACAAATGGGAACTGCTAGGATCAGCTATTTAAATATTCTGGGATGCCATGAAGCACGGATTGTTAATAGACACAATAATAATACTACTTTCTTGCGTCCGACTACCAGAGAGCCAAACGTTTTCCACGCTTATTGAGGTTCACTAGCACGGTGTAGGTCTTTGGGTGGGACGACGAACGAAAGCAGAGCAAATTAATCCGCAATCAGGGATTTAGAGATTTAGGGATTAGACCTTATGGTCTATCAAAATATAAACATCACAAAGTGCTATTTACTAGAATCGACTGCTGCGAAAGTCAACAGCAGCTGCTTATTGGACCAGTAAATATATTTCGCGTCGAAGGCCGACGAGGCACCACTGACTGTTTGATGATATAGTAGATAAAAGACGACTCGCCATCGAAACCTAGTAATACTGCTTTCAAACAATTAAAGTAATAGTTGACTGTAACTATATTACGGGTATACCTACATTAAGCACTACCAAAGTTTAGAGTATAGAGGAATATATATTTATTACCCAATATGGCTAGTGGTTATGAAGAACATTTTGGTGTTATCTGCAGATGTAATACAGCAATTTGACAAATCTCTGAAATGAAATTGGACGGAGTCGAATGATTTACTCAGAGTTCGTACTAGATCTATCTAATCTGCTTGAAAAGTTCGTAAACCCTTTAAAACGAATATTCATGCATAGTTTGGCTTAAAATACTGTTTATGACCTTAAAATATGATAGCTAAAAGCTAGGTTATGGTGAAGTTGTATACCAACAAATTCAGCAGATATGCAGTCGCGGGTTTGTTGTATAAATGTTACAACGCAACTACTTTGACTACAGCGCATTTGCGCGGCATATTTATGCCGTATAAAGTAATTACCTAAACGCTTATGCAACAGTTCGAATCCTATAAAGTGTTGTAAGTATATGTATATGTAACTATACTACAAGAATATTTTAGACACCTCATCTTAGAGCAAATATACTGGGTGACAAAATAGGTAAATAATTTCAGTGTCCACGGATCCACACTTCTTTTACCAAAAACTTATAGCATCACTTTGCTCGTTGTATCAAATTTCATAATTTTATTGTGAAAGGGTATTCATTATCCATGGACCTCTAGGGTAAACATAGAGCCTTGTTTGGATATTTCACTGCCATAATGCAGACATCGAAGTAACTGTTCAAAAATACAATTTTGTATGAGAAGCTTCTTCGTTTTACAAACTAAAAATCAATGTAAAATTCACCAACCCAACGACTGCTAGTTCCTCATCGAATGCAAATTGTTAACGTATAATAGGTACAAGGTGAATGAGATATGTGTGTTTTATGGTTTTCGGAAATCATCAGCAACCAAACGGTATAGTCCAGCCACTTGGAAACAGATGACTGAAAGCAAACAAGCGAATATATTTCTGCTAAAAACTGTGCCCCTGCTATTGTGTTGTGCGAAAAATCAGCTGACACTGCCACCTCAGTTTGCTTTTCTTCATCTGTTTCCTAATGACTAGACCTATACTATACTGATTATTACTAAAAAGCATGGAATGACGTTGACCATTTGTTATGGTCGCAGAGACGGAAAGCAAACAGATCCTATACAGACTGTGTTTATACAACTTTTGCATAGTACGTCAATGCTGGTAGCATTTTCAGCACTTGGTACTCCCCTATGCGACGACCAGATGCCTATACGTGTATGTTGAAAGACCTCCTCCAACTTCTTAGAAGCAGATTCAGTCATTCAGGGATGCTGGAAAACTATGTTTTCCGGCTATCCTAGTAGGTCGGTAGTACCGCGGCTGACGACACTATTCATAGATGGCAGTGTGACTTTTATTCTTAGTACATACCGGATGTTTCAAGTTCGAATGCCACTGGCATATCGGAAACGATATTAGATACGAAGTTGGTTAAAAAGGGGCAAAGTTACGTATTTGGGTAATTAAGAAAATGGCAATTAGCAAATTTCTTCACTCACACAGGCACAAACAATTAGCTTATAACATTTTTCCCTGCCCTAACTACACCCCATCTGGCAACGTCGCTATGGCTAATGTACGTAGAGATCTATGATGTGTGAAATATCTTATAGGTGCGTAGGGTTACCAAAGGAGCGAGCACATAAATATATAGCAACATCAAAAAATTGAGATTTGAAAAGCTATATGGTACTGTGAAACCGCATCACTCTCAGTGAATTGACTACTGCTACAGGAATACGAAACAAGAGATCGAAAATGCATAAGAAACAAAAATTCCTATTTCTTTCTTGAATGAGTGGAAAAATGTTTCACTGTCAAGTGTTTTGTTTAACAAAAAGTGGATTTTGTGTTTTTTTTTTTGTAATTTCGATGCCATTCTGCCTGATCTAACAATTTGGGTTATTGACGGAAAAATCATGGTAGTATCGATTTGCATGACACACCATAAGAAGCAGAAGAAGCGGAAGAAGACTGACTTTATTTTAAACTAGACCGTTGCCAAATCTTCTCATACATTCATTCAAAAAGCTGTGAACCATTCGGTAAGCCAATTTTTTTTTAAAAAACGTGTACGCGATCTTTCGATAACGTGGAAACTGTTTGTATAATGATACTATACATCAAGGTAAATGATAAAAATAAGAGAATAAAGCAGTTGTTCGTCATTATTGAACAAGCGGTAGCTTATCGCATCATTTTGGATTTTATCAAGAATTTTACAGAATTGAGCGTTAACTCAAGAAGGGTTCGACTTTGTACTAAAATATGCGGCTCAATGTGTCTAAAATGCGGTTTACCTACACCACTCCTTCGAAGGATGGTCCCTGCCAAACACCGTGTATTATTGCATAACCTACAATTTTTGTCTGACATATTTCCAGGATAGAACATACGAATTGGCTGAAAGATTCAAAAAACCCATATTTCCGAAATTTTACCGATAATAATTTATTGCAAAACGCGGGATCAAAAATGACTGTTCAAATTCCATTTATAATGGTGCTCTCAACATGCATAGCAATTTTCAAATTTATGTGAGACATTGTAAGCTCCCCTTATTTTTATGATGTCTTGACCGGATTTTACCGCCAGAATTGACAAGATGGCATAAAGCCGTTATAGTGATGACTTTCCAAAGCAAACTAACACACCTGTACATTTCCAATGGATAACTGCTGTTCACTTTTGCAGTGGCCGATTTTGGCAATATATGGCACTTTGTTTTGTCGTATTTCTTACATGCGACTTTGCACTGTCTGGAAGTTGGTCCAAACGTATCTACAGGGTGTTAATAAAGTACGTAAACAAACTTCAGGAGGAGATTCTTTGCGTGATTTTAAGATGAAAAGTTCGTATAAACATATATCCAGAAATGCTTCGTTCTCAAGATACAGGGTACATTTTTTTTAAAAATCGGTTTTTTCATAAGTATCTTAACAAAATTTCGGTAAATTTTGTTCAAATTCTGCAGTAGTATTAAGGGCAGTAAGGGGCTAATTTAGCTCCTTTTAGATTGAAATCATCAAATCCAGTGGCGTCCCGGAGAACACCCTTACCAATATCTTTGACAAAAAAATTGTGTGCGACTTTTCCAATTAATCTATTTTTTCTCGCATTTAATAGTTAAACATACTACTTTTTATGTCCTCAATTTCTTTTGATATTTCGCTTCGTGTGCGAGATAAAAAATAAAAAGGACTTAATTGCATGTTTTTGATAATTAAGTTACATGAAAGTCGAATTTTTTTGCTCAGAATATACCTGCTTTCGATAAAACAAATAAACATAAAATATTTACATAACGTTATTTATTGTTGCAATGTTTTGCCAGTTTTTGTCAAAGATATTGGTTAGAGTAACTCTTAAAAACACTTCAAATAATATAAATAATAAGCACCGTGCGAAAAAATTCAAGAGATGACTTTCGTCTAATGTTCGTTTGGTGGTTTCAATGTTTTATTATGTTATTGTCCCAGGAACACGCGATAAAGGTCTTTCTTATTTCGTTTGCGAGATAAAAAAAAATTGGCTGACAAAATTTTTCATTTTTAGCTGCTTAATTCGAAAAAAAAAATAGAAAAGTTTTAAAAAAGTGGCGCACAAATTTCTTGCCTAAGATATTGGTTATCCTGTTTTTCGGGACACCACTGGACTTGACAATTTCAAATTATTCGGTTCTAAATTAATTTTTTACTGCTCTTAATACTACTGCTAAATTTGAACAAAATTAACTGAAAGTTTATCCAGATATTTAGGAAAAACCGATTCGTTTAAAAGTTTGACACCATGTACCTTGAAAATGAAGCATTTCTGGACCTATATTTATACAAACTTTTCCTCTTAAAATTACTCAAAGAAACATCTCCTTGAGTTTGTTTACGTACTTAAATAACACCCTGTATAGCACATCCTTAGTCATAAAGGTCTGAATCTAGACATTCCATACACATGGAGCAGCCGAACAGATTAAAATTCGTTATCCCGATTACCGTGCATACGAATATCATGAAGAAATTGTGAAGCAGGTCGATATTCAATTCCAGAATTGCATGGATCTACGATTAACGTGAATCACATCACCTGTTATTAGTTCTGGATGAACAACGAAAATGCAACCCTTTGTCTTTCTACAATACATAGCAGTGAGCACGATGGGAGGCGTGCTGCCACTGGCAATGCTGAGTTAGGACACGCCCTCTTTTGTTTGTATCACATATTGCTCTTGACGGATGAGTTTTAATCTCCCTGAAGTTGCGCTTTTGAGAAAAGTACATTTTATACTGTGTGGTGGTGACAACTCTTCAAAGGGAAAAAGGAAGCTCATCAGAGCTGTTGTAAAATTTCTAAATTGAATGGAGAAAAAGCAATTAACTGCATTCCACTACTGAAACATTAATACTACCTTTAACTTTCTACGCTATAAGCGGGGAAGTTTTGTGATTATAAAAGGCCTTGTATTTATAAATGGCGAGAAGCCTTGTATAAGCTCATTTTCGGCAATCCATCTACCATATATGCATATTAAACTTGTCTACTCAGTAATCGCTAACCCGTCTATAAATCGCAAATCACTGATCTGACCCTGATGAAGTCCTGGTAAGCTTTGTAGTTTGCAAAATTTATTGCTGGAGTTAGTGAGGGAAGATACGAGCATCATAAGATCATTTATATGTACGTTGCCTTATTTGTGGCGCCCCTACACGTTCGACGGGTATAACCGCGAAGAAAAACCTGATAATATACACTGTTTATTTTTAAACTCCGTAACGCTATGACTATTTACTCCAGTCTAGTCCTTTAACCATTCTCAGGAAAAAATTAAAAAGGACATCAATGATTACGGAGAAAAGGCGAGCATGATAATGAAAGTTGCGTGCTGGTGGTGTCTTTCGAGTTGCCATCAGAGATCTGGGGTTTGAGCAACCTGATTACCCGCCTTTCAGTCCTGATAGATCCATCTGAACACTATGTCCTTACCTATATGAAAAATGATATACGTCGGCTCCATTTTCGTACCGACAAACTGTTGAAGACAGCCGCTCTAGAGCACTATGGCTCCAGAAATTCATACTAAAAATATAAAAATATGAAAGTACTTATGCATCGCTACTAAACGTGTATCGAAGTTAAGGGCAACCATGTTGAAAAATACAATCATAAAAGTTAGGACTTTTCTTTCCAGAAACAACTACGTTTGAAATAATAATAATAGCGTGGATTGAGTGCTGATCGTATGTCTTCACGTTTGATCTGAAAGACCGGATTAGGTTTTGTTTAGGTTTGATTCACTTTACGGAGCCTGGTACCTCGGTAGTCTTAAGACATTAATGTGTATGTTACTAGAAACAAACTGCTCATTTTTCCAAGATCTATGCGCCTGCTAGATGAAGGTCCCAACTTTGGAGATATTTTTACAATCGTATGTAATTTCTTTCGTATTAAGTCAAAGAACCCTCTGCGCGTCTGGTATTCTTGAATACGTGGGATGCACTGAGTTGACCAGATTGATTTCATTCCATTCTATTTCTGCTCCCCATTCTTAGAATGAACCCGCCACCACTGCAAAGTTCGTAGGAATGATAGCAGCGTCGCGTCGGTCGTGGTCCAGCGACATCGTTTTGGATTAGCCAGTAATTGGTTAGAAGTTGTTGAGACAAGTTTCTCAATTAAGATTCTGGGGCCGTGAATGCTGCATCACTTGCTGCTGCTATCCTGCAAAACGAATGGGTCGCATACTATGAATAACGTTTAAATTGTCTAAAGCCGACGGGTTGCACATTGTCACTATACGAATATAAATACATATATATATATATATATATATATATATATATATATATATATATATATAACTTGAGACGTGGTCACTGTCGTCTAGACCAGTTAGGTGAAAAATTAAAGCTTCCGCCTTTTGTTGGGTACTTCGACAAAATTTAAGCAGAGAGGACTCTTTATACTTTTTTAATTCTCTCTAGCTTTCAATGGACTTTGCCATCATCATCAGGAGCTGCAATTACAATGATAACAGTAGCAACAAAAGTGTAAAATGAATTTAAATTGACTCAACTTACAGTAGTATGTGAGGATGTTGCTAATTGTTGTTTACGTATAGGATGAGGGAAACGTGGCGAGTATATACAGGGTGTTCCTTAATGATATGAGAATATTTAAGGGTGTGAATCAACATGAAAAATTAATGTTAGTTTGCTTTATAAACTATGGTCTCAAAATGTTTCCTTACAAAAACCCGGGGTGTTGAAGTTTTAGGAAAAAAATGGAAATTAATTAATATTTTCAGAACCGCTACAGATATTTCACTGACATGTAGTACGTAGTGAAAGTTATCAAAGCTGCATATTTTTCAATGCAAAAATAATTTTTAGCTTTAACAGTGGCGTACGTATGGGTATTGACTTCGATATTTTTAAAGAAAAACTGATACGCCAATGGGTTTTTGCTGAATGAAAATTGTTTTTGAATGCCCCGTTTAATTTAAAACAAATGATCTCTTCTGAATTGTTTTCCTTTGATGCGCCATTTTTGAGTAAAAAAATAAAAACCGTTCTATTACCCGAGAAAATGAATGTAGTAATTGAAGAATGCAATTTAGCATTAAATATGTACGAGTAATTGCTCTGGAATATGCCACTGTCTTTTGACATCTGACAAGTCTCTGTTACACACATCTTCTTCATTATTCAGTTTTTACAATCTTGTTAATAATGGTGAATTATTCAAATGCAGAAATGGCGGAAATGCATTACGTATATGGCCTTGCCGACGGCAATGGTGAGCAAGCCAGACGGATTTATCACCAGAGATATCCCGATCGTGCTTTGCCAGATAGTCGAACCTTTTCTAATATTCATCGTCGTCGTGTTGAAACGTGTTCCTCCCGAAAAGGAACATCTGAAGGTAGACCTCCAACTGTGAGAACATCTGAAATTGAGGAAGCAGTGCTGCACGAAGTCTAAGAACATCCTGAAACGAGTACGAGGAAGATCGCTAGACACTTAAATATTTGCCATCAAATTGTTTGGAGAATTTAAGTTGATTTTCTGTTATATCCTTACCATATTTTAAGTGAACATGAATTACTTCCCATTGATTTTCCAAGGCGTGTGACCTTTTGTCAGTGGTATCTTCAAATGTTGCACAAAATCCGCAATTTGAATCAATGATTCTGTTCATGGACGAAGCTAATTTTTCTCGAAATGACATTCAGAATTTTCACAATAATCATTTGTGGGCAGAATAAAATCTCTATGCCGTAACCGAAACACCTTTCCAACACCAATTACCGGTTAGCGTATGGGCAGGATTTTCTGGCAACCACTTTATTGGCCCATTCTTCTTGCCGGGACGACTTGACGGACAGACTTACCACAATTTTCTTCAGCAACAGTCGCCGTTACTGTTTGATGATGTTCCGTTAGTAATAAGAAACAATATGTGGTACATGCATGATGGTGCACCAGCGCATTTCAGTGTAGCGGTTCGTAGTGATTTACAAACTGTTTATCCAAATCGTTGGATTGGCCGCGGTGGGCTCCAAGAATGGTCACTAAGGTCCCCTGTCCTCAACAGTTTAGATTTATTTTTGTGGGGCTATCTTAAGACACTAGTGTACACAAGTCCCATTAACACTGCGGAATGCCATGAGAAGGAGGGCGGAAGCATGCATATTAAGTGAAGAGGGTCATTTACAACAATTTTTGTAATCATTGCGTTGGTTTTAATGTTATGTTTATGTTGTCATTTGTTGTTGTTCATTACCCCTAATGTGTTTAATTTTTTATATTAAATTAATAATAATTTTGCAAGTTAGACAATAGAACGGTTTTTATTTTTTTTACTCAAAAATGGCGCATCGAAGGAAAACAATTCATGAGGCATCATTTGTTTCAAATTTAACGGCGAATTCAAGCATAATTTTTATTTGGCAAAAAACCAATGGCGTATCATTTTTCTTAAAAAATATCGAAGTCAATACCCGTACGCACGCCACTGTTAAAGCTAAAAATTATTTTTGCATCGAAAAATATTCAACTGTATTAACTTACCCTATGTACTAAGTATCAGTGAAATATCGGAAGCGGTTCTGAAAATATTAATTAATTTCCATTTTTTTCCTAAAACTTCAAAACTTCGAGTTTTTGTAAGGAAACATTTTTGGACCATAGTTTATAAAGCAAACTAACATTAATTTTTCATGTAGACTCACACCCTTAAATATTCGCATATCATTAAGGAACGCCCTGTATACAGGGTGGCCCATCCATGTGGAATATTACTCATAAACAAACACATTTTGGAAAAATCTATTTACGGCATGTTATTCATGACATTTGAGGGCACATTTCTAAAATACTGGCAATTATAAAGGGTGTCCCAATTTTGACCTACACATCAAAGTTGTGATTTTTTAAATGGAATGCCTCCAATTTTATTGAAGATTTGGATAAACCAATTCAAAAGAAGAATATTGATGATAGGTATAACATACTATGCGGTTTTGGTTATTAGGTACTGAGATATAAGGTGTTTTGTCCAGAAAAACCGTACACTTCGGCAACCCCTCAATCCGCCATTTTGAAATTCGGAGTGCTGAATTTTGTATCAAAAAAAACTTACACACCTCAGCTTTTATCTTATTTGTTACTTTTTCAAATTTTCATTTTTGCTCATACAGGGTGGTCAAAAACGCGAATTGTACTTTTTCTCCAAAATTTCAAATGCATCACCCTGTATATTTGTGCAAGTTTGAATTCAATTTTTCATAAGCTTTTTTGATATAAGATTTGATTCAGATAAAATCACTAGATTTTGAGTTAATAAGCTTTTAATAGAACAACACACCAAAATTAAGGAAAAAAATCACATCATCCATGGAAACAAAAGACAAATAGTGGGCTAGTTCCATATTGCCACTAAGAGTACAGATTTGACGTAAAAACTAATAACAATCAGAATCAGCTTCAAGTGTAATAGAGAAAGACAACTATAACACCAACATAAACAAACAACTATCACTACTCAAGACCTAATCTACAAAAACTGCTCGAGAATATCTCCACCATGTTGAATACATAGTCATAGTCTTTGGATAAATGACCGTTGCATATCCTTCAGCATGCATTCCCTTATGTTCAGAGAAGCATCCTTAATCCTTTCCTTCATATTTTCCAGGGTGATGATGGATGGTGGATATCTTTAAACCTCTTGCGTAACGTAGCCCCATAGAAAGAAGTCTATCGGTGCCATATCTGGTGATCTAGGAGGCGAAGATATAGGCCAAGATATAATGCGAGATGCTAAGAAACTATTTCATTGGGCTTCGCCCAAAACGAACACCATATTCACCATTTCCTCTTTAGAAAAATTCCTTTCTGAAACACGTTTTTATTATAATGCTCACAAAGCTAATTTTGACAGTTTGTAACTGATCAACAGTTTATTTGTTTTCAACGATGACGCGATATTTTAGGGAATTAAGCCGTTCCATAAAAGACGTGCTAATAACCGAAAAAATAGCCATAAAAACCCTTATGTGGCTAGTATAAAAAAAAGCTTATAAAAAAGTGAATCCAAACTTGCACAAATATACAGGGTGATGCAATTGAATTTTTTGAGAAAAACTACGATTTCCGTTTTTGACCACCCTGTATGAGCAAAAATTGCCGAAGTCGGGTTTTTTTCTAGACAAAACACCTTATGTTTCAGTAGCCAATTACCAAAACGCCATAGCATGTTATATCAATTTTCTTCTATGTAATTGGTTTATTCAAATATGCAATAAAATTTGAGGCATTCTATTTGAAAAATCACAACTTTGATATGTAGTTCGAAATTGGGACACACTGTATAATGCCCAGTATTTTGGAAACGTGCCCTCAAATGTCATGTATAACATTCCGCAAATAGATTTTCCCAGAATGTATTTGTTTATGCGTATTCCGTCCACACATGGATGGGACACCCTGTATATATATATATATATATATATATATATATATATATGTTATGTACCAGTCCATAAAGAAGATGAAGCCCATTCAGCACTTTTGACTGCGACTCATGTTTATCAGTTAAAAGTATAATGTTTCATTTATCTTTCCTTTGCATTGTATAACGTATTTTTGAGACAGTCTCGATTCTGAACTCAATCCAAGAACATCTATCTGTACTCGGTTTCCCCCAAATAAAATTTTTAAAAAGACTCGAAAAGAAAAGTTATTTAAGTTATATATATATACATACATATATACATATACAACATATATATATATAATAGGAAAATAATGGTCAAAATCCGCAAAAAGAAGGAAAGTGGATTCGAGCAGAAAATAGGATAGGTAACCCGAGCGATACGTATTGCTGCTGGTTGGCTTCATCAGGCCCGAAATGAATGCACATATGCAACTACAAAAGTAGGTACACATGCCCACACATCGGGATACGGGTGTAACCTGAGGAAACGAAGGTAGAGAGGGAAAACAACCATACACGAAGACAGACAATAGACAAACAGTTTTTGTGAAAATATCCATATTTAGCATTGTCACAATTGAGAGTGCCTAACTCATTGTGGCAATTATTGCTAAAGTATTCGCTCATTTCCAATAAGCAGTTTCTGACTATCAGGGACTATATAGTGATCCATAGAAATTAATATGATGTTGCCTTGCTGGGAGCTGTTCTGATCTGATCTGAAAACTGCGTTCGAAGCAAATGGCTGCAGCAAGAGGGACATCGAAAGATCAATGGGCTCGAGATCAGCCAGGCCACGTGGAACCGAACAGCGTCCCACGACCTCTCAAGCGTATCTTCCATTTGTGCCAAGAGTCACGGACAGGATTAGCAGAGTCCTGAAGAGACATGACATTAAAACAATCTTAAACCCTACGAAGAAGATCCAACAAACCATCAGATCGGCAAAGGACAAAAAGGACCCACTCTCAGCTGCAGGAGTCTACCGCATACCGTGTTCATGCGGCAAAGTATACATTGGAATCACGAACAGATCAATGATAACGAGACTCAAGGAGCACAAAGCCAATTGCCGGCTAGGACAAACTGAGAAGCCTACGGTAGCTGAATATGCACTTAGCAATGGGGACCACAGGATACACTACACTACACAGCTGCAGGTTGCTATCATCAGTCAATGGCTCTCACAATATACTGGTCAGGGATGGTATGGTATCCTAAATATCGCTTCAACCGCAAGTTTATTGTGGAGTATCCAAGAAGGGAGGAGTGGGACGCCGGTAGCCGGGGATTCTCCGGAGTGAGCGGGCAGGTCTGGTACACGGACGGCTCGGTCACCGAAGAGGGCTCAAGTGCTGGGGTCTCTGCCTTTTGGCACTATTTGCCATTCGGAAATCTTTGCGATTCTGCCTTGTGTATCTCACATTCTGGACGAGGGTTGTCCTAGGAGAAGGATAACAATCTTATCCGACAGCTAGGCTGCAATGAAAGCACTAAGTGCCTATAAGATTACTTCGAGTCTTGTATTGCAATGCAGGGAGGCTCTGGATTGCCTCGCAGCGAGGCATCCGGTATCGTTAATATGGGTACCGGGACACGCTGGGATAAGGGGCAACGAGACGGCGGACACTCTGGCGAAGACAGGAACAGCCAGCAAGCTCTTTGGTCCTGAGCCAGCTCTAGGAGTGACCGCGCATAAAGCTAGGAGGAAAATGGAGACGTGGGTTGCAAGACAACACTCTCATAAATGGAGAAGTATCTCTAGACATCTCCGCCAGGCACAAGAGCTCATTGAAGGGCCCAGTGCTAAGGATGGACGCTTCTGCCTATCTCTGGGTAGAGCCAACCTAAGGTTGCTGGTGGAACTGTTGTCTGACCATAACAGGTTAAGGCGTCACCTGCACGTGATGGGGGTGACTGAGGATCCCTTGTGTGAACGCTGCGGGGTAGCGGAAGAGACCTCGGCACACGTTTTGTGTCGCTGTGAAGCTCTGAGTTACCATAGGCTGACTATACTGGGGTCCATTACTTTGGACCCTCAGGACGTCAAGGACCTTGGACTCAAGGCGATTCTCAACTTCGCTAAAAGGGCGAGGCTTGTGATCTAAGGATTGTAGAGGTGCATAAGGGCCCGCTTGAGCGGCCTATGCACTAGCTCCTTATGGTGGCCGGAATGCCTCTGATTTCAAGATTCATTCATTCATTCAGGGATGGTATCGAGATTTACAAACATCCAGATAACTTCAACAGGAAGGAAGAGACCCTCAGACTCAACCCGATCCGGCACCCGATCCTCAGAAACGCCCGTCACCTACCCTCCGGTATAAATACAACCTGCGCAAGAGAAATCGTCAGTCTACATCCAGCATCGGAAATGGAAGGACTTCTGGAGAAGCTTGCCACTCGTGCTAGCGAAACGTTAGGAAGAAATTCCAACCGACGACGACCTTTAGACCCGAATCAAGACTGCAGTTTATCAACTGGCCGCGAAAGCCAATTTTTACTCTTCATTTGTTTGTCTGTGCGGTCCGTAGGACCTTTGTCTATTAGTCACTGTCTAATGTGCGTTAATCGAATCTGTCAGTCCTGGTTGCCCAGAAACCAGACAATGTCAAGGAAAGAGAGAAAGGGAAAGAAAAGAAAAAAGGAGAAGAGCAAAGAAAAACAGAAATGTTTAGTTTAACAGGAAACACCTAGGCTTTTTGACCTGGTACACGGAGTAACCTTGAGGTGGACTAAACAAATTTGGTTACGGTTTTGTGGTGGTAATTTTAAGTTTATTAAAAGTTCGCGCTAAATTTTTATTACAGTGCGAGCCGTGGCCGTTTATGAACTTGCTCCACTGTATAGTCCACTGACAACAGAGGGTTGGTGTGCGATTCCGCCTGACTATGACGTCGTTGCGTCTGAAGCTTAACATAATCCCTCAAGTAAGGAATGTCAAGGTCTCTGTGTAGTGTCTCGTTTGAGACATACCCTGGAGCGTTGCAAACTGTTTGCAAAGTTCTACTTCGCAGTGCTTGAAGACTTTGCATGTGTCTCTTGGCAAGAAAACACCAAGCCGCACATGCATAAGTAATGGGTGGTCTAATAATCATTTTATGTAGGCGAACTTTGTTTAACAAACTCAATTTGGAGGCTCTACATAACAAAAAATATAGTTGCCGAAACGCAATTTGGAATTTTGTTTTCAAGGCTGCTGAATGTTTCTGTCAGGTCATGCGTCATGCCTTTATCAAGAGTGACACAGCGGTACTTGGCAGAATTTGTCCATGGTACACGATTGCCATCTACCGAAACCTCTGCTGGGAAGCCGCTACGTTTTTTGGTACAATAAATAGCCTGCGATTTCGAATGATCAATTTTAATCAGCCACCATTCCGCCCACTCTAGTACTTCTTCCACCGCATTCTTCAACCCATCGTGAACCAGATCACCAGTACACGACTAGACGACAATTGCAGTGTCGTCAGCAGGTAGACTTCACAGTTGCTGGGTCACGGGACATCATGGATAAAAAGCGAAGAAAGGTTTGGTACTAGGACCGGACCCTGAGAAACACCGGCCCGTGAATGAATGAATTAATTAATCTTGAAATTAGAGGCATTCCGGTTATCATAAGGAGCCAGTGCATAGGCCGCTAAAGCGGGCCCTTTGCACCTCTACATTCCTTAGATCACAAGCCTCGCCCTTTTAGCGAAGTTGAGAATCGCCTTGAGTCCAAGCTCCTTGACGTCCTGAGAGTCCAAAGTAATGGCACAAAACGTGCGCCGAGGTCTCTTGCTCTACCCCGCAGCGTTCACACAAGGGATCCTCAGCCACCCCATCACGTGCAGGAGGCGCCCGTACTGGCCGTGCTGTTGACAAAACATTGTTAATTTTGATCCGCAACTTCCTTTCTTCAAGAAAGGATGTCAGTAATTTTAGAAGCCAAAAGGGAAAACCCTTTTGGATTAATTTGTGAAGGAGGCCCGCGTGCCACTCCTTGTCAAAGGCTTTTGAGACATCCAAAAGCAAGAGCCAGTACTCATGCTGAGGGTGAACCCTCTGGTTACATGTTCCACCATCCTGACTGCCTGTAGCTCGGTGCTATGCTCGGACCGAAAGCCGAATTGAACGTCAAGAATCACATGGTGATTTGACGATAAGTTCTAAAGATGGCGAGCTTAGAACGGGCTGACAACAGACTAATGGCACGGTAATCCTGAAGAAATATCGAACCCACCTTCTTTGGAATCATGATGACCTCAGCAGTCTTTCACTCCGCAGGGAAGTGCTGAGTTCTGAGCATCGCATTGATCATTGCCACCAAATATGTCAGAGCTTTCGGCGAGAGCAGCTTCAGCGCCTTGTTGGTGATTTGATCCTCCCCAGGTGCGTAAATCACCTTGAGGTATTTAGTAATACCTACGAGCTCCGCTGTAGTGCAATGTGGAACGCCGATGGCCTTAAAATATCTCCTTACCTCAGACTAAAAATATAAATAGACAAATAATTCCCTACAAAATATCATCGTCAACATAACTGTATTTACGGTAAACAAATATATGCGACACTGCCACTTCTCCATACTGAAAAATCTATTGAAAATGGAATGAGATATTGGTGTACACTCCGCCCGAAATGAAGGTGGAATTAAATAAGGTGTGGACGCTCCGATCGATCGTGAGTCGATCAAACAACTGCTCCTAGGCAGTTGTCAACGTCATTTTAAATTTTAAAAATCTATTTTTTCTTTTCATATTTGTTTATACTCGCAAAAACGGTCACAGAGGTGGCCGACACGCCGTAAATTCAAATCAAAACCGATGCAGGTTCATGTTGGGTAATTCACAGCGAACATTACATATAATATTTTGCCCAGTCAGTTGTTTGACTGGATTTGTTCCACCTTGGACGAAACTTGCTCTCATTCGAAAGTAGCACATTTATACCGACTTTTTGCCGAACGTGGCAACGGTGTTCAACGGCAAGTGGTGGATGCGTACACAGAATTTACAAACATTGGTGTTTCTTGTTGTGCACAGTGAATTTGTTGCGAGTATTCAAAAGTGTTTTCAGATTGTTTTAGCGGCAATTATAGCATTGTTATCATTGATAGACAATTTTCAAAGACAATGGGACGTCGGAAGTGCAATCTTTGTGGAGTTAGCAGTGAAAAAACTGAGGCAACCTTCTACAGGTGAGTTAGAGGTTAGAGGAGGACAAGGGCGTAGCGCATGGGGATGCGTTGTGATTTTTAGTATTAAGAAATAGACATTTTATAGTTATTGGTTGTTTTTACACTGTATGTGTGGTGATTTTCAAAAAATACTCTTCTGTTAGACACGTTTTTGATCTTTCAGGTTTCCTAGTGATAAGTAAAAACAAGAAGAATGGTGCACTATCCTCAATATTGACATAAATGATCTACCACTTCATGCCTTTATTTGCGCAAATCATTTTCACAAAAGTGATTTAATAGAAGGCAAAAGAACTCAACTAAAGCATTCAGCAGTTCCATCAGTAGAGCCTTTGAGGCAAACAGAGTAAGTCCTTAATTATATTTAGCTATTGGATGAAATGGAATATTTTGTTGCTATACTTTTACTTATCTATTTTAAAGTGATTCCAGTGATGAGGAGAATGAAATCAATCTTGCCCAGGAAATTGCCCTAAGCCATTCAAATAGTAAACAACTGGAAAGCAGGGATCTACCTAGGTATGAAATTTGTTTTTTTTAGATGTTTTACATCCATATCTGGATCAGCATATATCAATACAAGAACTTTTTGACGCGCTAAATGGCTAAAATAGCTATCAGAGTCTACAGAGTACGCTAAATCCCCAAGTATACCGTTATGTATAAAACGATTTATAATCCAACTTAAGCTCCACAATAAATGTAGTCTCAAGATCTTCCTAAACAATATTTCATACAGGGTTGACCAAACAGACTATTGTACAATATGTAATACTCGAAAGACCGAATCTTTAGGACATCTCCTCCTGGAATGTCCATTATACAATCCATTGAGAGAGCATATTCTGTCAGAACGTTTGAACCAAATCTGTGTCTTTGCTTGCCTAAATAAAACGAATGAGTTGAATTTATGATACAAACTTTTTAAATACTTTAGGGAACTATTTAAGCTAAGAACTTTCTTAAGGAATGAATAGTTTTTTTGTGCCTTCAATATCAAGACAGAATATTTAAATTGATGCGTCAATTATTTATTCTTTTTCTGTTTGTTTATATATTTTTTTATATACATCATGGTTACTATCATTTTCTTACTATTTTTTTCTTGTATTCATAGTCTGGACAGGAAATTTTCTACTCAATTCTTATTATTTACATAATACTCTCTCTCTTGTTTATATACCTTTGTACTAGGTATTATGAAACAATAAACCTGATAATTAAGTTCCAATAATAAAACCTTGTTTACTTCTCTGTGTTTATTCTTTTCACTGCCATGGAAGGTGATACTGGGTGTATTAACCAGAACACCATTACAAAAAAAGCACCTACGCCACTGGTGGAATCAGCTGTAGTCTGCACATACACAGCTTATTGTTTGTATTTGTTTTGAATTGGGTTTGTTTGTCTTCATGCATTACAGTGCCGTAAGAATGGTAAGTCTATTTATATTTTTAGTCTGAGTCTCCTTACAATGTGTTGTTCCTCGTCGAGGTCATTATCAAGATCATAGTTGGGAGAGAACTGTTTTTCCATGGCGTCAGCGAAAATCTCGACCTTATCGACTGTTCTGAACACTATGCCCTCAGGACCGTGGATGTGCGGGAGTTGTTCTCGCTTTCCGTTTTTGAACGTCGTTTCATGTGACCTGCCGCAGCCGATCACTTAACTGTCGGATGCTGAAAGTTGCATTAGCGGTTTTGACTGAGTGAAGCTTCTGGGCACCTATTCTGTGATATTGCGGTAGTGATCTTCGCTCAACGACTTTCAGGATTTTTGCTTGCTGACAGGAGAACGTAATACATGAGATCAAATTTTGACAATAATAAAGATTACGAAAACTAAAAATATTCAGATATTCGGAAATATCAAAGATTTTGTATATACAATGTGATTAGCAAATGCAAATAGTATCACCTGAATAACACGGACTAGGACCCTAAAACCCCTAATCGATATACAATGTGTTAATTGAAACAGAGAAACAGTTATCTTTCGCGAGTTACGCCACTGGTAATGCATAGGTTCGAAGAAGGAAGACGCTGCATCAGCTTTTTCCATTCTTATCTTACACACACACTTGCATTGTTATTCAGATTCACTTTGCTTTTGCTACATTCAACTCCCTTCCTAACTCGCGGAATGGTTGAAGATAATTAATTGAACTTTCATGCGATTAGTAGAAGTGCATAACCAATCTATACCAACAATATTGCCACTCGAACTACACATCCGCTTCGGAACTGGGACATTGGATGTTCCATAAAATAACAAAGAAGGATAATCTACGCCAGTAACTTCTTAGATACATCAACAACGGATAGAATCCGCCTTACCGGTTCATCGCATCGGAAACAAAAAAGCGAAAGAATTTGGAACGATGTTTTTACAATAAATTATTTTATTCAGTTCAGTTATACATACAGTCAGTGTCAGTCGGTTAGCGTGTGAATAGTGTCTGTTGCGTGGCTCAAACGAAATAAAAAATGGCACATGTTTATGCGGATCGGTTTCCCAATCGAATGCAACCAACCCCTCGTGCCTTTGTTAATGTAGTACAACGGGCTCGTGAATCAGGTGACTTAAGACCCCACAGGGGACCTCACGATCAAATACAGGTCCGCACTGAAATACTTGTCGGGAGGATACTTTATAAAACAAGGTAAACATTTTTTTTTAATTTTTTTTTTATTTTTACACACATATTCTGGTTTATCTTCCTTCTACAATCATTATCTGAAAATTAATGACTCAACTTCAAAGTCACCCTGTATATCGTCTGCGGATAACACCAACATGCTCTAATACACAATATGGAACATGTCATGATTATACATAGCCACCCGCCATATTGGGTAAAAGATATATTTAGGATCAAGTGATTTCGTTTCAGTCCGGCTTTGAAGATAGAAAATGATAAAGTATAATTGTGTTTAAATGTAGGATTTGACGATTATTTAAGTTCAGATTTTTATCTCAAAAATCTAGACATGTTGTTGATCATTATTAAAATATGAATCAAATAGGAAGCCTGTAGAAATTGCGTCACTACTTTGTCCCATAATCATAATAAAATTTGCTGCGCAAGTCATTCAGTAGTCCTATATCGCTGTAGAAGTTTATCAAATATCTATGAAAATTATAATTGCCCATATATCAGTAAGCAAGATAAATATAATGTGTTAGTTTGAATAGTTTGGTTGCAATAAAATAGAATCATGTAACAAAATGATTGTTTAGTTGCCAAAAATGAACCTCTTGCTCAGACGCAAAGGTTCTTTAGGGGAAGCAAGACTGTACACTTTTGTTGTATAACTGCATACCTTGTATAACTCATTGAATGACTGAAGTGTCCTATTAGGTGCCCATTCCGCTTGTTTAGCTATTCTAAGGTGATTTGACCAACGGTCTTACAACATACACTGTGTAAAGAATATTGTACTATAATACTACCTATAATTAAATGAGAGTGGTGATTGTTAGCTTGGATGTTAAACCGAACTTCTCTTCATAAATAAATCTGAATGGTTGTATTCCATTGTTATGAATCATCCTATATACCTATCATCGTAAAAAACTCACTCTACACTCCCTAGAGCAAAACCCAAAACCACCCCCCTCCCCCCTTCATGATGTAACGTCTACTTGTATTTCATTTTCACTTATTTCAAAGGCATCTCTTTCTCTAGTTTTTATAAATAACCCTCGGATCGAAAAGCAAGGGAACCTCTAAGCTGTCCTTTTATCTCGGAGGCGGACAGGGCACGGTAGGCACGACATTTTTTAACAAACACGCGCCTGAAGCTGACAGCTCGGAAGAAATAATAGCTGCGGAGACAAACGAGCCGCTGCTAGCTAGCAGTTATAAATTTTTATTCGGAATGCTCTATTAAGGATGAATAATGATAATCAGGCTTTCATAAGCAAATTAACGGTTGTTTGATGACGTTGGAATATTTATTTTTTTACACTTTATACAGTTAAGGAAGCATCTCGACTAGTGGTAGTACGTAGGTTACAGCAACACTACCAACACCCTCGGTAGTATTATCGTCACGATAATATTTGTTTGGTAATATCTAGTTAATAATTTTCTCAAAACTCATGAAGGAACAAGTCTTTTGGGTTGATGTCATGGATGATGCAGGAAAACGTTTTTGTTCAGATAATGATGTTCAAAGCTGACAATTTCATATATCTTGCAAACCAAAAACAAACTTCATTCCGCTGCTCTTATTATGAGAATGAATACGTGCCTATCTTGGTTTTTATCCCCACAATCATATTGGTAGTTACTCTCTCACTCAAGCATATAGAACACAGCAGTAAGACCACCCATCCACCCATAGGAGTAGAAAATTTTTAAACGTACGAAGTTTCACCATTCAGTAATTTTTAAAACTTTGCCCTATACCATTTGTAGGACAAGGCCTTCGCCAATCTTTGAATATAGTAAGGGTGACTCTTACTATCAGTCGAAGGTTTCGTACCTTAGTTTACTTTAGTTTATAACTTCTGGGTTCAATGAAGCCCTTGTGCAGAGATCTCCTCCATGATCCCACCATACGGTGAGCCTGCTAGGGGGACCTTCTAGGCGGCTTCCATCCTATTTCTGTCAAAATTCGTATATTCACAACTGGCCGCTATGACTGTTTCATTGTTCATAGTCTATTTAGAATTTGTAATGGTCTACACGATGAGATTTTTTCAGTTCTACTATCCTCAGGCAGATCAAAGGTCAGATTAACGAGATCTGCAAACATCTTATAGCAGTCGCGGTGCCTTGGTATTCATTAATTTCTTTCTCAGTTTTAGGTTACGCCAGAGTGTCATACGAAATAAATAAGCAAACTAACTAACTGTACCACGTGAGGAGCCTAAATTCTCTTAGGGAAATTGAACACTGTGCAAGCCAATCCTTAACACAGCTGCTAGTTGCTCTTGTGCACATATGAATTGGGTGATAGACGACCGTTGTTTTCAGTCGCTTAACGAAAATTTTCCGACAAATGTAACACATACTATTGGCATTGTAGTTGGACTTCCAGACAGTGCTACGTTTTATACCAAAGAACACCAAAACATGAACTAAAATTGCACATCATGCCAAGAAGTTTGTCGTACTGACAGTAAAAAGCATAAATGTGGAAGACTCATACGTTCACGAGAAAATGTTCAAAACAATGAGGCATACTCTAAAATGCACGACTGTGAGCTGGCACAGACAATCGTCCGCGCCGGATTTATGAAATTAATTCCTGCGATTTACTATGAACCACCAAACACCGTAAAACAGAATAGAAAAAAGCATCACTAAAATTTTCATAATGATTACTATTGTTTCACTTTAAGCTTTCTAATGAATAGTATGCATGACCATGACCTACTTCAAGGAGTGGCTCAGGAAACTGTGAACAGAATTGTGGACAAGAAGTAGCGATGGTATGTGGCAACCCGGAACCCGGAACGAGTGTGTCGATAAAGATCGTAACCGCCCGGAGTGCCGTTAAAGTTTTCCGATGCCGGTAAATGTGTGCGGTGCACTCGCTACTCGACAGACTGTTGTTTGCGGCAGCGTTTTACGTGAAACATAAAATCGAGCCCAGCCAAGAAGTCGCGAAGTGCTTCGCTGAATATGAATCGGTCTGGAAAAATCTGTCGAGGTCTTTCTACAATGCTCCATTAATACAGTTATCCTAGAGTGCTTCCTTCAGAAGGTCGGGGCTTGTATGTCTTACTTTACGCTAAAATAGCTGCCCTTGTATCAAGGCAGACTATCTTGATCTTAGGCAGTCACGACCTTGTCAAGCTAATTGATTTCGTTTGAAAAAGAAATATCAACAGTACAAAGTGTTCGTATCTCTTTTTCAAGAGTTTTGACTTCCTGGACTACTTATTATAAAGTCATTTTCGTAACTGGGAGATCACATTGCCTTGAGATAGTAAGATTATCCTACAGGGAGTCGCGACACATGATTCTAAAGCATTCTTTTCTGAAGTGATTTAAGTAATTTACACATATGACTAAAAAATATATTTCAAAGGTAGGTAGTTTCAATCAATCACTAAAAATGAATTACATTACATACCGCGAGTTTCAAATTCGACCCTTACCATTGGTATCTCGGCAACGGTAAGAGATACGAAGTCGCTTAAAAGATGGCAAAGTTACGTATTTAGGTAAGTAATAAAGCGCCTCTTAGAAATATACGAAATTGAGAGTACTTACGGAGAGAGATGAAAAAAAATCAAAATTTCCCAACTCCGTTTTATTTTTTTCCTGTCTTTATCTGTAGTGTAATTTCAAAGTACATTAACATTGCTATTGTTTCTCCTCTACAAGATTGTATGGTTAGAATTTCAGTATGACGTTTCGTCTCTTGTCCTCCAGCATAAACTTTATTTATTCTGAGGAAGCAGGGAAATAATCCAAGCAGTGAACAATGTACAGAGAGTAGGCAGGCCCTGCCTACAAGTAACGGACAAGGTTTTAAACATCTACTATGAATTGCCTTAGTTATGCTCATGTGTATAGTTTTCGTTCAAGCAACAAATTCATGGCCAACTAAGAAAATATGTCACAGAATTTATTACTGAAAACATCATTTGAATGTATAAAATTTCAATATACGGTCCATATGGAAAAACAAAGTTGTTGATAGTAGTTGAAATTAGAAACCTCGAATTGAAGGTTTGAATAGGCCATCCTGTATAGAAGCATAAGAGATGAATGTCAAAATGAAATTTACTTTGAAATTCACCTCCAGTACGGTCAGGGAAAATAAAAAAGTATTCTGCAATAAATCTAGTATATGAAACCTACGAACCTACCTTGGAAATTCTCTTTTTTTTAATAACCAAGGTTTGGCAATGCAGAGAAAACTCTATTCACCTGCGCAAGGATCCAATATGGTGTACATGAGAAAAAATAAAGTTGATGCGAACAAGAGAATTTACAAATTAAATTATATTTCTTTGTATCTAGTTCCGTATGCTTGTAAGGCAATTAAAATTATTTGACTCGGGAACTGCATGTCATTAACTAAGTTAGCAGAAATTTAGGAATATTTGCAGCAATTTTTTTTACTGCAAATCCGCTCCTGAGAGATCTAGCTGCTTCACAAAATGTTAACGGCATAAAATTAATGAAACCTGGAAGATAAATGGACAAAATAAGGCTTCTTAAGCAGAAACAGCCTGCAAGCATCAGAAATCAATACTCAAACAATTTACCCACCCCAGAATACCTGTATTTATCATGTGGTTACAGGAACTAGAGACATGGGGTAAATAAAATTCGTCCACACTGGATTCGTTATGACCAAATCATAATAATTTTGAATAAAAACGTATCTATAATCATGCATATCCGGTCTCCGTGGAAAAATTATAAAGTCAGATATACCTTTAGTACTAGGGTTACCATCTATAGAAAATGAGGTTGAGTGTAAAAGGCCTCCTTCAGGAATCGTGAAGAGATATAATATCCTATCCTTGATTGTACTGACCTGAGTGTGGGCCCAGCTCCTGATGAATTGCGATTGAATAATGGGGCATAGTCCAAGGGATCTCTAAGTTCATCGAGAAGTTGGTATAGGGGGCATAATAAGCCATATACGGCTCAGTGACAGCCTAATAGGGATAACACACTACATACTGACTGTTGCAGTAGACCATATCGGCCGTTGTCTGTCTCCAAGACAAGACATATACCGCAATAATATTATGCATAAAAAACATGAAACGACGCCATGTGAGGTTGATCATGCTCACGGAGACGAAAGCACACATCCTACTCAGTCTATCTAGCGCACTTGCTACTGAAACTGCTATGGCTTAGACAACTAATTAAAATTATTCATCAGCTATCTTAACCCTATAGCGCACTAGTTTTCTGAGATCACCATCAGCTGCAGGCAGTTTCCTTGGCTCTTCATGGTATTCTGATGTTACCATCATAATTACTGGTTGCCTATGATTGAGGCTTTAAATCAGCTATGAAAAGATAGCTAACGAAATGGTTCAGCTGATGGGTACTGCAGGTATAGTCACACGCACCATAAGGAAACGTTCAACCTGCGACGTGAGACATTTTATTAAGCACAACAAATGTTATTTTGCTGAGTGTGATACAAAGTAGAATTAAAAAATGGTATGACCATCATTTTTGTCATACGCTGATATATCATAGATGCTCAATAGTTTCCTGGATGCAGCAGATACTCCAGTATAGCAACCGTGCATATACAGCATATAAGGATAATTTGCTGGAGCATCATAGGGAATGTAAATTGTGGGATCGGTTTAGTGTTATATTATGAGGATACCTTGAAATTGGCATTACCGATCCGAATGTTCTATGATTTGATAAATCAGCGATAGGAAGTCAAGCTGAATATCTTCGTTAGGTAGACATTGCAAAGCTAGTGTTGCCATTTATATATTATGGTGACCGACTTTACAATACTGGTAGTAAGTAATATGCTGTATGATATTTAAAGGACCCATTATATATTCACTATTACCAATTGAATATATCTATAATAGAGAATAAACATTACAGAATATTTTAATAGATTGGATACTAATCTGAAGCTTTGCGAGTCGCTGATAGTATCTAGATTGTCGTACGGTGACTCTGTGTATGGTCTGGCTCTCAAAGTGGTTGATGCAGCCCGTCTCCAACGAGTACAGAACTCTTGCTCGAGATTCGCGTTCGCTGTTCAAACATTCGACCTTATCAGTCCCAAGTTTAAAGAGTGTAGATGGTTAAAATAAGATGCATTGAGAAAACTGCACCAAGTACCTAAATTATACTAAAAACTTCATTTAAAGAGTGTTTTTTGTGCGGTGGAGCCCTTACACACATCCTTAATAAAAAAAAATTGACGAATGCAACAATTTATGTATGCAAATTAAATAGTGATAATAATAATAATGTTTATTGTCACAAAATACAGGTAAATATCAAATATTGTGCACAGTAAACATAAAGCACACAAAAAAGCTTGCACTTGGGTTTGGGTTTGTTAAAAATAAAAACTAATAGTCCAGTCAGTGTATGAAAAAAAAACATTAGTACTGTATAATTTGGTGAATTGAATTATTATGGTAATGTCAAGAGAAATATCCAGACAATTATAAGTAAAGCAAAGGTATGGATGTTAGTGTAAGTAAAATATTATTGATTATGATAATGATTTTACATATCTACAAAGTAAAATCCATTTTTTTCAGTTCTTTTTTGAATGATCCATTTGATTTAATTACTTTTAACGATTCTGGTATGAAGTTATAGAATTTTCGTCCTAAGAAAAACAGAGATCGTTGTGTAATGGTTTTTGATGTTTGTGGAATAAACATTGAATTTTGATTGAATCTTGTTGGGTAGTTATGAATGGAACGATTCAAGTATTTCAAATATTTAATATAATGTATTAGACCACAATAAAAATAAATTTGTCTGCAATCTAATAGCTGATCCTCCACATATAGAGGATCACTTAAATAAGTAATCGCCCTATGGAGGATCAATTTTAGAATTAATTTTGGGATTACATCAACCTTTTTGTAATTATTATTCATAACTCCTCCCAAGCCAAAATTCCGAAAAGCAACAGGATAAACAAGAGCATAACAAAGATTATATAGATATTTCTTATCCAGAATGTCTCTGAAGTACCTGAATTTTGGAGTAATACATATCATTCTCTTCTCGAGGTATGGGTATCCCATTTTAAGTGTTTGTCCAAAATCACGCCTAAGTATTTTATTTTATCGGCTGACTGAATCTCTTTGAGACCACTGCTTGTATGAACTTCCAGTTTTTTAAATTGTGGTGAGAGCCTGTCGTTACAAGAAAATGCTATATAGTGTGTTTTGTTGTAATTAATTGTCATAGTTCTTTCCGAAAAGAAATTTATGAATGTTTTGAAATCATTTTGGATTGTGGTTTTTAGTGTATGCCACTGGTTATTTTCATACAGAATAGATGTATCACCCGCAAAACCGATAACTTTACCTGTACTACTTATTTTGAACAAATCGTTGTTAAATAGATTAAATAAAATGGGTCCTAATACTGAACCTTGAGGTACACCGGACGATACGAGATGGGGTTCACTAAATGTATTATTAATTTTGATGCACTGTGTTCGATTTGACAAATAATTTTCTATAAGTTTGTATGTTATTCCACGGAAACCTAAGTTTTCTAAAGTTGTTAAAAGCGATTCATGAGTAATAGAGTCGGATGCCTTTGCCAAGTCAACAAAAACTCATGCAGTTGGTTTGCCAATATAGAGATTCGTGTATATTTTACTTGCTAGTTTTATAATAGCATCTTTAGTAGATTTGCCTTCTTGAAAACCATACTGCTGTTCCACTATTAAGTTATATTTTTTTGCAAATTCGGTGAATCGTTTTTTAACACTTTTTCAAATATTATAGAAAAATTGGTTACGATGGAAATCGGTCGATAGTTGATGGGTTTTTCTCTTTCTCCAGATGTAAATAATGGTTTTACCATAGCGTGTTTTAAACATGTAGGGAATATTCCTTTATTCATACAAGAATTCATCAAATATGACAGTATGCCGCAGATGTTGGAATTTATCCCCTTGAGAGCACATGCTGGAGATTTTCTTAACTTTGATTCACTGATTTTTGTCCTTATTCCATGCCTATCGGTCGGTTTCAGATATAATGTATGTATAATCTGGTTTTACTGTAATTTAATTTTTCCGCGTTTTTTATGTTTTCTGACAACCTTTTCCCGATCTTTGAAAAATATTCACAAAATCTATTCGCCATATCTACATCATTACTCATTAGTTCACCATTTTCTTTTTTAATTGTTCCTAATTTTGTTGTTTTGTTTTTTGTCTTGTATTTTATTGACAAATGGGCACATTTTGGACGAACAATTTCGTAAATTATCAAACTCTTCTTGGAGATATTTAATTTTAGCCTCTTTAATTATTTTTGTCAGTCTGTTTCGATATGACTTAAATTCATTTAAAAATTTCACATCATAAGGATATTTTTTTGGTTTCCTTATATAATTCTATTTTTTTGTTGATGTAGGTACTTTTGATATCCATGTCGTTTTATTTGTGTCCGTGGAGTTTTTATTGTTTTGGTGCATTCAGCAATATGGCCTTCAGTGCTATATACATATATATATAAAGGACAAATGCATTTTCGATATTAGGTTTGTTATATACTGCAATCCAATTTTCATTGAGCAAGTTGTTGTTTAGTTTTTCATAATCAATGTGAATTTTGGTATTATTCACTGTCTTTTCAATTTTGGTTGATGTACTTTCAAGATCGATTTTGAGCAAAGTAGGAAAATGATCAGAAATTTTGCATTTTAGAGTTGCTGAATATCTTTTGTCAAGTTCTGTACGTGAATTTATAAACGTATGATCTATACAGCTCCCACTGTTTCCCTCTACTCTTGTCATTTTGTTAATGGTTGGTATTTACTCATGTTCAGCCATTATATTTAAATAATCTTGAATATTTTGATTGTTCTGAGCCAATATGTTAATGTTAAGGTCTCCAATGAATAAGTTGATGTCAAGTTTCATACAGGGTGATTTGTACACACCAATGATCTGTTTGCATTTATTATTCTTATGAAGAATAACATAGTTTACTAAATTCCCAAGTTTCATCCACTTCAATATTTGATAATTGGCTGAAACATGGTAAAATTTTTGTAATCCAAAAATTAACCATACACAATTATTTTGAATGATTTGGATATTTTTTTGTAAAACAATCTAATGCCGGAAAATAGACAATATTTCCGTAATTTAGGACACATATGACTAAACTCTCGCATAGTTTATTGTGAAGTTTAAAATTGAGAAAATATCGATTTGCTATAAGAGTACGTAACCTGAGATACGTTTTTTGAGACACTTTTCACATGTTCAACAAACCTCATTACAGTGTCAAAAACTACATTAAGTATTTTTGCAAACTCGGCAAACTCTAAAACTTGATTATTTATAGAAATCTTTAAGTGAGACGGATCAGCATTTTTCTTTTTTCATCACAAAATAATATTTTGCATTTTTCTGTATTTATTTTGAGATTGTGATTAGACGAATATTGCATTAAAATGCTAACATCGCTTAGTAAATTTTTTTTTGTATTTGATACCTCATTTGATATGGATATTTTACGATAGCGTTCAAGCAATGTTCATTGAGTATTTTCATTTTCACTTACCGTATAAATTAAACAGAGTTAATCACTATTTGTTTAATTCAAGTCTTATTAGTCTCTCCCAAATGACCTTGCAAGTAACAAGGCCATTCGAGGCCAATATAAAAAATCTGTCGTTTAACTTGAAACTAACGTTCTGATCAAAACATCTGATTATGTTTCATTAAAGTGAAATACTAAATACGTATAAATAACATTTGTATTATCTCATAAAAAATGCTCAATGAACATTACTTGAACGCCATCGTAAATAATACAATATCTATATCAAATAAGCATTTTGATTGAAAACAATTTTAACCGTTTAAAATGGCTTACTCGTGCAATACCCAAATCTGCCAGATGAAATCTAGAATCAATTAAGTTAAAGAAGACAGTATTTGATTCATTTGGGAATTTACGTTTTGCTGTGAGTTAGAATTATAATTCTGAAGTCGATCATCGAACATCGTAAGGGACCGCATTGAAAAAATAACGACCAAAGTGACTTGCCACCGCATTAGTGTCTTTGATTTCGGTGGATGTAAGTGTGGATAGAGGGAATTTATTATCGCAGGTCAAAAACACCTTATATACTACATAGTCGTGCCATAAGTTCTGTCCCATGATAATCTCATGATAAAAATGAAACAAGATAAGATATATTTATATGAAAGATATTATTTATTCGACAACATTTTTAGAATTCATAATCAAACAGTTTTATTCAAAATGTCCCCCCTTGGCCTTCACACACTGCTTCAATCTCGCGGGCCACTCATCTATCACTGCACGCACAGCTTCCAAAGGAATAGCTGCCGCTGATCGGATCAAATCCGCTTTCAGGGACTCGATATTACGGTGGGCTTTGGAGCAGGCCAACTGCTCTAGCAGGTCCCACAACTTGTAGTCTAAAGGATTGAGGTCCGGACTCCCTGAGGGCCAATCTTCCGCAGCAATGAACTCTGGCACATTGCTTTCCAGCCAGCGCTGCGTACTCTTAGCCTTGTGAGCGGGGGCGGAATCCTGCTGGTAGACCCAGTGTTGGTTGGCAAACAATGTACCACTTAAAGGCTTGACGATAGGATCCAGTATGTCGCTCTGATAGTTTGCCGCTTTTGTTTTCACGCCCTGTTTACAGAAATGGAGCTGAGTGACCCCTTCGTAGGACACCCCCCACCAAACCATGACTGACGCAGGGTGGTGGCCTCTCTCAACTCTCGGAATGATCTCCGAAGCTTCCTGTGAACTCCTTGCATACACTTTGTCATTTTGTCGGTTGAATTTTTCTTCTATGGTGAAGATTTTCTCATCCGTGAACAAAATCTTTCGGAATCCCCCAGCTGCGTACCTCTCCAAGAGCTTCTTGGATCTTGTCGCCCTGATGTGTCGCAAGGTGGCCGTAAGTCGCTGGCCCGTACGTCTCCGGTAAGCCCCTAGCCCTAGGTCTTGTTTAATGATGCGCGACATCGTCCGGACAGGAATCTTCATTTCCCTGGATAGGATCTTCTGCTTCCGGAGTGGATTCCTTTGAATCCTGGCTTTTACGGCTTTGATGGATGCTGGAGTCCTTACTTGACGAGGTCTTCCGCTTCTTGGCCTGTCATCAACAGAGGACGTCTCATTGTACCGCTGAATGGTCCTAGACACAAATTTACGCGATATTTGAAGGCCGCGTAAGAGTTCAAAAATCTGACTAGCACTGTGATTACACTTATGTAAAGCTATCACTGCAATACGGTTCTCTGCCTTGCCCCACTCCATCGTTATGCTTCGAGAGATCAATACAAACTGAGGTATATGTAATTACCCGAAAAGCGCTTAATCAACTGACACCACAATGTAAACAATCGGACAAGTATTAACAGGTCTACACTTGTTTGAAAACGAGGGACAGAACTTATGGCATGACTACGTATTTATGAGTTGCATACGCCGAATATTCAAAAAAAAAAATGGAGTGCAACAAAAATAAATGCCGGATGAAATGGCTCTGGAATACTTCGACTGTCTGTCAAATCCCCATGAGGGAATGGGTGCCCCGTGCTAGTTAAGTCTCAGTACTTTATCTAGGAGAATTAACTTCAACCGGAATGCTGTATCTACAGGCACTGATATCTTTCCTACTAAAGGTAGGCAGGCACCCTTGTAAGCTATTCGTTCCTTATCAGAGCCCACCAAGATGACGGAAACAAAGCAAAAGCCACGGGACGCTGCCGAAGCAGCGGCTTATGCAAGAAGCAAGTACAAAGAGATTATGAGTTATCGTTGTACACAGAGCCAAAGATAACGCCACACTGTCGTCGACGATAATGCTAACGTTGCATTACTGAAGATTACGAAGTTAAATTACAAGCAAAACATTATGGAGTTGATTAAAGAAGCTTCGGAACTGTCGCGCTAATGAACTTCTACCGGTAGTAGCGAGATTGGCGGATGTACTGCTATCGGATAATTTGGATTAGCTCTGAACAGCGGTAGTTTTAATTTAGACCCTTAAATCCCATGCATTAGAGAAGTAACTTCTTGAGCAAATGGGTCAGTAGTCTGAAAAACAGAAATTTTCATTCAAAGATGAAGTCCGGTATTTCTGTACTCAAAGATACATGTTATCAGATCTTATTCCAAAATGTTTTGCCAGGAGACCCCTCAAATTCGCTATGACCCAAATTACTTCGGGCCAATTCCGTAATCAGTCTCAAGCTCTGTATTGTTGGGTCTTCTCAGATGGATAGCCTGAACGTACAAATATATCTTTCATAATGCTTTACCTCAGATCACAGAAGTGGTTTCTGGGAATATCCAAAAATGCACAGGGCGTTTTGACAATAAGCAGTGTGAGTGTCTTGAAAAATCGAATACCGCATAGTCTGTCGGAGTATTTCGTCTGTTTGTCGAGCTTACCAATGAAATCGCTGATTATTTTATCTGTACCATTAGTCATATATTGGCACAGTTTATCATATTAGCCATATTATTATTTGTCATCCCTGTTTGCAAACATTTTGGTAGCTCTTTACCTTAGCGCATAAGGACTGAATTTTTAATTTTTATCTGGAAAAATGGAAGAAATCATGAAAGTATATACGAGGACGAATCAAATATGAGCCGGACTTTTGTTTTAGTAGTTCTATTGGTATAGTATATACAAGTCTATTTACATATTATTTTTCTACATAGTCTCCTTTTTATTGATACATTTTCCCCATCGCATCGGAAGTTTCTTAATTGCCTCATCAAATAATAAAGCTGATTGTGTCAGTAGCCATTTGTGCACGAACGTTTCCACACCTTCGTCGTCGTCAAAATGGTAACCTCCCAGGTCTTCTTCAAGTGGTCGAAACATGTGATAGTCACATGGCGACAAATCGGGACTGTAAAGTGGGTGTTCAAGTATTTCTCAATGAATTTCGCGTAATTTTTCCTGGGTCAATGCAGCTGTGTGTGGCCCGGTGGCACTTCAAATAGACATGTCTCATCTTTTTCGCTGATAGGCCAGTTTCATTTCTTTAAACAGTAGGTGGTAGTAAGCAGAACTATCTGTACGGCGATCGTGAAGAAACTCATCGAGCAGTACACCTCTGGAATGCCAAACAAAAAAAAAATTCTGTAGAAACACTGGTCTTGGCTATTCGTGGTGCTGCCTCTCAGGGCTTCCACCCGCTTCGGCTCAAGGGTATATTAATGTACCCACGTCTCATCACAGGTGACGATATGTCTCAACCAATTACCCTCCTCTGCTCTCTATTGTGCCAAAAGCCTTTCAGACACATTAAGACAATTTGCTTCCTGATTTTCCGTCAAAAGGTGAGGACCCATCCTGCATATCCCAGCTCATCTGAAATGATCGATTGAACACACCTCTACGATATTCCGATGTATGCGGCAATATCGGATACTATAATTCTTCTGTTACCTTTAATTAGACTGCACGAATATTCGCCTGACTGATGCCTGTCCTGGGTCGGCGCTCATGGCTCTCATTTACCACTGTCTCTCTGCCATCGGAATTTTTTTGCCGGTCGTATACTAGTGTCCTTGAAAGTGTCTTGTAGCCGAACTATGCAAAATTTCGGAAGGTTTTACGCCCTCCCGCAACAAAAATTTCATGATAATGCGTTGCGCAACAGACGTGTGCAGTGTGCACCTCTTGCTCAGACATGATGCTACTATCAGCTCATCTACTTCGGCGCTTCAAACCTACTGACTCCCCTATTCCTGACATTCCCACCCAACATATACCAAGACGTCGCCCCAATCCATTCACCTATGTCAGAGAAGTTCGGTTTATATTTGATTCACCCTCGTATAAGACCTTAAAAAATCGACGTTTCTGCAAAAAAGGAGGTTGAAGACCAGCCATGTATTAAGCTAAAATCACAGTTTAAAATACATACATATTAAAAGTTCGGTAAAGAAGCTATGCTCTTTCAAATTGTTCTCTTGAAAATTGTTTACTATTTTCTATTTTGAAGAAAATTTTTGGAAAGCAAAAATAATTTCCAGTTAACATTCCATAATATTTATTTTCTGACATGTCTATATGAAATTATACTATTTTATTTATAGTTCATTTCATGGAAATAATTGGGTATAACTAAATATCGGCTTAGGCAGTTTTCTCATTATTTACTGGAAATTAGATACAATCCCGAAGAGTACGGGCCTAAACAATGGAAAATGCACTAGCGACTTAAATGGAGGATAAATCTTTGTCTATAAGTAGTTTCCCCAACATTTTTGGAAATTAGATAAAGCCGGAACAGCATATACATAAACAATGGAAAATGCACTTAAATTGGAATAAATGCTTTTTTTCATAAGTATTTTACTGAAAATTGCATTACAGCTATGAATATTGTCACAGTAGTATGCACTGCATGTTATGATCTTATTATTTAAACTATTTTTTTATGTGAAAAACCATAAACCTACTTATAGAACAGTATTCTATACCACAGTATTATCGCTCATAGTGCAACTTGGAAGTACCTACTATAAAATAGAGGTAGAGACGTCCTTAGATAAATTCCGATATTTTCGTCCATATTACACCCAATTTTTTCATTTTATAACAACAAATAAAATATTTGCATTTGCTCTGAATTACTTTCCAGCTACAATTTGCGTCAAGCAACTTTCCATGCAACGTTTTCATCAGTTCTTGGAAGATCGTGGGGACAAGCAACGATTTTGATATAGGTTTTCCATTTATACCAGGATTTTAATACCAGACAACCAGACGTATAGCAAAGCGCGTTTAGCCGCATGTTACAAATCGAACCTTCAGTTATGCTTAAATCAACAGGTACTGTTCGACTGAGCATGTGTTGTTGTGGAGTGGTTGATAGTCAAAGAGTCGATAGGATGCACAGTGTCGGCAAAGTTTGCAATATGGGAACACCTTAAGGTACGTTCACGCCCAAGGCGACCCACTACGATGCTTCGATGCCTTACATCGTCGTCGCTCTAATGCAGGGGTAGATCATGTTAAAAAAAATGGAGTCGAGTAGGTTAACTCTGTACCTCCCACGCAACGCCATCCTCAGTTCATAATAGATTAACGTCGAAGTTTGAGCGATATTAACTTTTTCCCGTCTTTTGGCCGTAGTGGACAGATAGATAGATTGATGAAAATGGTTTTTCATGTTATCAAAAAATATATTGCATCCCTGTCGAAGTTTTTCACGATGATAATTATGCTTCCATCCTATTGCCTCCCATATAAGCCTTGTAGATGGGTGGCTGATTTTTCCTCTGGCCGCAACATATCCGTCGTAAATGACTGGTTCTCCCCTTCACCCCACAATATCAACGTTGGTGTTCCCGAGGGATCGGTTTTGAATCCGACGTTGTTCTTTTTTTATATATCAGCAACGGCCTTTCCTGCTACAACAATCCGATCCACAACTTGCTGATGACAGCACTCTACATGCAAAAATTCAGAGTAACAGGCCGATCTCTGCCGGTGAGCTGGAGAAAAGACTACTAGCAGCCACTTCCTCACTGACAAGAGTCCTAGAGGTTATCACTGCTTGTAACAAATGTTTACAGCCTTATGCTTCAAAAACACAGATCTGTACCTTGAGTATCAAGAAGCGGCCTAGCGCTTATCCGGTTTCGATGAATGACTGAGTTCTACAAACAGCCATTCATTTCGGCGGGCCGGGGTTCAGATCGACGAGGCCTAAGAAGTACTTTTTTCCTGATGACCTTTTCAGTCTGTTCAAGGCTGAGATAAGACCTCCAGCATCAAGTGCTGCAGCTCACTTAATTGGTCGAACTTCGTACATCCAGAACTGGCCGATACGACAGCTCCTTTGTTCAAAGGGAAGGCAGATCATGGAACAATCTACATAAAGGGGCTTCTGTCAGTTTTCCAGTTCTACTAACCTTATCCAGTTGAAAACAAATTTTCTTTAAGCTCCCCATAGCAACCGCGGTGCACTGGCATTTAGTCTACTGCCTGCGCGACTGCTTCGGCGTGAAAAAAATGTTTTTATCATCTAGTTGTGGGGCCGAGGAACATGTGTTTAGCTACCTGGTCGATTTAAGGATATTTGGCATTTGGTAAAAATACTTATGACCTTCGTTGTGGTAACAGCACTTATACCTATATATTTTCTTAAATGGCAAGGAACTAGGTGTGTCTTTCTCAATTGCTTCAATCATATAATTGATTTCAGATTTATTGGATTGACAAGTTTCTGTTTTTGGAAGCCTGAAAGGATAATTGAAAAACCTAATAAAATGAAACGGAGTTCTTTAAGAACGGTTAAAGCGATTGACGTAAACAGGGAGACGAAAAAGAGATACGTGTATGACAATAAATAAAAGTCAAGTAAGCTATTACAGGTTTCCGGTTACACGTAGCGATGACCTTGGAGCTCATTTATATTGCCTATCCGCCTAAGAACATCAGGATTATAGGCAGCTTTGTTCTACCCCTTGAGATCCACGACATACTTAATTTGAAAAAGAGTAGTCAAAGGTCGTAAGGTTGCCGACGTGCAAATTTATTACTGTATTCTGCAGCTTGGAAGTGGAGACAAGCCCTCAGACTTTAGATAATTACATTTCTCAAAGCTCACTGCAGAACTTGGCAGACTCAACCACAAAAGTCGAAGACATTAGTGAGAAACAGTTTGGAGTTACCCAACCACGAAGCGATCTCGTTTGTCCGAAAAAAGAAAGGAAATCATTAGAGTTATTTGGCTGCACCTCCGAGAAACTATGCCAGAAACGTACACCAGTCATGCCTGGCACTACATAAATATAAGACGAATCTACCTGTATACTGCTTCTTACAAAAAATTCCTCCTGAATGCCGTATTGCAACAGAACATTAAGGAGTTTGGTACTATTTTAATATTTGTTTAATATGACATGTTGGACTCTCTTGAAAATAACTTTATCTAAACGTCGCTATCGAAGAACTAATATTTTTTCGAAACAGTGTTTCTTGTTTAGCGACCGTTTGCAATAAAAGCAACTGGTGAGAACAAGCCGCCGACAGTGCAAATGTAACCACTAGAGTTTCTGCTCGAGAGTTCTCGAGACAAAACTTATCGTGAAATTTGTATTTGGTTGTGATGAGAAAAAACTTAGCACCTCGAGAACTCGAGAAATCAATTCCGTGCGCTGGGTAACTAAAAAACCACGCATATAACACGTGACGAGTCTAAGCATTTGCAATGAAACAAGAAACCGTCTATCAAATGATGCTGTTAGTGTTCTTGTATTTCTGGAAGCATATTTTAGAAGAAAATAGCGTTGTATTAAAAATTTATACTTTTGTTATTATCTTACTGGTTGCCAGTTAGCATACTATGCTCAGGAAAAAAAATAGTATTGAAAGTTAATTATTATTTGTTTTATCGAACGACTATAGTGTTAGCATAATAAAGGGGGGGTCATTAGTTGTTTTTTTTTAAGTGGGTATCATTTTGACAGTTTGACATACTGACAGATATATTGTGTCAAACTTCCGCTGTGGGCAATGGTTCGTTTTAATCTTGAACAGAGGTGGGATTGATTGAAAAACTATATTCAAAATGAGTGCTGTGTTGCAGAAACTTAACGAAAATTGAGAAAACTATTTGGTCGGAACGAAGCTCCGTCCGCGACTGGTATACGAAAATTCCTGAAGGTTCGTGAAACTGGCCTGCTTGTAACAGAAGGTATGAGCGTGTTCGATCCGTACGTACAGCCGAAAACATTGCTGCTCTTGCCTAGAGTGTGCGCGAAAACGCAAAGATCTCAACCCATCACAGAGAGGACAAGTGGGTATCAGTCGCACTTCTGTGCGGAGAATATTGCATAACGACCTGGGATTATTTCCTTACAAGATGCAAGTTGTGCAAGGGTTGAATCAAAATGACCATCCGCTTCGACATTGTTTCTCTGTGCGGGCTCTAAATTAATTGCAATCGGACGTCAATTTTGGTCGCCAAATCATCATTTCAGATGAAGCCCATTTCCATCTGGGGGGGTACGTTAATAAGCAGAAATGTAGGATTTGGGGCTCTGAAAATCCACATGTCGTCATAGAAAAACCAATGCCTCCCAAAGCTTTCAGATACAATTATCGCAACCAGAATGCCTTGCTGAGTTACTGTCTGTTTTCGGCAAAGAAGCGCCACATTAGTCGACAAGTTCCCGTTGGTATGGAGAACTCAAACGTGGACGGGTAAGTCTTAGGGCCGGTATTATAAAAGCTGCTCTTGACCGAAGGTTGTTCAACCACCGGTTGAAATTCAACCGCCGGCTGAGAGCTGGTCGGTATTATAAAGCAACTTACAACCATAAGTTGGCTAACCGAGACTTGACGCTCGTTAAGGTCTGTTGGCTACACTGATATTTTGATTTGACCCAATGAAATGCGAGTTATTTGGCGGAAGAAACAAACGTCATTTGCCAGGAATGTCAATTCTCTATTTTCCTCCGCTATTTATCGTTTTATTTGTGAATTAAAGTTATTTAATATGTCTACGAGAAGCAAAAGAATAATATATTCAGAAGCTGATTGTCATACGCTTGTGGATATAATTATTTCTCATAAGAATATTATCGAATGTAAGAAAACAGATGCCACAACTTGGAAAGAGAAGGTGAGTGATTATTTCTATAAATTCTTAGTAAAAAATCTACATGTGGGGTATATTTTAGATAACTGCATGGGCAAAAATAGCAGATATTTATAATGCCACTACTATGGAGCCAAGAACAGCTGAACAGTTACGTTGCAAATACGATAACCTAAAAAAAGAAGTGCGCAAGCTCGAGGCTCACAAAAGACAAGCGTTATATCAGACTGGTGGTGGTGTGAGCGAACCTGATATAAAAGGTTCACTTAAATTATTGTATGCTAAAATTAATAGTATAATTAGCTTCTCAGTCCAGGGTTTAGAGCCTAGTAATGGTGATAGCGATTTGGTGATGGATGTAGTAGAGAAGGGACAGCCTAGTATGTATAATAATTTAATATTCTATAATGATTTCAGCATATGCAAAATTATATTTCAGATACATTGCAGCAAGCTTTAGAAGAAGATATTCTATTTGATAACCTGCCAAAAGAGACAGTTGCTGAACAAAAAAATGGTATACATTGTCTTATGTTTAATAATATACTCCCTATATTTATATTTTAGATATTTTTAAGAATAGTGAATCTGAAGTAAAAGAAAACGAAATGCTAACAGAAACAAAGAAAGATCCTGAAATTAAGAAAGGTAGTACAAATCAATGGTCTGTACATTTTCCATTATTATATGAGTATATATATTTCAGACTGGTCAGATTACACTCCTAAAATGTTACGAAGCAAAAGACATAGAGTATTACAAGTGAAGAGAAAGGCAACTGATCACCAAAGTGATGATGATAAACAAAATTTAAAGAGGAAATTAATGGAGGAGGAAGCCCAAAGAAATAAGGAATATCATATTGCACGTATGGAACGAGAAGCAGAAATCCATAAGTACAAAATAGAAAATATAAGATTGCAAAATGCAAAATTGCAATTGGAGATAGAGTTGCTAAAAAAACAATTATAAAGGAAATAAAAGTTTAGTTATACTGTTAAAAACTTGTATTATTTATTCATATATTTCATTTCTAATTGTCAACATAAATATCTCTATAGAGAACTATGATTTGTGCGCCATAACATATATACTTCAATGAAAAGGACATATACATATAGAACAAAAAGTATAAATAATAAAACAATAATATAATTTTTATTGTGCCTGCTCTAACAAATTTGAAAAATATAAAATAAATTCTTCTCGAAAGTTATGATTTCCATCTCCAACTGGAACATTTTCATGTATGGGTTCATTGCCAATTAGAGTATTAGGATCTACTATTGGATCTGGCTCTTTCATATCGATGGCCAGGTTATGTAATATGGCACAAGCGACAATAATGTTCTTTGCAGTGCCAAGTAAGACCCTTATTCCAAGTGATAAAATAGGAAACCTTCTTTTTAATACTCCAAATAATCGCTCAATTGGGTTCCGACTTCTAATTTGTGCCTCATTAAAAAGTTGTTCACTGTTTGTTCTGGGATTTGCAATTGGAGTAATTAAGTATTTTTTTAAACCATAACCTGAATCTCCAAGCAGAATGGCATTTCCAAATTCATTTTGTTCAAGTCGACCTTGTAATCTGCTGTTAGCAAATATTGTTTGATCGTGGCTTGAGCCTGGCCATCGTGCAACAATATCCCTAATTTTTAGCTCTGAGTCACCTACTACTTGCACATTAAGAGAAAAATAGCCTTTTCTATTTCTAAAATATTCAGCATTTTCCCCTCCTACAAAAATACGAGAGTTACTTATTATTACAAACCTAGTGCAAAAAAAATCACCTGGTGAAATTATTTTTATATGAGTGCAATCAATAGCTCCTACAACTCGAGGAAATCGAGCAATTGAATAGAACTTATGTTTAGTTTCTTCTATTTCTTGTTGGGTCCTTGGCATATATATAAATTCTGGAGCCAATGTTGCAATCATTTTAACTATTTTCTTTACAATCTGACCTGCTGTGGACTTATGTATACCTGCAAAGTCACCAATTGTTTGCAACATGCATCCAGTAGCACAAAATCTCAAGGCAAGAAGTATTTGTTGCATTGATGTTATCGCACAGTTCCTAAAAACAACAAATTTAAAACATACTCGTCATTTCATGCAATTTACATTTTGTATAATTACCGGTTAGTTTTCGGTGCTATCTCATTCCGAAATCTTTGCTCTAGCATTACGACCGTATCCTTGCTTAATCTAAATCTGATTCGAAATTCCTCGTCGCTCCAACGGGTGAAATGATCCATTCTTGCTCTAAAATTGCGAGGTGCCCTGGTTCTAGGTTCTTCACTCTCATCAGAATCCGACGATTCGTTACTACTATCTGCCCAAACTAGTCTGCTATGCAAATTTAATTCAGTTTCTGGTGATGATGATGGAGATGCCATTTTTTGACAAATAATTTTGTAACTTCATAAACATAAACACACTAATCACAATTTCGTTATTTGAGGTTAGAATGCCGCTTTAAACCTTCGGTTGACAGTTCAACCTGAGGATAGGTTCGAGTTGACTGAACGAGCGCTCAACCCGCGGTTCAACCTTCGGTTATCGTTTATAATACGTAAAGTGCGGTTTGAGTCGAGTTTGACATTCAACCTCCGGTCAACTAGACATTATAATACTGGCCCTTAGTGACGATCCCAGAGTGGGTGCACCAAAAATGACAGTCACCCAGGAAAACGTCGATGCTGTGCGCAAACTCATCATTGAAGATATACATGTAACATATCGTGAGATTGAGGCGTCCTTGAAGATCTCAAAGACCTCAATTCAAAAAATTTTACATGAAGAATTAGGAGTAAGAAAATTAGTTTCTCGTTGGATACCCCAACTGTTGACTGATGAGCAGAAAGCAGCCAGTTGGTGACAAAAAACGCTTGACCGTTTCAATTCCGGAAACTCAAAAAATGTGTACAGCATTGTTAGTGGATTTACTGTTATGAACCAGAAAATAAACTACAGTCGGCTGTTTGGGTGTTCCAAGGTGAAGACAAGCCAACAAAAGTCATCCGTTCTCGAAGTGTTTCGAAAAAGATGGTCATGACATTTGTGTCAAAAGCGGGCCATATTGCAACAATTCCCCTTAATGAGCAAAGAACTGTTACTGCGGATTGGTATACCACCATTTGTTTGCCAAAAGTCATCACCGAGCTTCAAAAAATCAACCCCGAAAGAAGAATCATCCTCCACCAAGACAATGCAAGCTTGCACACAGCCCAAAGAACAAGGCAGTATTTAACGGAAGAAAACGTGGAATTATAGGACCATCCTCCATATAGTCCCGATCTAAGTCCTAAGGATTTCTTTACTTTCCCGAAAATTAAAAACAGACTGCGTGGTCAAAGGTTCCAGTCACCAGAAGAAGCAGTTGACGGATTCAAAAATGCCGTTTTGGATCTGCCAGCAAATGAGTGGAATAAGTGCTTCGAAAATTGGTTCGAGCGCATGCAGACGTGTACTAATCTTCGTGCAGAATACTTCGAAAAACAATAAAGTCGTTTAAAACTACCTAACGTGTTGTTTTATTTCCATATGCAAAACTTAAAAGACATCCCTCGTATTCTTTTGAATAAAGAACCGAGTGTTACGTTTTATTGAAAAGTGTAGTTTTAATACCAATTTAAAAAAGACACCAACGGATGGCCCACCCTTTAAATTATAAATATAAAAGTCATTTTCAGTTTAAGTTGGTTAGAATATTTGCTTTTTAAATAAGGTTTTATAGTTACCTCAGTACCTACTAGTAATTTTGTTGATAGGTAGATAGATAGATAGATGGACATTTATTTACAACAGGTACATGTGCACCCAATAACAGGAAATGCGTAAAATCAAATGAACATTTCGTTTTATGTAAAAGAAAAAATATAATTAATGTTATATAAAAATGAACACTTGAATAACATAAAAAAGATGTTTCGAAAAAGTTACATATTAAATGTGACCTGCAAAATAAAACTACAAACTAGCGAGATAGAGGAAAAATTGATGTCACAACTGTGACATATCAAATTAAAATTGTTATAAATTATCGAAATAGGCGACTTAGCTTAAATGTTGGTTCAAGGACATTCACAATAAAATACTCTAGAAATTCTGGTGTTGCGTCTGGGCACGGTAAATGGAATTTTACCTTCACTTAATTTTATGAATTATTTTTTATTTAATTAAAGACCATCGTACATTTGGGAACTGGTAGGAATAATTATGAAAAAGTTGAGTAAAGTATTCCTCATTACTTTTATATAGGTAGATCACTTAGCACTGTTTAAGTATTGTCTGTTGTTGATTTATTGATAAAAAGTGCAGTCTTTGAGTTAGTTGATCTCATCTATCAGTAAAATTTGAAATAAAGCAAACATTTAAAATAACTTAATGTTTTATTTGAAATGGACATCTGAAAGCATGACGGGCTACAAGCAGCAGAGCGACCACAGAGCGCCAGTAATGCAGGACATATACCAATACCGGTACGTTGGCCGCAGTCGTTAGTCAACAGACGCAGGAACGCTTGAGGAAAACATTTTTCTATCGTTTTAAGGGGAAATGCACAGGGCAACCTATGATGTGCGAAATATGTCTAACATGTGCTCAGAATTATAGGGACTAGAAGTGTATTAATATACCAATATCAAAAAATTGCGATACGCCCTCCTCTGTCCCTCACCCCTCAATTTTTCATGACTGCATTTAATCCAAAGAACGAAATTTGAGCCACATTTATTTTTCCCTTACTGCCGTTCTTCAAAAAAACAGATTTTTTGTCCTTGGCATTGTAGCAACCTTTATGTGAAAATTTCATCAAAATCTGAGCGGTACTTTCCAAGTTATAGCGGGGTCAATTATTAGCGGACAGACAGACCGGCGGAAATGAGTGTCTCGGCTTTTCGTGACATCCAACAAATATATCTCATTTTCAAAGTTTTCTGCGATTACAATACGTCCTCGCCCTGTGACGTGGAAGTAAAAACAAGACACCTTATTTTGCTTTCTATCATTGCTTCATCGATAGCTTTGGCTAAATTTATAGAATAATGAGGAAAAGCCTTAACCAGTATAATTTTTAAAAAGCTTTATATAGTCACCCCTCGTATGATTTTTCCTACCATGGTAATGGACTTTCATATGAAATTTTGTTGTATACTAGTTCTGTAATAACAGCAAAAAGTCCAAGTTGCATTATACATGAACGAGAGCTCGGCCGTAGGTAATCATACTTTATACTGATAAGATCTAATATTTCAACGTTCACTTAGTTTAGGAGTTCTTCTATTACATTGTCGTGTTCTGTCAATCTGTGAGATAATTTCGACTCTACACAGTCGAAATCCTGCTGCTTCTGCAATGCTGTGGCTGAAAACGGATGAAATCTGGCCAGCAGTGTATCCTAGATTATATAGATGTAAGTTAGGCGCTGCACGTCGTAATTTAGCAAACCATCTGGCATGCGATCGATCCCTTTCAATATGGCGGATGGCTGCAGGGTGTCAGGCGGTGGATTAACTTAGATCAACGTCTTGCGCTCTGTTAATGCTAGTGGTGATAGATGGGGTAACTATGTATGAGTAGCTTACGCGGGACGTCACTTCCATAGCTGACGTATATGGAGGATAGAGAGATGATTTTAATAGTAGTTCTGGTGCTTTGGACAATCGACAGGGATATAGAGTGTCTATTAACTATCCGAACACCCCGAAATGCTCGGCTACCAGGCCCATAACTGTCTCCGGGTCCTAAAAAGGCAATGACCTAAAATGTGAACTAAATAATGACTTCAAAGAACATTTGAAAGTTGAGTTTGTAGCTTCAAACAGCTTCCACCTTTTTGGACACTAGAGTTATGTAGAACTATAGATTCTAAATCAGATTGCATTTCTATACATGAGCTCTAGAGGTCATCACCGGTACGACTGTAACATCTGAAAGGTATTCCAACACCCAGACACAAGAGCAACGACACATCGAGGCTCAAACGAAGGTCTCAGAATATCAGAAACAGGATTCTTCGATTATCTCAGATATGACCTAAATAATTACATCAAAGGTCATTTTTCAGTAAAAGCAGGAGTTATTTTTAGAGCAAATTCGTGTAAGCTTCTAGATTTCACATTAAAGAGAACATTTTCATACGTCTGGAAAGTGCACGATAACCACGAAACAAGCTTTTCGGGAAAAATGTTGTGACAAAAGTTTAGGTATACCAAAAAAGTAAGTTATTGATGGCCTCAAATGAGATCCAGATAATCACTTTAGAGATCATTTGTGGCAGCAGATTCTACGTCAGAGCGTATATTTATGTTGCTGTCGAAAATGATGCTCACAAACTTATAAGCTCCAAATGATCTCTGGAATTATTATCTCGATCATTTTGAGGCTTATCCCTTAGTTATGAAGCCGATCTTCGTTCAGCAAAAACTGATTTCTTGTAATAACGTAAAGAAAAAGATTTTTTTTCTTGACGTATATTGATATGCATCTACATCAAGAAAGGCATATCACATATTTTCATGAGTTAATTTGTCTGTCTGTCTGGCATCTGTCCGGTAATCCTTGGCTCTTCTATAACTTGGAAAGCACGGCTTGGATTTTGATTAATTTTTACAGAAAGCTACTACTACGCCAATAGCTTTGTCAGTTTAAAACTAGTCCCATAAAGGATTTGCGAACGAATAACAAAAGGGTTCTGTGATGTTCTTGTGTATTCCACGACCTCCTGTTTGGTCAATTTGCGTTTTGGAAATTATTTTGACAAACACACTTGACCGTTTCAGTATATGTATAGTTAATCCGAAAATACATCTATGTACACAGACCGGATTCTGTGCTGAGCGGTAATAGGTATGGAATATAGCTTAAGGCTATAGTCTTAGGAAATCAATTTAATCGAAATCCTGTTAGCTAATTGAGCTTTGAGTAAAATATTGAGTCGTTTTTGTCTTCATAATACCTTATAGCAATCTCTTATACTTCCCACCACCTCCGTTAGGGCACTTCAATTCTCTACCTTAGACGTAAAGATCGCAAAGAGCTCCGTAGCTAAAATGCTAATTAAAATTAAGGAGTATCCATTTAACCCCGGCTTAATTCTTGAACCGTAATTAAATTGAGGAAAAAATACTTTAAGAACGATTTATTCCAAAGGTGGAACTTTTTAAGGTGTATTTAAGTGTTGTTTCTTAAGTGTCACGACAAAACAATGTAGTTACAGGACGCTGCGTGAGAAAGCTACAAGAATACTGAATTTATACAAAAAAGTTTAAATAACATATTCCTTGTTGTCGTGAACTTGCAGAAAGTGATTTGAATGGTAATTTATAACCAAGTAAATCGACTATTAATTCTACGATAAGGAATGATCCAATAAATTCAAGATGTTTGGGTGTGATATGCCAACTCGGGTGTGGTAAGTTAAGTCGTTGTGGGAGCTTTTCTGGCTTTTTGCGTGTAGCTCGTATGATCATTTGATTTATTTGCAGAAAATAAAGGACCATTCAAGGAGAAGAATGAATATGTCGATAAATTTTAACTGAGCAGAAAATGATTTACGTGGAATTGTTAAATCACTGCTTCGTAATAACAAGTTCAAATTGGCGTCATGATAGGGTTGCGTTTGCCGTCATTTTGATGGACGCTTTTGATCAAGTCTCGAGAACCATCGACTATGTAAACAAAAATAATAGAAACAATTTTGTGGGAAATTAAATATTTTTATCATTTTGCTTCAATGATGATTTGTTCCATGGCCGTCAAATTAAGAGAAATTGACGGGCTAAGGTATATGTAATGACATTTTCGCTTATAGTGGCTAAACCAACAATTTAAGAATATAATATCTGTTTTGTAGAGAATGAGATACAGGAAAGATGTGTTACGCTTTTGTCGACAGCTTAATGATTCTGGAAGAATAAGGAGCGAAATGAAAAACAAGTTGGCACACTACGCACGCTACGTACTGGTCAGCATACATATTTTTCATGTGGGGTTAAGTCCATGAATCATCATAATCAAGAATATAATTTTAAAGTGAATACATCTTTTTTACTGTCAGGCGTAAGTATGGACAATGTAATTTTTCTGGGTAATTTCTGATGTCACTCACTCCCATCAGCCTGTCATATGTCCATTTTGGACGTAGATAGGTATCATCCATCCTTATCAATATCGGTAAACATGTTGTACAAAAGTAATAAACATTTTCCAATCAATAATCAAAAGCGTTACAATTTCAGACGTGCAAATTTTATCTTATTATACATATAATAGTCTGTTGACAAAGCTCATAGAAAGTTCAAGCAAACTAGATTTCTTACACATTATCAATAGTTCAGTAGGCTTCAAGGAGTGTTTAAAGAAAAAACTAGAGAGGCGTATAATATAAACTTTCGATCAATGCAAGATCATTTCAAGGCGGAACCTAAATCTTTCTGGGCTTTTAACCATAGTAAAAACAACACAACTAGAATACCTAACAATATGATCTACAATGATGGGTGCATTAACGATTCCCAAGGTATAGTTGATGCTTTTGCCGATTTTTTCTCTAGTGTTTACTGGTTACCGGATAATACCGATGCCAATCATAGCTTAAATTTCGATCATATATTAGATATTAGTTGCGAACAAATTACGGTCAATGAAATTTTTGCTACCAATCGGAAACTAAAAGACAAGCTAACTGCAGGACCTGACCAAATTCCATCATTCTTTGTCAAGGATTGTATTAGAATATTGATATTTTCTTTGCAAATTCTGTTTAACTTAATTTTGCACACATCTATTTTCCCAGATAAATGGAAAGCTGCAAAGGTATGCCCAATTCTAAAAACAAAGAATTATAACTTAGCTTATTATTATTATTATTAAGCGATTTTGATGCTGGACACCAGCATTATCAACTATATCTGATCTTCTATTCAAATCGCTGCAAAAATTACTGAAACTACGATGTGACAAAGTGACCAATAAACAGGCTGATGGAAATGGCTGATTTGATCTTCATGAAGAAAACATCACAAATCATAAATAATATATCACTTCACATACTTCACTTTAGAATGGCATTCTTGATCATATACACCGAAAACCAAATTTGTCTGTCGGCTTGAGTTCAATGTGTTCGAAAGAGAGTGTGTCCAGGCACATGTGTTATAGGTATAGCGATAGAAGCCGGCTGGATAGCGAAGCTCATCGCCACGTTGTGTAGCAGCGTTCACGCGGCAATCTGCCTCAATGCAGATATGTTACACCAATTCCTTGAATTGAGATGCATATTGAAAATATGCTTTAGTTTATTCTTCACACCCCAATAAAGGTTTTATTTTGAGCGTACACATTTTTTAATTGTTATTTGTGTCGAATCTGTTTAATCGATTTTGGATCGGTCTAACGGCGCTCCATTTTAGGTCGAAATGAAAGATTAGGATCGCCACAAGTTCTGTAGCATTGCATCATCGGTACGTTTGACAGCACCGCATCTTGTACATTTCAAGGCATGGTGTCCACCTCCATGATCACGGTTGAGTGATTCCGGTCAGTACTCATCTAAATCAATCATTGGGGCGTGTTGGTTTTCATCTGCGTACACGCAGGCAGTGATAATTCGTATTGTGAAATGGTGTTTGTTACATTTTGCGACAGCTAGCGATGTGTTGATTTTATCACCATCGGTGGAAATGAAAAATAATCCTAAAATAAATGAAAACACTAAGTCGTATCAAAATTGAAATAAATAATTCGAATCAAAGCTAAAACAAAACATTAAATCAAATGTTCGAACAGATATAGTGATTATAAAGTTATCACCACGAGACATATTACTGTATGCGCATGACGTGAACAATATATGTAGTCTGCGGAGTATGCCGCGCGACTGTTTTTATGATGAGTTTTAACTTTTCCTTCTTATACTTCAAGGACCATCAAGGTATCGAAATTCCGTAAAAGTCCTGTTTTGTTCTTAAAAAATACTGCTTTTCACTCTCAGATTCTCATTTTGGTACATTACATAAAGTTACATATATTTTTGATTTTGCCGTTATGTTGAGACGTACTGATCAAAAAAGCTTAAAGAGTCTTCCAACGTGCACTTAACTTTCAAAAGGTTTTTAATCTTGCTTGGAAGTGAATCGTTCAAAGAGCAAAGTACCTAGTCTAGGAAGATTGATGACTCATGGTTTTGGTGGCCCATGAGATTTTAGAAAATCACATCTACCGCATGTGTAAATGGTACGTTTACCTCATATGACATTTATCCCATTAAATCATGGATTAAAGTATCAAACATGGCGGAGCTTAATGTCTGAATATGTGGTATTTGGATTACTAAGGCTTCCTAAGTGGGACCGTTTTAACCCACGAAGAATTCCCTGGTTGGCGAAGTATTTGTAATGGTTGGTTTTATCAAATGGGTAGACGAATTTCTGTAGGAGGAAGTACTATTCGATCGAAAATGTTGGAGTGAAGGGAAAAAATCTCCAAAAAGGATTCTTAACCTTCCTATACCCGCGCACGGTGTCACACACCGAATCTTTGGAACCCTGTTTTATATTTTCATACATCAAAACCTATATAAATAACATTTAATTTAAATAAGTCTCGCACAAACGCGCGGTGTACACTAAAGCGAAGTTAGCAACAGATCAGGCAGCTAGCGGAAATGTTGACTCGCTAGCGTCTCCAGGAAAATAATAGGTACTTGAAAAAGTGTTTCGTAGGTCTCGCGGGTATAGGAAGGTCCAATTGTGGGCTTCTTTATGCGCCACATGCCATACAACCACTCAGACAATCCAATTGCTGCATGAAAGATATCCCGGTCGTGCAATCTCTCATTTCGGTGAATCTACGCCGCGTGGTGCAAAAACTGTAGAAGTAGGTAGAGGCTGAACTGAAACTGTTTCCTTTCCATCACTGTAACCATGACCACGCGCATACGTCGTGCAAAATAGGCCTCGTGGCTAAGCTGCAACTATAAGGGCGCTGAAGCCCCTTGCTACTAACTGCATACGACGTTACTTCATCCCTGTTAGTACTTGTTAGGATAAGACTTATACCGCGTTGATGGTTTTTAACAGACACGAGACAGTGTTGTAGTCAGTTGGCCAGTGGTCACAGAGACGGAAATCAAAGAATCCGATTATTGTTTCTGCCATTCGAAGATAAGAGCTTATGCCAGTAAAATGACGACAAAGGAGTGCTTATGTCTAGCAGAACCTGCACCTTATGATTCAGCAAAAATGTAACTAGCTTAAGGAAACAACTGCAGTTTCTCTTTATTTATGAATCAAAATATGAAATATTTTGAGCATCCAGTCCATCTTTTATTTTAATTCGTATATAATATTGCACAACCTGGAATCGTCTAATATTATCATGTGGTACATTAAGCAAAACAATAACTAACCGTGTCAGTGATAGCAACAGTGACTATCAAGACACATATATCAATCTGTACAAGGCAATAACATTGTAGTTGTGTTTTTGGAACATGACCACCGTAAACCATCTATTTGTATCAGCAATAAGATTTTGCTGTTTGTCTATCACACCACCAAGTAACACAGTTAGTGCAGTACCACCCCTACTAGCCTTAGAGTGTGGATGAATCGATCCGATTCCGTGGAATTCGCAGTTGTCGGCTGCTAATTGCATATCGAACATACTCGGATGGTTGGCGGAATGTTTCCGTCCGACGGCAACGTTACGGAGGGACGGCGCTGCGACGGTGGTCAATTCACCGACACCACCGCAACGGATAACTTAATACCACCCTGGGTATGCACTGCACACAACGCCACTACTACCAGCGCCAGATAAATGCCTTTACAGCCGCAAAATCCATGCCGTTACTTCGGATCATCGTTGAGTCATGCAAAAAGGATAGTTTCAATTCCTACTTCTCATGCCTACTGGCGAAGGCGGTATTGTAATCGCGAAAAATTTCAAAAATGAGATACTAAAAACCATGTAACTCATCTCTGTCAGTCTGTCGGATTACCTGCTTATCTGTCGTCTCTCCGCTATTCCTTGGTCCATCTATAACTTGCAAAGTACTACTAGGATTATGATAAACTTTTCACACAAGGCAACTACTATGCCAAGGACAAAATAGTTTTGTAGTTTTAAAAATATAAACAGAAAAATCACTCCAGCTGTTTCTGGTGTTTTAGCGGCTCCTAATTTGTAGAAAATCCTTTAGGGATTAAAGATTGGGGGTTTTAGGAGGGGGTATATCTCAATTTTTTCAATGTTATTGCATATTGTACATCATTGCATATTAATACACTTTCAACCCCGGTAATTCTACACAGATATATTCCACATATGATAGATTTCCTTGAATATTTGAACTTGAAATGATGGAGACATACTTTCAACACACGGATCCCATACCCATCGGTCGTACTTGCCGTGTGCCACGGGATTGCTATGCAATATGAACATGTGAGATAATTATTACATACGAGAAGTATAGTTTACATACTTGTATATATAGGTATATAAGTACGTAAGTTATCAATCGTTGACTAGCATTTTTAGACCATAGCTCTGAAGAAATAAGGCTACCGTGTATGGACACTTTCTTCTGATAAAATCTACGTATTTTTTATGCCATTGCACTACATGGAAGTTCGTACAAGACGTCGTTTCGAAGGCGTGAGAGGTATAGGAGGAGTCAATCAACCCGACGCCATTTTAACATAAAGGTTTTCGGAATTGCCACACTGGATCACGCTAACTAGCCACGATGGAATTTAATTCTTAACGGTAAATGAAAACCGTCATCTAAAGATACAAAACGTTATGCTGGGTATTTTTTTTAAAAAAACGTCAAATTTGGAAAAATCGCGGTATCGCGTATATTCAAAAAACCATGAAGTGGTGATTGACAGAAGAGTTGTAGAGGATAAAGAGATCTCGAATGCAATGTGCTGCAGCGGCAAAAAATTTAGTTGCAATTATTATTTTTCAGGAAATGTTGTGCATGTGGTATTTCTTCCAATGTTGTCTTCCGCCTTTGGAGAGAGGCAGTATGATAGAGTTAGTGTACAGTGTCAAATAAATACTTTGACTGCAGACACTTGGGCGAAAAATACGGTAAGACTAAATGTGGTTGCCACATGCGTGACTCCCAATTTCAATATTATTCAACCCGGATGTTGTCTGTTTCAATTAGTTTGCACACTCTGACCTGAGGTTAGGACTAGCAGTGTTGCTCATTTCCTCATCCGAATATCTACAGAGCTTATGAGCAACCTTTCTGGTTGGTTGAGAACAACCACAGTATCTATATTTCGGTTGAGATGGCCTCGGCCTGTAAATGCCCCACAAAAGCCATCTTATGCCGACATCGTCATTTACATTTTGGGTAAAAGACTGATAGCTCAAACAATCATCCGTATAAAATTCACCTGGTACAAGAACTTAATGAAGACGATTTTGATCGGCGATTACAATTTTGTTAAGATATGAGTGAACAAATTATAAACGATGAACATTTTCTATTCACACTTGCTTTTCTGACGAATGCTCCTTTTTCTTAAATGGCGTAGTAAATCGTCATAACTGCCGATATTGGTCCGATTCTAATCCCAGAATTTATCATGAGCTTCATACACAGCAGCCACAAAAATTAAATGTTTGGGCTAATATTTTTGGCGATCATTTAGTTGGACGTTTTTTCTTACCTGGAAATTCGACCAGTGAAATGGATTTGGAATTAGTGGAAGACGCCATAGATCCTTCATTAACAGCCATAATTGAAAATCAGAATGATCGGCGGTACATTGCGAATAGGTTGATGTTCCAACAGGATGATGCCCCAGCACATTACACATTACGTGTTCGACAATATTTAGATCAGACGTTTCCAGATGGATAGATTGGTAGAAGAGGTGCCATTGGATGGCCCCCAAGATCGCCAGATTTATCACCTTTGGATTTCTTTATGTGGGGTCAAAAAGCAAAATCTATGCTACTCAGCCAACATCATTAGAAGACCTGCGACAAAGAAATGTGAATGAGTGCCTTCAAATTACTCCTCAAATATTACAAAATGTGCGGCAACGTTCTGAGCAAAATCTTTATTATTGCATGGAGAGTCATGATGGCCATTTTCAACATTTACTTGCCTAACGGGTCAGTTCATTCTTCATTTTTAAATTACTTTGCTGCCAAATGTATTGATCTCCACTAATGATGATGTATTAGTTTTAATTAAGCTTTAAATCAATAAATCGTCAAAACTACTGAAATGAAGTACATTAATTTTATATCATTATAAAGGGAATTGAAAGACCTTTAAAATAAGGTATCACTAGACCCCTCTTTCAGGGACCGCGGTTGGCCGCGTGGGTCAGAGTGTCGTGCTACTGATCAGCCGGCCGGCCGGGTCGCGAGTTCGAATCTCGCCTTCGCCATGGATGTTGTGACGTCATGTGTTTGTACATAATTAGATATATTCTATATACAACCTAGTTTCTGGCTGCATGGCTTAGTCCTAAAGCAAAAAAAAAAGACCCCTCTTTCCATTTAAGATTTTGGGGGTGGTGCCACCCCCGCTTAGGGGGTGCTAACGTGATTTTTTACCAAACTTGTGTCCCCCTCGAAATCAAAATCGACGGGTCTGAGCGTTTTTCAAAAAAGAAACTGAGCTGCCAGTAAATGCGTCTGTTTCGTTTTCGATGCGCCACCCTATATATATATACACCTTGGGAAAAAACATTATTATACATTATGATGATGAAGAGAGATGGAAATATACAAAAGTATGTAGGTGCGTGAAAGACACTCGATTGTAGGATTCTATGTGGCAGCGTCTTAGTGTGACGGACAACGGGGTAAAGTAGAAGAGAGATAAAAGAGAGAGATGGCAGATCGGGCGCTGGCGCCTACCGCTTAGACGGATGCGCTCAACAAATGCGATTTGTTTCTCCCATTCGCAGAGTTGCCGATACCAATATGTCATATTTCTAAGAAATCTAAGTCTACCCAAATTTCGGGAAAAATAGCTGCGGTTTCCACATAAGAGTATTCCAAAAATGAAAAAAGTTCAAACTATTAAAATTGTATTAATGTTTCATGGTTCAAATCATATTTTTCATGTTTGTATATTGTTGTATAAATGATTTTGTAATCCCTACTCTTGTTGCCAGTACAGATACAACAGTATTGAGAGAAATCATGGACCGCTAGATAGGGCTACAACTACCATATGACTATCAAATAGTAGTGATAAACAGGGTTTGTTTATAGCACAGTTGCCTGGTGTGGCGAATTTGCGCCATAGGGGCGATTTGACAACTTTGAAGGACAACTATAACGGTTACTATGGTGCCCGGTATTCGGGAATCTGGCAATACCTGATGATTCCTAACGTTTATTACGCCAAATTGTTTGCCGACTTGCGCAGTACAACATGACAATCAACGTGACTGAGCACCTGGTAACCCTGGTTTAAGGTGTTATATTTAAAGAGCTTGGGGCAGTTAGGTATCTAGGTCACATTTTTTAATGTATTTCGAGAAATCCGTAATGTTGAGTAAATACTAGATCACGTTTCTTGCTTAGTTTGCTGAAAATTCTACAATAGACGTACATTTTGAGAAACGGAGATTTGGTGACGACAAAATCGTAAAAATATAACGCATTTTCGTAAAATAATTTCTTTGTTGAAAAGACTGTGGCTTGATGACCCATTGAACGAGTATAGTGTCCCGCTCCGCTTTGAATATTCGAAACACTATACTCCAGCAGCATTCAACTTCAATGTTATCTTTATGAAGTTCTAACGTCTAGGCCATGCTGATTAAAAGCTTGAATGAATCAACACTTAACTCTAAATTCCCCACAATTCGGGAAGCTCTACTCAAATTGGCAACACAGCGTATCTGCCTATTATTCTCATTCGTGATACAGGTCTGCGGTTAACGGTAGGAAATATCTACGAATAGCGATGAAAGTAGACGAGCCTATGCGCTGTTGCCAAGAAATGATTTCCCATGTATAACAATGGTTTTTCCTAAGGTGTATACATGGGAAATCATTTCTTGGCAACAGAGCATCGGCTCGTCTACTTTCATCGCTATTCGTACATATTTCCTACCGTTAACCGCAGACCTGTATAACGAATGAGAATAATAGGCAGATACGCTGTGTTGCCAATTTGAGTAGAGCTTCCCGAATTGTGGGAAATTTAGAGTTAAGTGTTGATTCATTCAAGCTTTTAATCAGCATGGCCGTTAGAACTTCATAAAGATAACATTGAAGCTGAATGCTGCTGGAGAATAGTGTATCGAATATTCAAAGCGGAGCGGGACACTATACTCGTTCAATGGGTCATCAAGCCACAGTCTTTTCAACAAAGAAATTATTTTACGAAAATGCGTTATATTTTTATGATTTTGTTGTCACCAAATCTCTGTTTCTCAAAATGTACGTCTATTGTGGAATTTTCAGCAAACTAAGCAAGAAACGTGATCTAGTATTTACTCAACATTACGGATTTCTCGAAATACATTAAAAAATGTGACCTAGATACCTAACTGCCCCAAGCTCTTTAAATATAACACCTTAAACCAGGGTTATCAGGTGCTCAGTCACGTTGATTGTCATGTTGTACTGCGCAAGTCAGCAAACAATCTGGCGTAATAAACGTTAGGAATCATCAGGTATTGCCAGATTCCCGAATACCGGGCACCATAGTAACCGATATAGTTGTCCTTCAAAGTTGTCAAATCGCCCCTATGGCGCAAATTCGCCACACCAGGCAACTGTGCTATAAACAAACCCTGTTTATCACTACTATTTGATAGTCATATGGTAATTGTAGCCCTATCTAGCGGTCCATGATTTCTCTCAATACTGTTGTATCTCTACTGGCAACAAGAATAGGGATTACAAAATCATTTATACAACAATATACAAACATGAAAAATATGATTTGAACCATGAAACATTAATACAATTTTAATAGTTTGAACTTTTTTCATTTTTGGAATACTCTTATGTGGAATCCGCAGCTATTTTTCCCGAAATTTGGGTAGACTTAGATTTCTTAGAAATATGACATATTGGTATCGGCAACTCTGTGAATGGGAGAAACAAATAGCATTTGTTGAGCGCATCCGTCTAAGCGGTAGGCGCCAGCGCCCGTTCTGCCATCTCTCTCTTTTATCACTCTTCTACTTTACCCCGTTGTTCGTCACACTGCGACGCTGCCGATAGGATCCTACAATCGAGGGTCTTTCACGCACCTACATACTTTTGTATATTTCCATCTCTCTTCCTCATCATAATGTATAATAATGGTTTTTCCCAAGGTGTATATATATATATATATATATATACTTTCTTATGACAGCTTCAAAACTTAAAGCTGAATATTTAATATTCTGCCATCCAGTTTCTTCTTCCTGAACTTTACGATAGTAGGCTTAACCTCCTACGAGCAAAAAGCTTCTAATATACAGCCGGCTTAAGGTATTACTTGAGTTTGAACACAATCTATAGAATCGTCAGAATACGAATATCTATATTCGCAAGATATTTTATTCAAATATATTTCTGCCGGGTTTAAATGAGAGTTACCGTTTAGTTCCTGACATAGTCTACATAAGATTTAAGTAGTCTCTTATTTCTATAAAAAACTTTATGAAAATGTCAAAAAAGTGGTCATATGGTCAGAGTTAATGAAACGTTATCTTGAAATTTGAAGAAACATAAGGAACTTGAGCAGTACCTAACACAATTTTTAGGTAATCATCCTCTAGTTTTTGATATACTTAGCAAGAAAAATGATAGTCTTATAGTTCCTATCGTCTCCGGAGTTTTGGTATGGAAGCTGAGTGTGGTCCACGTACGTTTTGTTGCTACTAGGCATATAACATGTGGTTGTTCAGCTTGCGGTCTGGCAATAATTTTACCTCGGACTATCTAGATGGTATCACCCTAAAAATTGACGATGGTCTTGAGAAAACATGATGTGATGCCTGAAACACTCCAGATATAAGTAGGCTTATGTAACATAAGAATCATGTTTCAGGTATAAGTTGTCGCCACCTGTGAAGAAGCGTTTTGTTAATAGAAATTATATTCCGCCTCGTCTCCGTAAATAAGTAACGTAGTACCTCTCGCCAACGGTCGATCCACACGCATTCCAAAGAAAATCGATAAGCTGTACCCCTCGCTCGTACAGTCTGCTGTCTAGCGCAGGTATCATTCTTTCTCAGCGTGTCGCGCCGTACGCATCCGTCGCGCATCACTGGTGATAGTTTGTTTTCGTATATGGTGTTTTGATTTCGCAGAATGGCTAAACGTTCGGGAATTCGGCCAAGTGTTAGCGGAATGGACTTGAATAGAAGACTCAAACTGTTGAGTGATGAAATGGTTAGTATAAAAAAGAGTTTGGGGCACGAAGATGTTGCCACTGTTACAGCTAGTTCAAGTAGACAATGTCGTTCTAGGCGTCTCAGCCGGAGTAGGATTAGAAGTGAACGTAAACGTAATCGTTCCGTTTCTGCAAGTAACTCTGTTATGACTACGGAAAGGAACAAGCGTGTTAGGCACGAAGATGTTGCCATTTCGGTCCATGATCGAAATAAATCTCGATATGTACACGACAAGCATGATTATAATGGGCACGAAGATGTTGCCAATTCTCCGAGATTTCGGCGTGTTAGAAGAATTAGCTCTTCTAGTTCTCCCGATACCGTTGGTGGGCGCGAAGATGACGCCTCTTCTCACAGCGAAAATAGCGATACCGATGCACCTGAACAAGAGTGCGTTATGGAGAACGATGAGAGTGCTGCCTCGACTTCTAACTCTGATTTGAAAGGTGATGTTCTACTTCTCCTGGGGAAAAATGTTGTTAAGAAATCCATTCTGCTCCCCCTATACACCACAATTTATCTGAAATTTGGACTGGGATATTACAACAAGGCTTGGACGAAGATGAAAGACTAGACTTGTTGAGTAAGTATCCGTCTCCGGAAAACTGCCCCCTTGTAAATCCCCCTAAGCTCAATGAGTTAGTGGCTGCAGCTGTGTCAGACTCGGTGAAACGCAGAGATACCCGACTTCGAGCGTTTCAGGCCCAAATTGGATCTACGATTGCATCATTGGGAGCAGTTTTATCCTCTATGTTAAATGAAAAAGAGGAAGAGGGCGATAGACCCTATATCAGGCAGTTGGGGGACGCTGGTCGGCTTTTGGCAGATTTGTTTCACCAAGAAACTGTTTCACGTAGAGAGCTTGCCGTCCTCAATATCAATAAGGATTTGAGAGATATTTTATTAGATTCCCCAGTTGATGACTGGTTATTTGGAAGAGACCTTGAAGATAAAGTTAAGCAGTCTAAGTCTTTGGTTCAAATAAGTAAACAATTGAGGGATCACAAACAACCATCCAGCTCCACTGCTCGGGCTTTAAACTCCCAGAGCCTCCCTCGATCATCGCAACGAGGTCTACGCATGGGAGGGAGGCCGTTTCAACAGCATTACCGGACCAGTTATGGAGGAAAACAGCAGTTCCGAAGAGTTCAAGAAAGGAAGCCAGTACGGCTGGACCAACAAGGGCAGAGAGGGAGATATCGCCGATGAATACTGAGGTTGGTGAAACAGCTGGCAGATTAAAATTATTTTATGCAAACTGGTACAAAATAACTTCTGACAAGCATGTCTTGTCATGGATTAAAGGAGTTAGGATTCCATTCTTTAAGAAGCCTCGTCAGTCTCACATACCGAAGGAACCTAAATGGTCTCCGACAGAACTGTGTGAGATTGAAAATAATATTAAAAAATGTTTGTCCACTGGGGCCTTGAAGAAAGTGCGCCCTGTTAAGGATCAGTTTTTATCTAATATTTTTGTAACTCCTAAACCTGACGGTAGTCAAAGACTTATTCTCAACCTCAAATCGTTAAATGATTACATTTCAGTTAGTCATTTTAAATTAGAAGAGCATAAAATAGTCAGTAAGATAATTAGGCGTGGTAACTTCGTGTCTTCACTGGATCTGAAGGATGCTTACCTGTTAGTCCCTATAGCCAAGTCATACAGGAAATATCTTCGATTTAAGTTTAAAGGCACAATTTTTGAATATACCTGTATGCCATTTGGGCTCAATTGTGCTCCATATATTTTCACCAAATTAATGAAACCCGTGGTGAATTATTTAAGGGAAAGAGATTTCCTCTCCGTTTTGTACTTAGATGATTTCCTTTTGCTGGGCCAGACAGCTTTGGATTGCACTCAAAATGTAAGGCAAACAATTGAGTTGTTGGAAAATTTAGGCTTTTTAATAAATTATACTAAGAGTAAACTTCTTCCCAAGCAGATATGTAAGTATTTGGGTTTCGTTTACAACTCGGTTGATATGACCGTTTCTGTGCCTAAAACTAAGAAGGAGAGAATTTCTAGATTGGCATATAAGTTTTCCAAATTAAGACGTTGTAAAATTAAAGATTTCGCTTGTTTTATTGGTACATTAACTTCAGCCTGCCCTGCCGTAAAATACGGTTGGCTTTATACGAAGATGTTTGAGAGAGAAACATTTTTAGCTCTCAAGAAATCTAATGGTGATTTTAATTCTTATATGATTATTCCAGATTATTTAACTGGAGACTTTGGGTGGTGGATCGATAATATTAGTAGTTCCTTTAATTACATTTCGGCAAAGAATTTTCAGTTAAAGATCTTCTCTGATGCATCCACCACTGGTTGGGGTATTTTTTGTCAGGACAAGGCGTCTCACGGATTTTGGAATAGTATAGAAAGAGATAAACATATTAATTATCTTGAGCTGCTTGCAGCATTCTTTGGTGTTAAATGTTTTGCAAAGAATCTTTCGAATTGTAATATTCTGTGTCGCATAGATAATACCACCGCTATTGCTTATATCAATCGTATGGGAAGCATCCAACATCCAAAATTAAATCTCCTTGCTAGAAAAATTTGGCAGTGGTGTGAACACAGAAATATTTTTTTGTATGCCTCATATATACAATCTGAGCACAATATAATGGCAGATAGGGAATCTAGACAATTATATACAGAGACAGAATGGGAGCTCAACGATAGGGCGTTCAAGCAGGTTGTTCATAATCTCAAGAAGCCTGACATTGATTTGTTCGCTTCTCGAATTAATACAAAGTGTAAGCGTTTTGTTTCTTGGTTTGCTGATCCGGACAGTTTTGCAACTGATGCCTTCACGCTTTGTTGGAGAAGTTTCCATTTCTACGCCTTTCCACCCTTCTGTCTCGTTTTACGGTGCCTTCAAAAAATTCTTGAAGATGAAGCAGAAGGGATTGTTATAGTTCCCTTCTGGACTGCACAACCATGGTACCCACTTTTTAAATCATTGATGATTAGCAAACCTATTTATTTGCCACCTAATCGAAATCTACTTCTTTCTTTTGATAGAACGCCTCATCCTTTATGGACCAACCTTACCCTGGTGGCCGCAATCTTATCTGGGAGGCGCTCCGATTAGGCAACGTACCCAGCCAATCGATTGATATTTGTTTGGCATCAATCACCACTTCTACCGTCAAGCAATACAATTCTGGATTAAGACTTTGGTGGATTTTTTGTAAAAAGAAAAATAGTAATGTATTTTCGGTTTCTGTAGATGCTGTTTTAGAATTCTTAACATTTCATTTTTATGAAGGAGCCTCTTATGGTACTTTAAATAGTTATAGATCAGCAGTGTCGCAGATATCTGACATAGACGTGGCAAATGATTATAGAATACAAAGATTCTTCAAGGGCGTCTTTAACTTGAGACCCAGCCAACCTAAATACACTGCTACTTGGGACCCCTCAATAGTTTTAACATACATTAAGAAATTACCGAGCGATAATATATCTTTACGAGACCTAACCCTTAAATTAGCAGTTTTGTTGGCGATTGCTACAGGTCAAAGAGTTCAAACCTTAGCTAATATAGAAGTTAATAATATTATTCATGACAAGGATAATAATGTTATAACTATTAATATTTCCCAGCGGATAAAAACTTCTGGTCGAAATAGAGTTCAACCGACGTTGATTTTGCCTTATTTCAATGCGGATTATACTGTTTGTGTAGCCAGATGTCTAGTTTTATATTTAGAAATGACACGTCCTTTAAGAAACTCTTCTTGTAATCATTTATTTATAACTTTTAAAAAACCGTTTAAAAATGCCACGGCTAATACTATAAGTAGATGGATAAAAACTATTCTGAACTTAAGTGGGCTTGATACATCCATATTTACAGCACATAGTACCAGACACGCGGCTACTTCGGCTGCCGCTCGCAAGGGCGTAAGTTTGGATGTCATCAAGCGAACGGCAGGATGGACAGAAAAGTCCGAAACGTTTGCTAAATTCTATAATAGACCTTTAGTTAGTAACTCTAGTTTCGCAGCAGCGGTTTTAGATTATTAGTTCCAGTTGTTATTATTATATTCTCTTAGGATTGCGTCCAAAGTTGTATTCTATAGATTCAGTATGAGAGTTTTGTTCAATAAACTCTTTCAGGCTAATTGTTGCATTTGTCTTTAAACATCTACGTTACTTATTTACGGAGACGAGGCGGAATATAATTGAAAGATCAAACGAACTTACCTAAGTGATGTTCGATCTCAATTATATGAAGCCTCGTCGAAGTAAATAAGTCCCACCCTACCCCGAAAAATCCCAATGTGCAACAATTAGTTTGCTTTAAAATGAATGATACCTGCGCTAGACAGCAGACTGTACGAGCGAGGGGTACAGCTTATCGATTTTCTTTGGAATGCGTGTGGATCGACCGTTGGCGAGAGGTACTACGTTACTTATTTACTTCGACGAGGCTTCATATAATTGAGATCGAACATCACTTAGGTAAGTTCGTTTGATCTTTCAAATATACAATATTGAATATACGTACATAATATGATAATGATAATATCATTTCCTTCCAAAACAACTCAAAGAATATAAACTTCGTGAACGTAAATGCCATATAATCCAAAATGAGTCATACTGAAGAAATTTTTTTTTAGAAAAAGGTTAACACTTAGTACTTGCTAAAGTTGAATACCTCCCAACATACATGTTACACATTTGTTGACCTAGATTCTCCACGACATAGGATTTTGCCTAGCATTCCTCTTGCGACTTAGTCATCGATTTGAAGAAATGGGTTACTGGTTACTGGTCTAGTAGATCAGAAAACAACCCACTCACAAAACAATGCAGCAGTTTGCTCTTCCGAATGATATTTCATCAAAAATACGAGTATCTTACGCGTGCTTGACACCTAAATCAAAAATTGCTTTTTTAACTTGATACGGTGTTAGTTCTTGGCGTAGTATGACGAGTTGCATGGAACACGTTTTCTCTTGTAACAAAAATCAAAAGCATGTATCGCCTGTTCGCGCCAGCCGACAGTCGATAACCGACTTGTCTGTTAGCAGACAACACTTGTTTTTATCCGTTTGGATTTGACGCGGGACATACAGCTGGCTGTTCCAGAAAAACCACCGACATAGAGCAAAAAGGAAACGCTGCATACGACCCCTAAATTGCCGCTGCCAATTTTGTTATACATGGCAAGCTGAAGTGAGAATTTCGTCCAATGTTATTATACTAGTGATTTATCAACTTAAAACAAAAAGAAATGAAGTTAGTTAAACGCTCCGACCCGACAACATCAACTATTCCCGTTCGGGTTGTTTGTCAAATAAACTTGTGAACTCAGTATCACTAGACTATCTTCTATTTATTGTTTGTTCAACATGCAAAGCTATTTTTACCAGACTATATTCTCAAGCTCTCCATTAACCCTTAACTGGTGCGCATAAATTCTGTTAACACATCTGGTACTCCTCCGTCTGGCGGAGGGGTTAAGGAAAGTATTGTTTTTTTACACTTAACAATATTATCTTTCTGAATTGTTATCTATTATTTCAATATAAACACACTTCACGGTATAATAAATTTATTTTTATCAATTATAACCTCAACAGTCTGAGCTAATAAAAATAAAAAACTTATTCACAGTGTAAGTTGAAACATTTGTTATATAAAATAAATGTTACAGTAAATAATTTAATATTTTTTTTGAACACACTGCTTGCAAATTTTTTTGCATGCTAAACCAATAGGTTTTTCACAACAGTAACACAAATACTTGGTTCTCCTTTTGAGTTTCCTGTCGCAAAGGTGACATGTTCCACACCTTTAGTTTTATTGGAGTTGTAGGGCCCAGAAACGGCGCAACAGGTTCTGAATAATTTAGTCTCATTTTAGCCATGAGATCATTGGTCCAATTTATTATCTTCAAAATCAAGTTTCCCAAAATTTTGGCAGGATTTCGCAGCCCTGGTAAATGAACTGGACGCTTTTGAATTACCACTTTTCAATGTTACGTTGTACGCCACGTAAAATTATTTTTACTAACGAAACATTTCTTTGTCCCTCCATATCTAGATCCTTTTGAGGAAATTTTCCTATTGTCAAAGTTTGTTGCCATTGCTTCTTCATCGTCGGTCTCTCCCGTCGACTGCTCTGAATCCAAATCGTGTTTGCTTTTAGTTTCACTTTCGTTATTCGTGTCGCTGTCGCATGCTTCTAGCCATTTCATTCCAGTTTGAGCAAAATTTGGATCATCGCGTATTTTTGAAGGACCTGGACGCTTATCCGTGACCAATTCATTATAAAAAACAAACAGTAAGACATAAAATCAAAGCTGAAGTACTATAATTAGATATACCTTTTTTTAGTCAAATCAAAAACCCAACTTAGCACAGAAACTTTAACGTTATTGGTACACCCGCATCTGCCAGACGGGCTAGTGCTTTATCACGTAATAAAGCAATAAATACTTCAGTCGTCATTCTCGGACTAACGTATGGTAAACGAAACGGAGTATCTTAGGCGGAAGGTAGGTGGAGGGAGAAGCCGACCGAGCCAAATTTGCTCCGTCTCTCAGACGGACTGTACCAGTTAAGGGTTTTAAAGGTGTTACTGTTGGAAGAAAATTAATTCGTAGAAGAAGCCACATTGCGGCAGCATTAAATACATACTGTCAATCAGAGAGCTACCCTCATTCATGAATTCCTTGTAAAATCCATAGCAGCACGTTTACTGTTGTCTCTGAAGTCTAACGTCACTAATTTCGGGATTAATGGTCAATGATCTCTACCGACGTGAGATAACCAGTAGTTTCATAGTCACTCACCATAATACTTATGAAGGTCGTTCGCAATTTGTTTGTTACATTGTCGCGTCGCGTACTGATATGATACGGTAAAAAATAATCACGTTTTATGTATTTTGATTTTTGATGCTAATCAACAAATGCAGATTAAGGCAAAATACGTAAAATCAGTCTGGAATTTAACATATATAGAATGCCTTGTAACCAAAACCTTGCGATCGGCTCTTGGACTGTTACTGGGCAGCCATTCTTAGTTTGGCGATTCGATTATAGATGGCTCTGCATGATTTAAGCCGCTAAAAGACGCTACAATTCTACTCAGCTTAACGGATTTCAGTTCTTTTCACTGACAAATTCAAAGTGAGGTGTTATATGGCCTTCCTCTTTTATTAAGAAATGCTCTAAAATGGTCTAACCTCCTCATGAAATCTTCGACTGCCGCCGTTACGCTAAAATATAGTATTCCTGCACTAATTTCACCATGTCTAATTTCAGCCAGCCAGCTTGATCCTAATTAAAAGTATAAAATCCTTGCCGTTCCTTTTTTCCCCACCCACATATTTTCTTTCTGTTGTGAAACTCCAGTTACCCGGACTTTTGTAACAATTGAAATTGTTAATCGGCCTCGCTGAAGGCCTTTAAATGCACTCACGCTGTTTTCACGTGGAATGACGGAGTTTTTAAATTCGCCTGAAATCGAACGGCGCTATGAAAACAGTAACTTGGAATGCAAATACCTAAGAGACTACCTGATGTGGCCATATTTACTGAGAAAATGTGGTCAACAGTTTTTCTGGATTTTTTTTTTCATTTATTCTAGGTTGCTAAATTATTCCAGCTTAACCAATTTAGTTGTAAGTAATCCCACCTGTTTTATTAAGCTATCCTATTAGTTTAGGTAATTTAATTTTTATAGAGAAGGTACATTTAAAACAATTAAATATGATAATAAAGATCAGTTAAACTGTTCATTTGAATCGCGGACTCGGCAGCTTCATTTGTGATTTTCGCGAGGACCTGCCGTTGTTGATGTAGTAGCTGTGAAGTGGATCAATTATTGTTATAAGTGAAATACTCGAGCATCAGGCGCTTAGTAACCATGGTTAGAATATTTCAAACTCCCAATGAGACAGTGTATAGGGGAGTCACTGCTGACGAGGCAGAATGGGAAGAACTTTGAAATTATAACGGTTTGATGTGCTTTTCTTTTATATTATATAAAGTATATATTAGAAGTAGAGCCCCCGGTTGGTGTTGACTTTGTACTATTTGAAAATATCCGAGTCTGTTTAAAGCGCTGTCGAATTTATTTATACGAGTATATGTAAATGCGTTGAATACGGGTGAGTGCAATATTATTTTATTACTGAAAAAAAAGGTACAATTTTGGTACACATGATCAAGTGACCTTACTCAAAACAAAGAGTTGGTTCTAGCAAATGGTAATATACTGTAACCTGTTTCCGGAGAAGCAGACAAATATTTGCTAAGACTTAATCCCATATATAATAAGTTCACAATCAACGAAAACGAAAAAAAATCGATTTTATTAGGGTTATAAGATTCTAAAGTTTTCATTTTGATTCGAAAGCATTAACTATCAATATACGTTTATACATAAATTTTCCAAATTTTCTGGTATCTAAGATTTGTTAGAGCACAGTTATACAATCATTCAGTAAAATGTAATGTGCTTTTAATTTCCAAATATTATCCAAATATCCTTCTAAATCTAAATAAAATAATTCATTGAAACTAGACAAACACTTTTACCCAAGCTAATTAAATCACTCTAAGTAAATGGTTTAATAAATTTAATTAAACTATTGCGTTTTGATTTGATTAGCTGTCACATAGTTAACTATATTCTTCAATTGGCCTAATTAGAATTTTAATTGGGATAATTGAAAAAAAATCAGTGTACATGTGCACCCAGTGATGCCACATACTGAATCATTTGGTGGCATCCAGTAATCCAGACAACCACTATCCAAGCCGTGCCACAAATAGATCGGAAGGAGCCTGTATGTTTACATTGCATCGATTGTCGCCAAAATTGCTTAGTTTTAGTGAATACTTTTGCCTAGTTTACCTGCCGTTGAAGACCACAGGAACAAGCCAATACATCAGCGTACACTTTTTCTGTGGAGAAGATCTTCATGTAGCCAGTCATACTGGTTGTACCAAGACTAGAATATTATCTATGTTGCGATGTGAATCGCCCAGTGATTGTTTGGAAACTAGGCTAACAAAAAAATGTGGATATTTATTAACGGCACAGCATAAGTAATCAATTTCAGTCAATTTGTTGATTGTTGATTGACCTTCTTGCTTGAATTCCACTTTGCTTTTCTAAGTAGTTCTTGTGATCAAAGTAGATTCTTGGGTGAAAAGGAATATGATTGTCCCTATATTCATCCAATGAAAATATTTAGTAGTTCAATTAATTCAATATTAATAGGTTTTTCCTTTTTAGATTTCAAACGTAAAGCTGATAAGACTCAAAGTTGAAGTTTCGGTTGACCCCTTTCAGTATCAACCAAAAGACTTGTTTTGTCTCCCATATTTTGCGTTCACAGGTTGAAGTGGATCCGAGCTTGTACAATATCGCTCAGGGTTTCTCGTGGAAGTTAGCAATAACGACGGAGATACAGATTACGGAACTTTATTGGTTGTAAAAAACGAATATGAGCAACTAGACTAATTAACATAAAACCCGCACGGGTATCACGTATCTTGAAAAGTGACATTATGCTGATTTTTTTTGACATTATGCTGTTTTTTTGACATTATGTAGGTTATTCTACAAGATATTAACTAAGCACTTAGTTGTACGTGTTGCCTAAACGTCATGAGGCTTGTTATCAATCTTTGGCTCTAATGTGATGGAAAATCTGCTTCTGAGATGGCATTACTGGAGGTCTAAACTGTAAGTTGTATGTGATGATGATAATTATATTGGGTTCTTGTCTCAAATACACTTAATTGAGATTCAAAGCTAAAAACTAGTTGTGCATCCACTTCTTCTTATCCATTCTGGAAATTACATATACAAATTTGCTGAATTTCAAAAATGAGAGAGAAAAGAAATAGTTATATTCACTGTACACTATCGAATTACAAGTAATTACACACAACGCGGGTGCGGTGATGATTTCCCGTAATTCTATTCAGTTTATGGTAATTTATAACTTTGAATATAACCTCTCTTCAGAAAGCACAACATATAAATAACCCGTCATATTCGGCATATTCAGTAATGATTTTCTCACACAGCAAATATCACTGATTTTATACACCTGCAGATCAATACACATAATCATCCAGATGCGATCTTGCTATTCAACCAACATTCTTCTCAGAGATAAAAACTACAGACCCGGATCACTCAGCCTCACAAAACTATGCAACCAATAATGCGTAGTTTAGTTGAGTGATTCCTCCATAGATGGACGTTCACAACGATCCTAGTGAGCAAACGTGGAACGACTGCTTGCGCCCTAAAAACTACCTAGTCTGCAAGTTGACATCTTATAGGTTTTTTTGACGTTTTATAGGTTTTTTACATGATACCCGTTTGGTAATTTATCGGGATCCCGGAAGATGGTTGTCAGACTGAGCACACAAAGAACCAAGAAGTGGAGTGAACTAAAATCAAATTCACCTTAGGACAGGTAAAAGTCCAACGTTGACCTAGATGCCCTTTCGCAACGCCGATGACTAGAATATATTACTATCTGTCTGTGAAAAGGTCGACTCTCATCCAGTTTAAGCTGCTTTCCAAAGAATCATCCTTCACCATCTTCGGCATTTATCAGGAACCCTGGGATTGTATGAAACTCATGCACTTTTATAAGCTTCTGCAGAAAAATGCGAATATAAACTTGAGTTTTAAGCCTGATCGACTTGTAGTATGAGCTTGCACCCTGACTACTCACACCCTGGAGCGAAACATGATGAGTATTTTCTTGTCGGTGAAATGTCAAAAATATTAACTTTTCTTATATTTATCTCTCATGGAAACAATTATCATAGCAATATCTACAAAAATTATATAGCGTACAATATATACCGTGCGAATCACTCGCGATTGAGGTCGGCCGAGTTTTAATGTGTACGAGAGAGGAAGGGAGTCGCATGCAAAATATCTATTAGAAAGAGTGCGCCCTCAAGAGATCACCACGTTACCTGACGATGGCAGCCAGGAAGGTCTTGGAGCACTATTTCTAACTTTTTCTAACATACGTGTTGGACACCTCCCTTGCTTCTTTCTCGTACATATTTAAACCCGACCGACCGCAACCATAAATTGTTCTATGGTGTATATACCATAGATAATCTGTTAGCAAGACCCAAGGTTTTGCGCTGAGCTTGCAGTATCACCCCACCACAAATATAACAGAAAATGTTCGGATGGTTCACACAGGATAGCAACGGCGTTATATCCACTGCTAAATACTGTAATGCTGATCCTCCGACAAGCGGCTGGCTGCTTATATACCTACTTCGAATATCTGATCTTTTCTAGAAACAACGGGAATCAAGAGATCGGAAACCGTTTGTGTATGCAAAAGCCATTCAATAAGTAAGTATGCGACGACTATAGGGTATAGTGAAATCTGGAATTACATGGTGTTCAATCGGTATTTCCTATATTTGAAGCCGTAGGGGATTGACACTTCGTAGATGAGGGACATTCCCAGATACCAACGGATGCCGTGTTTCCAGACTGTGCATACTTTCCCTAGACTAAGAGAAAACGTAGATTTGGCAACGTAGTACCCCATCATGATATAGAAACGTAAATATCGCACAGGTCGCCGTAAGGGTTGAATATGTAGAACATATCGAAATAACGTATATGTTTGGAGAAGATTATTTTCGTGCAGAACAGTGTATTTGTATGATCGCTGATGAAGAAGAATGAAAATATATAAAATACGATAGTAATCTTGTTCGACATTTTTTATGTTGCATGTCTTCTGACCGAAGTCAAAAAAAAGGCAAAATAACTGTTCCGGCTTTGTTCGCCTACACAAACGTGGAGCGGGGAGCTACCACTGCCTTTGAATGTAAAAGGCTTGTGATGATACCAACACTCCAGTGCACGTTTCTTGTTCGACAGAAAATAGGAAATATTACTAAACATTGTTAGTGAGAAGCTTTGAAATTCTCTGTAAATATAATCATCTTACGGAGTCTGCTAACCGGAATTTACATGGAAATGCTCTGCTTTAGTGCTATTGTTACAACCTCCAGTAATTACATTTAGAATCTACAAGAGCTAACAGCAGTTCGAGGCAGGTGTCTTACACCTTTTCAGTTTCTTCTTTGTTGTAGTCATTGGCATGTTATCCGGGCTGTAAGCGAACTCCCGTTCAGCAGAATTACCTCGACTCAGTCTCTTGCATAATCTTAACGTCGGAATTAGACTTCCATAACAAGCACTTATTATACCAGACACCGTCGTGATCGAAAAGGTCTTTAAGCAAATGGCAGTAGTCACTTGTTCCTTTCTGCTAAGTTAAAAGCAACGGATTATCAATAATTGTAAAAAGCATGAATGGATATTGAAGCTCTTGGATCCTTTTTACCTCAAGAATATCGTCCACTGAATGCATAACCTGCGAACGGACCTTTTAAAGTGGTAGAATCAGCCCATACTGGGCTTGCTCTTTTTTTCACTGGAAACTCAATACAGTATTTTGTCCCTTTGGCGATGATAGCTCAACAATAGCATATTGAAATAAGAAAACTGCGACGGTGAAAACATCAAGTTGACTGTTGGAACTGTATCCCACTTCGCGCATGCGGAAAATACACTTGCAATAGAAGTGATTATGGTATGTTTACCTTGTAGCTGGTGTCTTGGGGCTGCAGTAGGCCGCATAGGGGTGTCTTGAAGATAATATGCGCAGAGAAAAAAATGGGGAACTCGTAAGACTTAACGCTTTACACACGTGCTCATTTTGATATTGGATTTCTTCAGCTTCACATAATCCTTTCTTCTTTCATAAGCAAGCGGAATGAATGAAGGTAAAGTGCGAAGAGATATAAGAAAAAACGGTGGCGCAATCGATATGTTAATTGTAAATTTAAGTAAATGCAAGTAGATTTTACACCATTATGCCAAAATGCAATACCCGCATCCATTTCACCTCACCGTATTTTCTTGAATTACCAAATTAATATTTAATTTCTTTTTCAGATGCCTGTTTTCCCATAGACGTTTTCATCTTACTCGTCAATGTTCTGCCTTCTACCCTTGCTAGGGCGGCGCTCATGGAGGGCGTGGCAATGACACTATTGACCCCGCCCTAACGCCGTCCAGGCGTCGACGCCATGCGCCCGCCGGCTGTCGTCTCATCACCTTCCGCCTACCAGAGGCGCGTCTCTCCACCTGGCAGCCCCTCGGCAGCCAATCACCGTCGACAATGCTGCTACGACAAATACGGACCCACAATTGACGGTCACGGACACTCCCATTTGGAGGACGTAGAGCAGCAGCAACAGGTGGTTGCTGCCAGCACTTCCGTATTTTGCTGTTGCTATACGTGTCCTGGGAACAGGTGTGTACTGATAATTTTACTATTATAACCCAAAAGGTTCTATAAAGTTAAACTCTGTATGTACATAGCTTAAAACCTTGTGTCATCGTGGAGGAAGGGGCAAAATCTTTAGGGTGCATTTTGTCCTTGACATTTGGTATAACAATTTAAACGTTTGAAAATCTTAAATATTCCTCAAATCTGATTTTTGTAAATTAAGGAACTAGTAAAATATCTCAAAATCTTTGTGTTACGTTATAAGTTTATAATAACAAAAAGTTGAGTGTTAAATAGAAACAGCACCACCACTATGACAATGCCTTATAGGCTACGGATCTCTCCAGGTGAACTGGAGGCTGTTTATGAAACCAACATTTTCTTAGTTCATACATTTGATTAGTTAGTTAGCAGTAGATTGACTCAGAACTCTCCATTTAGTGAACAATCAGCATTATAGAGGGCCAATGATGACCGGACTGATGACAGACAGGCAGAGAACCAGACCAAAAAGAGAGATTGACATGATTTTTCTGGATGTATATAGAGCACAAAAAAATGAATAGACTCCACTGAAACGTTATAGGGAATGACTGTTATTAAAATTCAGTATTTTGTAGATCTCAAGAGATCTCAAGACCTAGAACAAAAGTGTCCATAGGCCTCCAGTGTGTAACCCTGTTACAGCGTATTGTGGGCTTGGTGTGCAACATGTAATAGCCACTTGGTGTTTACTTACGTTCTTATCATCATCCCTAAGGGCCCGTTCAGCCACATTTCTGGCACATGTATGCACAAAGTTGTCCAAACTCGCATGGATGGAGTATTGCTCTAAGGCGCTGGCCTTTTCTAAAACTGTTGTGGATTATCCTGCACTGTCCGTGTGGTGATACAATTCAAACGTATTCATGACTGTACAGATTGTTCACGACTGTACAAAATAACTTGTATAACAAAGTTGCTCTTTAATAGAGATCTATACTTTTATTGTTTATTTGGATAGACTCACCTACAAGTTTTCACGAATAGTTGTTGAGACAATTATTATGTATTTTGTTTAAACAAAGAGAGCTTGGTAACCAGTATCTTGGCCATTTCAATTGACAGAGCACTAATCTTGTAACAAGGTGTTCTGTAATCTACGGTTGCTACTTATTCAATTGTGGAGTTTACTCCACCACATAGATCATTGTTCCCTAAAAGATTTTTTAAAATCCCGCAATTGTTGACTTGCACTCTATCTACTAAAGTGGACTTGATATAGGTTGGCTGTATTTGATAAAGGTATATGTTATCTCAAAACATCTACAAAATTCAGAAGCATATAGACCCATCTCAGTAGAGAAACATATGGTATAATCCCCATATCCCTATATGTTCTAAGTGTGATCCCCCAGAGACAATATTGGCCTTTGGATAAGTTTGTACCTCGGAGCAATACTCCATTCACCCAGGGGCCACCCTGCACATGTGCCAGAACTACAATGTTAGGTACTGCACCGCGCGGTCATCAGAGATGATGATAAGAGAACGTAAATAGATATCAAACAACTATTTCGTGTATCAAACCTACAATTCGCTATAATAGAGTACGGACTACTCAATTTGTGTCACCTGTATTTAGGCAACTACTAGATAAAAAGAACTGGGCCCATGGGCATTGTTGACCTATATGTTGAGATCTCCAACGTACTAAGTTCTTGAAAAATCAGCCAAGAGCCATTCCCCGTAAGGTTTCTGCGAGATTTTTTTATAACATTTATTATGTGTATTACATTTTTACAGATCGACATCACTCTTAGCAACCTTAGGCGTTTGTTTTTTGGTTCTGGGCTACACGATATTAGGCGCATTCATATTCATGGCACTTGAAGGCGGCCTGTATCAAGACACTGCTGTTGCTGCTTCTAAGGCTAACCCAAAAAGTGACAATACTGTCATTGGCGAGTTGCGAACTGAGACCGTCGACAGGCTGTGGAGTATTACCGAGAATTTGAATATTTTATACAGGTGAGATAATTAGGTGAACTGTGACTATTGTCCAACAATTGAAGAAACTTGTACGTACCCCCCCCCCCCGGTATAACCAAAAATGCAAATATTTTGATCAAACTGTCTTCATCACTAATAACTGTATGAAATTGTTCATGGATTGATACATTTCATGATCTACAGGGAAAATTGGACCAGGCTGGCAGCAGAAGAGGTGCTAGTATTCCAGGAGGCCTTATTAAAAATACTGAGGAACACCGAAACAAGCTACGTAACTTCAGGCACTGGGACCATGACCTACTATCAGAACTTTCATAAGTGGAGCTTTAGCTCCAGTTTTCTGTATTCCCTAACACTCATCACAACTATTGGTAAGTGATATTAATTTGTTCAATAATGCCAGTGCCCAACTAGCAAAGTAGTGCTATAAGCTTTTGGTAAAGGAACCGTTCAGCCATAAAAGCTCTCTATTGTTGTTGCCTGAACACCAAAATGCTGGCTTAATGTTGTGTGGAATACAAATTTGCTGTCTGGAACATATTTGCTCTAAAATGAAGTGTTTAAAATATTCTTATAGGACAAATGTTTAACTGTTGCATAAACGTTTATACAACTATTTTATACGGCATATTTGCACGTTAGTCAAAATGGTTGTCTTGTGGCATCCATGGCAACGTTTATAAAACAAACCCGAGCCTTGTTGTTTTGCTGTGCAAATTTACTACTTTAGCCAACAAATTGCTACCAACGGAAGCACTTACACAACTGTTGTTTAGTAACTGTTAAAGGCTGTACATATGCAACAATATTACAACATTTGTAGTACAAAATCTGCGTGCTCGGCATACGTTTGTTGCTAAATATGTTGGTATACAACTTCACCATAACCTAACTTTCTGCTGTCATATTTTTGTTAAAATGCCATAACCAATGTTTTAAGATAAACAACGCATGCATATTGGTTCAAAAGGTTTTATCCACTGTTCAAACAGAAGATATCGATCTGGTACAAATTCTGGGTAAATCATTCGACTCCTGCAGGCAACACCAAAATATTCTAATAAACTAAAGACAACATGGACGATGCCATGCTTATACACAACCACCCGCCATATCGGGCAAATATTTATTCCTCTATTTAATATTAAATAATTATGTTTCAGTTCAAAATTACAGATATAAAGTCATAAACTTTAGTGTAATTGTGTCTAAATATAGGATTTGTGGAAGATTTAACGCAGATAAGATCAGTTTTCCATCTTTATAATCTAGACATACCTACATTTGATGATTATTAAAATATGAATCAAATACGAAGCCCGTAGAAATTGCGTAACCTGTGTGCACGATAATCACAATAAAATTTGCTGCGCAAGTAATTCAATAGCCCTATTGGCCCATGTCACAGTGTAGACGTTTATCATATATCTGTGTATGAAATTCACAATGGCCGATATGTAAGTAAACAAGATGACTGTAATGTGTTAGTTATATATTCTTCACTTCGTATATACAATACATAATACCGGAACCGCCCGCTTGCCAAATCGCCGCAAATCGGCCATCCGGATCACAAAGATAACAAAAAAAATCTGGCGCATGGAGTCGCCTTAGCGCATCATTTAGTAAATCACTATTTAGTTAATGCCTATTGAATTAAAAACACAAATGTTACTACTCATAATGTCAGTCCCTTAAATTTTGGATGTGATAGGTACTATTTTTGGAACTATATATCAATTTGATTAAAACAAGTACCTGGTACAATTCATATGAATATTTAACATCCACCACCTTCTTGGTAGTACTTTTCGTTTTATCTGACTGTTTTTTTTTGTTTTATAATAAAAAATGCTTAAGCCAAATGCTACGGCAGACACAAGTTCGACGTCCGTCATGTTTGCCTGAAGCCTTTTCACTGACGTACCCGCAAACGTGTGGACGGCCACGTTACTTCTTCAAAAAAAAGGCAAGCGTTTGTAGGGGCTTGGAGTTTGTGGCAAATGGCAAGCTTGCGGTTCCGGCACAAGAAATAGTTTGGTTGCAATAAAGTAGAATCACGTAACAGAATAGTTGTATAGTTGACAAAAACTGAATCTTGCACTGATGCAAATGTCCTATAGCGGCTGCAAGAGGCTTACGCTTTTGTTGTATAACTGTTACCTGCAGCCCTTATACAACCTCTTAAATGACTGAAGTGTCCTATTAGGTGTGCCTATTCCGCTTGTATAACTGTTCTAAGAGGGTTTTGCCAACATTCTTACAGTATACAATGCTGTGTAAGGAATACTGTATAGTCATTCTTGCAACTCTAATAGGAGTGATAATTGTTATGATAATTGTTCGTTGGGTGGCACCCGGAACGCAGAACACAATAAAAGCCTACTTACTTAAACCTACATACGAGGTCTGTAAATTAAGAGATGGGATTGGCAACGTAGCGTTCGATCCGGCAACACTTGAGGCGGGCCTAGAGGGGAGACATGTAGTCCGCCTTAAGTACGAGTTTGAACTGGCTCGAGTCATTTGGTTGTCCGTAGCGATTGTTCTTGTGAAACAGTTTTTCCTATTCTGTTCTAAAAACGAGTGACATTAATTTCAAGCAACGGTGTGATATCAGGTTCTGCTTAAGACGTGGGCATAGTGTAACGGAAACTCTAGCTAACCCTCAGCAGATAAAGTTTGATTAATAGCACTGGTTTTTCGGTGGTTTAAGCATTTTTAAAAGGAAGACAGTCGATTGAAGATGAATGATGAAGCGGAAGGCCTTCATCTTCAAGAACTGATGAAAATATCTACAGAATTCGGGATCTTGTGCGTTCAGATTGTCGGTTGACAGTCAGAATGATCGGAGTAGAGTTAAATTTCTCTTACACCACCGTTCATCAGATCAAGTACAACTGGGTGTAGCATCACGATAATGTTTCTGTCAATAAATGAGTTTTTGTCCAGTAAAAACATTCCTGTGGCTAATCAGCCTGTTTGAGTCCTTGTGACTTTTTCTTTCTTCCCTGAAAAATCTCTTCAAGGGACTCATTTTGGGACAGTCCAAAACATTCAAGCGGCTGCAACCAACTAGCTGAAGGCTATTCTAGTACCGGAGTCCCAGCAGTGCAACGAGGAGTGGAAGAACCATCTGCAGCGCTATCTGGCTTCAGAAGGAAGTTATTTTGTGGGTGACGATAAAAAATATTGTAATTATATTTGAACTTAATTTACAGACCTTGTACATATCTTTAATCATTTGCGCAAAAACCTAATTCAAACAATAACTGCTGTATACAAATAGAAACAAAAATATGATTTCGGTGGGACTCGAACATGCAACCATGATAGCCATATCGGTGCGTCTGTCAATTCTTTCATCGTGTTTTTAATTTTGCAGAGGCGCTGCATATTTGAAGATTTTGGAAGTACTGTTTCAATAATCTTTTAAGGCTCAGCATGCGTGCGAAATCAAGTACAGCATTATAACTTGCTTAATGATTATTCTTAGACGAGTTGAGCATCAATATCAGATGTCAGATAATAAAAAGTTTTTTTCATTTACCTTTGTTGGTCCGCTTGTCGTTTGGTCTGTTTGTGTGTTGGCGTTCTCGTAACCACGTTGTGTTTAGAACAAATGAATCCGCTTTAGTGGAATCTAGTAAGCGACATTTTCACTATCGGTGTATTGGCGACAACCATAGCTAAATTTTGTTTTTATGTTTTCGACCTTTTGATCATTGCTACGTATGGTTGAAAAAAATGTCATTGCTTAAACCTGTCTCTGCAGGTTTCTTAACTTCATGGTTATTTCGGGAAGTAGGTAGCTCAAGAAGTAGGTAGTAAGGAAATCAAAATTGCATTATCGACTAGTAGAACATACCAACAAACATGTTCGACATTTTGCAAAAAGTGTAACAGTCAAGGAATATCATCAGGTTATCAGGAAACCCTTCAACACGTACTCCAAGCAGATCATATTGTTAGGTAGTTAAAGGAGAATTTCGTTGATACATCAGCAATAATTTGCATCGACGTATGGTAACATGTACAATATCGTCTGAAAAAAAGGAATTTCTGTACAGAAAGAACTATGAAACAATAATAAATTACCAGAAACTAGATGATATTGAAGAAAGTCCTCATACATACACATGTAACCTACCCGTGTGTGTGAACGTTTATTCGGTAAGCTATAAGGCATACATTTTTTAGTTGTGTGTCTCCGTCTCGAAAACTGTCTTTACGTATGAGTGCCCTTCAATCATATAATCATATTTGTCACAGTGACTACTTTCTTAACATCGGCGTGCATTCTTAGTTATCCTCTTCTCAATCTTCAATATAAAATTGTACAATGCCCGGAAATCCGATAAATGGAAAAGGCCGAAAGCTCGTGCCAAATTTATTAGAGTATTTTCAGGAAGAGAATAAAAACAGCGATCCCCTCTGTTACCCATTTCATGCTTACTGGAGAGAGTAGCAGATGCGATGAAGATTAGTCTGCGCCGATGGTACGGAGACTCAATCTGTTTACTTATTTCATATGACCTTGGTGACGTAACCGCCAAGAACGGTGACTGCACTTATGTTATAGCTGTTTGTGACCTACCGCCCTATTCAGGGTGTTACAATATCTTCAACACCACGTATTTCACCGTAATTCCCTGTAACTCCAGACAATTTTCCGCAATAGCCAGATATTCGTGTGTGTATATAACTAATTCCCTATGTCGAATATTGATATTTCACCTAATTGAAGTTAGTACCGATAGAGGAATGGATGAACGGATTTTATTTGTTGCACTACGATCACATCGTCTCTACTAACTTTTACAATAAAACGCTGAGTCAGCTCACTTAACTCTCTGTTTGTCTTAACTTATGCGCTACCTTGTATGAGATTAGCCTGACGAAATATCTTATATATAACTAACTAAACTATATAATAAGTATCTCATATATAATTCCTATTTCCGATATTACCTGATTCGAAAATGTTGTTTGAACATTACAAGTGTTCTTTCCCCTAATTTCCAGGTCACGGTTATGCATACGCCATATTTCCCTCTAAGCTTCAACACCGACATTGTGAAAACCATTCTGTTCCAAACGATTGAATTATCGTTACCCATTCTGTGTTATTGCCAAATGAGACATTAAATATGTTTTTCAGGCACATATGCAGTATTTGTTAATACATAATTAATGGCATGGCAATACCGGGATTGGTTGATAAAGGTCATAAATAATATCCATGGATGATGCCTATCAATACGTGGAAAGCATATTTTATGCAAGTTCATATACGAGCCTTTTTCAAAAATGTTTCCAGAAGTATCAACCACGCAGAGCAGTTTAGGTCTTACAAAGCAGTTACGAAAATACGATGTGTATTATTCATACTCTGTCTCGAGCGGGAATTATTAACACTTGCTCTATAAGAATTAAACTCAAAATTCTACCAAACATGTGCGGTAATCATTCCTTGCGTAACGTGACATCTTTTTCACGCCCTTTTCCATCACGTGTGGGAAATTACCTTTGCTCTTGATAATGACAAATGACAATTCCTTTCAAGTGATTTCTCCAATGTCCAATTGACTGTTATACGTTACTTCTTACTTAATGTACGAATTTAAAAAATACGTACATACGAGCAAAGAAACCGTATTATTCTTGGGAAATGGAAACAATGGTTAATATATTGAAAAAGCAATTTCGTCTAGCTGAAAAACACCCTATATTCTAAGCATTTTGTTTACTGCTCCAGTAATTAAGAAATATCTGATTACTTTCTGCTTCAACATACACGGTGACCCATTTTGATGACTTTGAGCTTGGCTATGGTCATCAAGGTCATTTCAAGGTCCAATGAATATTTTCAAATAGAACACCAATTTTTTACATATCTGAAATAAAAATAGGATGAAATTTCACCTCCAATATGAAAAAAGCAGGAAATTTCACGTTTGAATGTGTCCTTGATCTCAAATAATATTTAAGCTTGACACGACATGTAGTTCAGGATCAGGATCACTCGTGGGTGATCCCCACGACCTCACATATATGCTGTTGAAAATTTTTAGTGGAGAAAATTGGTTAAATGTGTTGATTTGACTTTGAAATAACTTTGAGAGCAATGGTCAAAGTTATGGCCAAAGTTTTCTTCGTACGTGCATTTTGATCTACTTTTCAATTATGATGTGAAAAATGGTGATTTCTATTTGGAAATATTCACTTGACCGTTAAATGACTTTGAAGGTAGTAGTCAAGGTCTTTGACAAGTTCACCACCACTTTGCTCTTCAAAACCATACAACTTTTGTTTGAATTTTTTTCTGGAATGCGCAGTTTTTCGTACGTTTAGGTGAGGAAATTGAAATGGGATACTGTGTATTTATTTTTTATGTTAAAGGAGGTGTACTATTTAACGGTCTGTCTGATAGTCGATTTACTGCAATGTCTGTAAGATTTCAAAAAGATCCTTGGCTGGTGTAAATGGTTTTCTCGTTGAGAGACTTTTGATAGCCTATTTTGTCACGATGAATCCACGTCTGGGTGACACATTATAGACATGCTATCAAAATAGTAATTTTGGAAAACAGCCCATTCTTTGCCCAGAATACATATAACACAAGATCGTCCAGCAGTCCAAATATTATTTCTCCATCCATTTTGCAGCAAATCGAGTTTTCAAGAAATGCTAAGCTTTTTTGAGAAAAAGGTAGAAAAACGTGGTTGCTTACTCAAATCTAGTATAAATGTGGAATATTCTTGCACAATTTCAGAGCTGTACTAGTATTTGTTAACAAGGTACCAATGTAGGAAGATGCATAAAAATGCACAATAATGCACTTTTTGGCAAAACATGATAACAATGTGTTTTATTCATCTCTGTACACACCATTGAGCAATCAGACAAAAAGTATACACAAATAGATTTTGGAAAAAGGGATGTGCGAAGTTGAATGTGTTGATGTCGAGAAAATGCAAAAAGTATAAAAATGTGCGTCCGTCCATGAATTTTTTGATCGCTTAACTAGTTACATTGTTCTCGTGCAAAATTCATCATAAGCCATCAATCAGTTATACTACCTACGATTTCACTGTGCCCGTTTCTTCACGGAACACCCTGTATAGCAGATACATGACATTAGTGCTAAAAAGCAGTGAAACAGATATAGACCGGGCGCTGGATGGAGTTGAGTTTGCAAAGTATGAGGACCGCATTCTGTAAATAGTTTTGAGCTCAGAAAAGGTTGTAGATTATAATTATGGATATTGGCAGGAGATTTGGTGGTCCATTACTTTTATACCCCACCCTCTTAGATATCAAGTAAATGGACTGAACAAGTGCTTTGAAACCATTTCAATGATTGTTTTAGTGACAATATCCAATTGCCCATTGTTCCTTATAATTAAAGATACTTATACTTACTCAATTAAAAAAATAAAAACTAGATTTTTTTATAAAAAGGACATTTAATAGGAAAATAAGATGTTAACATGTCATCAAAAAAAAAGATACAAATAATCAATCTTTTTTTATTTTCACATCCATTATCAATACATTTGCTCGACGAAATACAATTGAGTTGTGATTTTTTTGCATGAACATGCATGTTTGAAAATTAGATGTACATTTGCAGGGTTGAATCAATAATTCTGGTAATGATCGCTTCGTCAGTTGTCGTGGATACAATTTATTAATCTTTTTGCTCGTAGCCGAATAAGGTGTAATCAATAGGCTGTAGTAATGTTTATGTACAAATAGTTTCTAATTCTATTAACTGTTCGATTGTAAGGTATAGATTTCCTAAATGCCTCATCGCATTTTGTACGATATCCAACGGTGCTGCTTATAAACTATTTTTTCGAGCCCAATATGCTAGTCGAATCGCAACCACTTAGAGAGTGTAATGCTGGCAAAATACGAGAAATGTTTTCGCCAAGGGATTGAGCAGCCAAAGACACCCTGAAATATATTTCTTCTTACAAGAACCTTCAAACCATAAATATAAATAACCTATTCAAGCTAGCTCATTCCAAAAGTTAATTTCCGAGGATACAAACATCTGTATCAGCGCTAAGAATTATGATATAGGCAGATTGTTTTTTTATCACGTGAAGTATGAGAGAAAACATCCTTGAATCGTCTTCTAAATGGATCGAGTTTAATTCATGTACTTAAAAAAATAAAGAGTTTTGTGATTTAAAACATTTTGTTGGCTCATCAAATCCTTCATAACATAATTATAACTCGCAATCTTCTTTTACTGTGCATATCTAAAAGCAGAAGTACAGAGATATCGAACGAGCAGTTACTTAATTACTCATTTTCAGTGCTTGCAAAGAAATTGTTACAATTAGTTGGAATTTTAGTGTCATCATTTGAAATTAAGGAATTTTCAATATTTTAACCTTTACTCCGTAAAGTTTATCTCAAATATTTTATCGATATATTACCATATCTGTCAAATACAGTATTTACTAGATTTACATTTGTCTGCAAGAATAAATTATTGATTTTATTGTAGAATGCCTCAGCAAAATTACCAAATGTGTTGAAATTTTTTAATTGGATTCGATGAACAAGTGCTATACCACCAACAGTATAAATTTTCGGAGTATGTAAATTTAAAATATCCTGCCGCCTGTTTGTACCACTTTTAGGATTATTTTAAACTTCCAGAGCAAGTTTCGGTTTTGGAGATTCTCTGGAAGATCCTTCTGCATAAAAAAAGGTACTTGCAGGCCAAAATTTCATAGGATGCGAAAATGTTTGTGTCAAATCCTCATTGATAAGCCAACATAAATGTTTTTTCAAAAGTACTTAGGTATATCTGTTGCATTTTGCAACTTTCTATTAGAAGTATTTTTACTTCCTTCCTCAGAAGCAGTTACATACATACTTATTACAAGCAACCTTCGTAGTGTACAGTCGTGTTTTGCTTCTCTTTCGATTTGATTACGGTTTCATAGTGTATAACCGGCTTATAATTATTTTGAATCTTTGTTGTGAGTCTCCCACACCTCAGGAACAGTTTGTGAGTAGTTTCATTGGCTTCGTATGTTGTGCTCATATACTACAAAACAATTCAATTTTCTTCTGCCGAGCGACCATTTCTGGTTCAACATTTTTGTTGACCTTGAACTAGAATCCCCCTTTTTTTTTGTGTATCGCCTGATAAAGAAGTAGTAAAGTAGCTGACTGATAGCTATTTTGGGCTGAATGTAACATTTCTTTCGTTGTTCTGTGGTCTACTCACAGAGGCTCTGAGACGATTCCCTTCATTATTTCTATTCCTTATCCTATTCGTGGTCTACCTCTTTGTGCGTGAGTTTCTATTATCGACCCAATAGAGTGAAGTGCGTCTTCAAGTACCCTCTCCCTTCCTATAACTTGTTGATAATTAACAATGAACCAAGTTTGCGCTACATGTTCCAAATTAATTGGCACTTCTCAAGTGCATATCTTATGCTCCAAGTGCCTGAAAAGTCACCACGCTAATTGTGTTAACTTGACCATTAAAGAGATCGGCTATTTCGCCGGAAACGGTGACAATAAATGGGTTTGTTCAGCATGCTGTAGACATGGTAGAGTTACTCGTAGCAACTCGTCGTCCTCATCAACTAGTGCTCGAACAGCAATCTCCCCTCATCGGTCTGACGAAGCGGCTGCCTCCGATCCCCTAGCACTCGTTTTGTGTCAATTGTCGACCATGGCCAATGACATTAGAGACATCAAAAACTCACAAACACAACTAAGCAATGATGTCTCCCATTGTATGTCATTTCTACAACAGCATTTGGCTTCTATTGTTCGCCATGACGAAGTGATCTATAATTGTGAGGCTAGTATTCAGCAACTCTAAAGTGCGCAAGCATCTATCTTGTCCAACATTTCGAACGTTGAATCTAGACTGACCAATGCCCTGATAAATGATAGATCGTTGAATACCAACACTGACAATAACCCATCATCTCTGACTGAAACTTTGGAAATACTCAGACGATCTCACAATATTATCCTGAAAGGTCTTCCTGAAGGCAACAATGATTCTGATAGGGGCCTCGGTTGGCCGCGTTGGTCAGAGTGTCGTGCTACTGATCAGCCGGCCGGCCGGGCCGCGAGTTCGAATCTCGCCTTCGCCATGGATGTTGTGACGTCGTGTGTTTGTCCAAAATTAGAGAAATATAAGTAACACACATCTGTGGCAAATGGATAACTTCCAATGCCAAAACAAAAAAAAAATGATTCTGATTCCGTAACACACATAATCAACCACATCGAACCGTCTGCTAATGAATACCGCCTCAATATGACCAGACTTGGTGCTGTAGGTACATCTCGTCCTCGGTTAATAAAGGTTGGCTTTGCATCGCCTATAGTAGCTAAGAATATTCTACGCAAAAAAGAATGATATTTTAAGCGACTCTACCTATAACTTTGTTAAAATTTCGGACGACAAAACACCGTCACAAATGCATGAGCTGCAGCAACTACGTGAGGAGCTGAAACGAAGGCTAACCCCTGGAGAACGCAATATCACGATTAAATATGTCAAGGGTAGACCATCCATTGTCAATATTGTTGCAGAGCAATCTTCTGTATCAAAAAACTGCTAACCGAGTGGTCGGTGTGCTACACAAACATTCAATCACTGGTATCTAAACTTCTCGAAGTGCAAGTATTTGTTGATGGAACCAAACCATCGTTTCTTTGCCTGTCAGAAACCTGGCTCAGCCCAAATACACCTGACTATGTTATTAGTTTGCCTGGTTACAGTTTGTATAGAGTAGATTCCCCTCGCACGCCGGGGTATTGTGGGATCTGTGTTTATGTACGTACTGCTACTTCCAAGAGCGTCTATGGTATATACAGCCTCTTTTTGGAACTGAAATGGCCAAACTTCAGTTTTGTATTAGCCTGTATCTACAGACCGCGTCCCTGTGCTGGTGATGTTTATTTGTGTAAATTCATTGAAGAACTTCTAACCAAGAATTCAAACATTCTGTTAACTGTGATTTCAACTTACGTGACATCAGTTGGCCCATGACAACATTACCAGAATGCAACTCCCCTTCTGTCCCTTATATTGATTTAATGCGTAAGTCGAACATCCTCCAACCCGTAGGTCATCCGACGAGATTCAGAGAAGGTCAAACTCCGAGAACTCTCGACCTGATATTTGTCAATGATCCTGACTTTTTTTCCAGTCTAGACTACCTACCTCCTTTTGGCAAGTCGGATCACTGTACTTTATTGACCTCACTTCAATTCTATGTACAAACTCCATCACGTAGGCACTTCAAAACTGTGAAGCTATTAAACTGCAGTGCTCTCAATCGAGCATTGTCTGAAATAAACTGGTCCAACCTGCTTGCACAACGTAGCACTGAAGATATGTGGGGTATATTCTCTCATCGAATCCAACTGGAAGTCACTAAGCATACGACCACAAAGAAGATATTCAGTCACCCAAGAAATCCTGGGATTAACCATAACCTCTTAAAAATCGTTATGGCAAAGATTCCATAGAAGTAGACTACAACAGGATTATGTATCTCATCGATCTTTCTCTAACATCCTTTCCAAGAACTCGAAAAACGCCAAGCGCAATTATGAGCAAAATCTTGATCATCGAAATATAAGAAGAAGCTGTTTAGATACTTGAGATCCACCCTGAACTCTATGGTTTCTTCCCCACAAATCCGTGATCCCAATGGTCACGTACATACTGATGCCGAAACATCTGCCAATCTTCTTGCCGATGCTTTCAGTGAAGATTTTGTAAATGAACCTGATGGTGATGGTACTCTTCCGAACTTATCCAGCCCTCATAGATGCCTAGCGACCATCTGTAACATAGATTTTCGACCACAGGACATTGAGAGGCACCTTACTAAACTGCTAACTTGTTCGTCTCCTGGAAAGGATGGCATTACTTCTTCCATTATGAAGTACTGTGCTTCAGCTCTCGCATTATATTCAACTACTCGTTTCAAAATCACATCCTTCCTTCCTGTTGGCGTACTTCATCTGTGACACCTATGCGAAAAACTATCGTCCTATCAGTCTTGTGCCTAAAGCTGCGAAAATAGCCTAAAATATCGTCCAAGAACAACTTATGACATTTGCGTTCAAGAACAACCTGCTGCCTAGCAACCAACATGGTTTTATTCCTAGTAGATCAATTATCACCAACATGTTACACTGCATCGACAATTGGACCAAATCTTTAGACGCAAATGAACCGGTCCACGTGGTTTATCTGGATTTTCCCAGAGCTTTCGATCGAGTTCCGCACAAAAGGCTCCTGTACAAGCTTTATCATCTCGGAATCAGGGGAAATTTGTTGCTATGGATTGAAGCTTTTTTGTTAAATAGATCTTTCTCCGTCCGTGTTGGAGACGCCTATACTTCTAGCCATCGTGTTACTAGTGGCATTCCACAAGGATCTGGGCTACAGCCAATACCTTTTCTTCTTCATACAAGCGACCTTCCCACCCGACTTTCTTCTATGTGTTCCATCTAAAGCCTATAACACTGCCATGAACTCATCTGTGCTTAAATAAAAACCTCAAGCTGATCAGAAAGTGGTCAGAACTTTGGCTCGTGCCTTTAAATCTCTCGAAATGCTACGTTCCCCACCTAGGAAAGAATAATCCTAACTTAACATATAAGATACTTTAGAGACTGTTTTTCTTCACACAGATCTTGGTCTGACAGTTAATGACTGGCTCACCTGGTCGGAGCACATTTAGAACATAACCTCTAAGGCAAAGCGGTTGCTTTATATGATGGAAAGATCATTTAGCGGTTGCACCGTTAGTACCTCCTCCTTCTTGTACACAACTTTCGTACGACTCCTACTGGAGTTTGCTGCTCCGGTATGGGATTCAAACATTGTTCGCGATAGCAGCTTATTAGAGGCCGTTCAGCGTCATGCTACACGTATGCCTTATGCCACACGTAGGCCGAGTTATGAAGACCGCCTCGAGTTATATAACCTGCCTGCTTTTGCTGATAGAGGAATGTGAGGAGATCTCGTCATCACTTTCAGTGCAATACATAATTTGTTTGGTGTGGACATGTCGCATCTGTTTCGTCTGGCAACGAACAATCTCAGAGGCCATAACTTCAAATTGCAGAAGGAAGCTTTTAGAACCTCTACTCGTCTGCGCTTTATCTCAAACCGTATCTTCGATGCATGGAACAGTCTTCCATCTTATGTAGTGAACTCGGCATCCGTCAACAGTTTCAAAAACAACTATGATAGACATCGCAGTGCTTAACATATTGTACCAATTCTGTTTATGTCTCCTTCAGAAGTGCTATGATTGTCAAATTGTTATATTTCTTTTGTCTGTACACTATTATCTATTATGTGTTTGAGTTTATAGTGCTTGTACTCAACTCAAATTTATTTAATAATAATAATAATAATAATAATAATAATAATTAAGATGTAAAATTTACTTCTTTCATTGGATCGGATAGCTTTTTATTTTTCTGGACAAATCGCTCATTTTCATACGTTCTCAGCATAGCTTCTCCATTTTCTACAATATTTAGTAAACATTGCGAAGAAGACTCATCAGCAAGTGACCGGTGTAACTATTTCGAAGTGCGCTGTTATCTTTGTCATTGAAGGGATTACAAGCATTGAAATACTTTATATTTTGAATACCTTTTTCATCAAAAACACTGAACTACAAGAAAACTCAATTAACATTGTGTGAATACGGAAAAACAAACCGTTACGCGCCAAGTAATATTGTCTAATAAGGGGCAGAGGAAAGGAACAGGGACCACCACACCTGCCGGTAACATGTTTTTCCTTTTTGTGTGGGGTCTCAGGTAGAAGAATTTGAACATAGTTGCCGGTCCTCTCATTTTGCATGCTCAATGTCCTTTGGCGTCTACACTAATAGTTAAAATGTATGTTCAAATTAAATGACTATGTAGCTATCAATATTATATCGTATGTAAATGATGAAATAGGATCGATACGAAATTGTTTCATCAGTTTGTGCAGGTGTTGCAATGTCCCGGTCGGACGGGCGGCTGCTCTCTGCGGAATCGATTTTCCGTTAGAAAAAGCAGATGCTACCAAAACACGCCAAACTGATTATCCTCTGCATTCCCGATACGATGCTCAACTGCCGTCCGAAATTATCATTCGAACGGCTGTCTGACCTAGATTATATTCATACATAATAATATGTGACAGCGTTCGAATTCGGACACGGATGACTTCCTCGTTCCTACATCATTAATTACTACAGATTAATACTCTTACGTTAATGTTCTATGTAATCGTTATTGTTACACAGTACAATGGAAACAATGGAATTTAGATTTTATTATCAAAATGAGTTCAGCTGTTCCTCAGGCTACGTTATCATAAATGGGCCCCGAGGAGACCGATAAAAGCTCAAATAGGTTGACCACCACAAGGGTCTTATCACGTACTAACTACAATCAAGTTTAGGGACTCCAGTGGCAACTCCAATATTCTGACATGGCTTTCACTAAAAATTCCTATACAAAAGAGTTGATTCTAAAGACATATTTCTAGGTTAAAAGGTAAATGCAAAAACAATAAAGTTATTTGTTCGCCAAGTGCGCGATAATAGTGTCAGCTAGCGGATGACAGACATAAGTATTTGTGTTTGATAGGTGCAATATAAAAATATACGGATTCTAATGAACATATATTTAGTGGATTTGGGATTAGGAACATCTGGCAAATAATGATGAGAGCGAAAAATAAACGCAGATTCTAAAGTATCTCATAACAACTGAGTGTTGCTATTTGAAATTCGTTGTGAAATTGGTTCCATATACGAATATTGTAGAACTGTGCAGTCTAACAATTCAGAACATTACCCCATTGTTCATATAAAGAATTCCCGAGGTCGCAAAATTTATATATTATATTACAGCAGCATGATAATTTGGTTTGAATTCCGCTTGATTAGCGCTCACACCCCATAACTTCCAATATTCAACCTTAATAACTTGGCGTATTTTTCTATGGATTTACCTTAATTCAAAAGACGTGGCATGAGTCTTTCAAGAGAAACAAGGAATTCCAAAATTCAATAGTTGTTGCGAAACAGTGACGTAGTTCATTTTTTCTTCTGCAGGATCAGAATTGTAAGCTAAACTAGAGTTTTAATGCCACGGGTGTAAGCACCAACAACTTTTATCTGAATTAATTATGCTATTCATTTGCTTTCTCGATTTCGGAATTACAACTTCAACATTCTGTGTTCTAGTAAGGGGCTTTTGGGACACATGTTTATCGTATCTTTTCGTTTATTTACCTTCTGTTCTACTTTCCTCTCTAAAATTATAGTCACAGTTTACTGAATTACCCTGTATGAAACGAACCTATCAAGCGAAAAAGGATAAAGTGCAAAAATTCTTTATCCTATGACAGAGCACTGTGTGTCACTCGTTTATGAATTTTATAGCCGAATATTGTGTGCACCATACACAAAACACGTTACGTTTATCAATATCGGTAATCCTGAAAGATTTACAACCACTACACACAGTGATGTACATTTTGTACATCGATCACACTTTTAGGATTTTGATAAAAAAAAGCGATATAAAGTATCAAAGGTTTTTACAACCAGCAAATACATTCAATTTTGCAAAAAAATGAGTTTGCTTTGAAATACAAACTATCGATTTTAAACATCCATGAAAGCGTATATTAAAGTTACGGCTTCGTAATAAGGAACGTTGGATTCATGAGGTTTCAAGTAGTCATGGCTGAGTGGTTTTGGATCACTTTGGTGTCCTATTCATACGCATTTCCCAAGTCTAGTCCACCTGTTCCAAAACGATCCAAAATCATCCCTGTGTAGCTACTTCTGTAGTTTATACTTCTCTGGGATGAAACAATGAAGATTATTGTCGTTTGAAGTGCTTAAATACGACTTCGGTTGGTTAGTGATATTCCGGCTCTATTTCTTGACACTCCTCTCGACTCACCTATCACAAGGATAAACAGTCCGCTGACCTGGCACCTTTTTAGCGATATACTGTACCCGTTACTTTAGTCTTAGGATGTCAGAAAAACATTCTATCAATCTCAACCGTAATTGGAAAAACGAAATCTCCCTTCCCGACAATTCAGAATCGTTAATCAAATGTTATTTGCGCAGCCTCGAATCAATCACGGACTCTCGATCGTCAAGTTCTTGAGCGACTATTGACCAGTAGGCTTGGCTGGCAACAAGTCAGTGTATTATATTTAAGCGCCACATAAATGCCATTTGACCATAGTATATATCATACCTTCAAATATGTGTGACACTACCATTTACGGACTACCTAACAAATGAAAAATGTGACTGCTGTTGGTAATAGAAGTTGATACCTTCAGGCTAGGACACAGAGGTTCTACTGCTACGTCACAGAGGATTCCAGGCGCTAGCTCTCAAAACCCATCATATTTTATCAATTAGATGGATCAAAATACCCTGCATAAGAGCATTTTAACCTGGCCTAATGAAAGCTCTAAAGAATTGACTCTATCGCAAAAAGGAAAGTAGAAATAAGGATGTTGCAAGAGCAACTTCACATACATCAAGCTACACAATATTATTGAGTAATTTCTTCTATAGATAATATTTGAAGTAGCAAAGTAAAAAATATAAATTCAAATTCTTCTTCACTATAGAATTCTTGTTAATACAAAGGTTGGTCATTCACTGGACTGTGAGTGGGAATCCAAACATGCCTTTAAAGCTAACGAACTCGTAATCCGAGACATCAGTCTTGATAACTAGAGATTTTTCATGTCCATGGTACTTTGTACACAGCAAACATTTGAATGTCACAATAATGTATTGTCTTATTCGATTCCAATGACCTGAATTTATTGGACCACCCTTAACATAAAATTCGCCGAGTAGTGCATTAAGATGCATATTTTACAATTAGAGCCGGTATTTATAACATTAAAATTCAACGGTCAGTTCCCCAATGAAGACCTCATTGAACTGAACTTGTCTGCAACCTGTCCAACATTCTGGTTATTGTGTATTAAAATTAGAATAACTTTCATAAAATTTACTATTTCTGTCATTTTACAAATTTTGGCGACTTGAGTTGAACTGGCCGATCTCGTCTAGGCATTGTAATTTATAACCAAAAATACCTTTATAGGAAGATGTTTACAAAACTTGTATCTATAACTCGTTATCTCTATTGCTTTTGCGGTGTTATGAGTACCTGGTGTCGGATCAAAATACCTACTTTTTAAAAATATTCTACACATAACTAGGTGTATTTGGCGCACTGCAAATATATTTGTATGACAATTTCGATCAATTGCAGTATCACATTGAACCTTACTTACAACGATGACGTCTCTTTCCAAGAGAAGCAGTCTAAAAAGGGAGAAAAAACGATGAATTATTGAGGATGTAGGTGTTATTGTAGCTTGACGAAATTGTCATATAATTACTTTGGTGAACAAAATTAAAATACTTTTTTGTGACATGGACAAAACAAGGTGGTCACTATGTAAAACGTACCCAAAAAGCCGGAAATAGCATTCGATTTCTTCTATTACCCACGGTTTTCTTGCAATAAGGCATCTTATTTGCTGCTTATACTCGTAAAATACAAGGATATGCGTGTAAGAATACTAATAATCACTCGAATAAACATTAATCTCAGAATGGTGTTTTCCATGTTTCACAAGGATATGTTGCTCCTGAAGTATCTCTAAACAGCAATAATCAGCAAGCAAATTGACCCTCCACTTGCCTTGATACTCTTTTTCTGCAGCAGAAATGTCTTGGTGGAACCGTTCACCATGTGCATCACTTACCGCACCTAAATTTTCCGGAAAAAAATCGAGATGAGAATTCAAAAAGTGGTAAATTTTTAGAGATATGTTACATCTCATTCCTTTATAAGCATTCATTAGTTCACTCACAATGTCTTTATAATTGTCCGCCTTCACATTGCCTTAAAAACTTGCAGTAACTGATTTGAAAGCATTCCAAGCTCATAATTTACTTTCATTAAGAAAACTGTCAAATATATCATCCTTCACGATTTTCAGTATTTGAGAACCCACAAATATGTCATCTTTAATTTTTGCCTCGGAAATGTTTAATTTAAATGCAGAAACCCTCTTCCATTTCGATCCATAGCTTTCACAAAATTTTTCATCAGTCCCAACTTGATATGCAAAAGTAGAAGCAACACGTTTTTGGGAGCAATGTTTTTGAGGCCCGAAGTTAATACCTGACGTAGTGGCCACTCTCGCGCACGACTGTCCCATTCACAAAGAAAACAACAATATATGGTATATCCCAGTTGCATTCCAAGAAGAAGGGCTATTACCTTTAAATCTGCACATATGGCCCATCCATATTCATTATAACGGATTTGCTAACAGAACTCGCATATTTTCATATGATTCCTCCATATGAACTGCGTGCGATATAGGTATAGATGGATATATTTATTACCGTTGTGTACCAATACCGCTTTAAAGCTAAGCTTAGAGGAGTCAATGAACAGGCGCCAATCATTTGGATCATGTTTCTGTCCTAACGCGTCAAACAAATTGTTGACATCGGAGCAATATATCAACTCCCTTTCTTGACGGAAACAGTGTGTGAGGTCTTTTTACCGTTTTCGGTAAAAAGTAATGTTAACATCACCGTGGATAAGATTCCGTCATTTTAATCTTGACGCTAAAAGTTCTAACTGGGATTTTGACAGATTTAGTTCTCGAAATAAGTCATTAAGTTCGCCCTATGTGATCAAATGCGACGCTGTTGAACATCCTGGCTGGTCAAACGAAGGATAGGAAGTTTTTACGCTTTCTGTACCATCACTTTCAGTATCAGTTGATTCGACTTTTTCATCCAAAGACCAAGATTCTGGTGGAACTGGGCCAGAAGGTTCATCACTATGCTTAACGGGCCGCAAAGCCGATGGTAAATTGAAATACTTGACAGTATGTTTCGATTTTGGTCCAATACCTTTGATATTTGTGAGGCAAAAATAGCAATCAGTAGCATGGTCTCTCAGTTCTATCCAAACCATGGGTACAGCAAAGGGCATTGTACGATTTTCGCCTCTCAACCAACCTGATAACAACGTTACACATGTCTTACAACATATATGAGGGGCCCATAGTTTATCTTGACCAACAACTTTAATTCCAAAATAAAGCTCGTATGCTTTCAACACAAGGGGAGTACAAGCACATTTTTGGGATTTAAAAGTTAGCTCTCCGCACACATAAAAACTGTTCGCGCTATTTCTAGACATTGCCCATAAAGCTAGTCTCGATCACAATAAAGTAAAAACAACACATCAGCGAAGCTGTAGATTGGGTTGATCGTGCAGGAAAGGAGGTCGTTGATATGTAAGAGAAACAGTGTTGGAGCCAAGACCGATCCCTGGGGAACACCCGCGTTGACGTTGTGGGATGAAGAGGAGAATCCGTCAATTACGACGGATATCTTGCGGCCAGAGATAAAGTCAGCCACCCATCTGCAAAGCTTTTCTGGGAGGCTGTAGGATGGAAGTTTGCTCAAGAGGGCAGCGTGCCACAGCTGATCGAACGCTTTCGTGATGTCAAGGGCAACGACATGAGCCTCACCATGAGACTGGATGAGCTTACTCCACAGTTGCGTGACGTAAGCTAGGAGGTCCCCTGTGGATCGCTGGTGCCGGAAACCGTACTGCCTGTCGCTAATCAAGCTGTGACATTCGAGGTAGTCCAGAAGCTCGCGATTTATGCACCTCTCCATCACTTTACTTATAACAGAAAGCAGAGCTATAGGCCTGTAGTTGTAAGGGTCGGTTTTAGATCCTTTTTTTGGGATGGGCTGTACATGAGCAAATTTCCAGTTTTCTGGGAAGGTGCCGGATTCATAAGATATCTGGAAGAGACGCGAAAGAACTGGAGCAAGCTCAGCTGCACATCTCTTCAGTACAATGGCAGGAATCAAGTCCGGACCAGAAGCTTTGTTGATGTCGAGCGACAAGAGCACTAGTCTTACGGTCTTATGCCTGAATGTTACCTCCCGCATAGTGTGGGGAACCCTTTGAATTGACGGCACTTGGGCGTTGGTGGGGACGTCCATGGTGGAGTTGGCAGCAAAGATCTTGGCTAGCACTTCCGCCTTGGCCTTTGAGTCGAATACAATAGTTCCATCCTGACACGTAAGTGGTGGAAGGCTACTGTGTGAGAAGTTCTTTTCAATCTGCTTGGCCAGCGTCCAGAAAGACCGACTGCCATTGCGCTGCGACATTACCCTGTGCCTAACTTTTATATCATGCTGGGTTTTGGCATTGCGAACCGCTTCGTTATATTTGTTTCTGGACTCGACGTCGGCTTGTCTGTTCTCTATAGTGGGGTTTTGTAAGTAGGTTCTGTGGGCCTTGATCTTCTGCTGGCGAGCAGTGTCACACGATTTGTTGAACCAGCCGTTGGACCCTGGTTTAGGAACTTTCACTGTGTGAGGGATGTATTCCTCCATTCCGACGTGGATAATTTCGGTTATTGAAGAACAGACAGTCGACGCATCCGCGTTAGTGAAACAGACATCTCTCCAAGGAAAGCTAGAGAAGAAGTCTCTGAGCCCCTCCCAGTCGGCATGTCCGTAATGCCAAGTTTTGCGGCCTGTGCGAGTTTCTGCGGCCACAGCGGCTTCTGACCGAAACCTAACCTCCACAACACCGTGATCTGAGTTACCCAGGGGGGACAGGACAGCAGTGCTGTAAGGGGCAGGATGCGTGGTCAGAAAGAGATCCAGCAGGCTACTGGCGTGTGACGAGACGCGGGGGAAAAAAGTAGGGCTCGTCACCAGCTGGATCAGCCCTTGAGTAAGAGCGAACGCTTCGACTGCACGACCTGCTGCATCGGTCTTATTTGAGCCCAACCAAAGCTCATTATGGGCATTGAAATCACCGATAAGAACTACCTCTGAAGCGGGGTGATTGATGTTCAGGAAGTCGATCTGGACGGCGAGGTATTCGAGTAGGTCATCCGAGTTATGGTTCGAGGGAGAGCGATAAAGGCAGCAAATAAATTTGGGTGATGTTTTGGAGTTGAGGCGAAGCCACAGAGTGTCCTTCCGGTCTGTTTCCAAAGAAAGATCCCTGGAGCAAGAAAGACTGCTGCGGACAAAAGCCACAACTCCCCCGTTCTTTCTCCGGTTGGAGTGCACCTCGTAGTTTGGGAAGTTGAGATGGTTAATCGGTGCAGCCTCTGAGATTTTTGTCTCCGCCAAGAAAAGCAAGGCGGGACGATTGGATTGCAGGTAGTGATGAACAGCATCAATGTTGCTGTTGATCCCGCAGATGTTCGAAAAACAAATTTTATCTTCGATGTTGTTCCCTCGAGCCCACCCTCCACCCGGACATTCCGAGAGTGGAGTGAGTTTACGTCCGCAAACGTCCCATGGAATCGATTTGTTTCTAATCGTCATATACAATCACACGAATCCAGCAAACAATCAATATATGTATGTGTATACAGGGTGTTTCAGTTTATTGTTGCATAACTTTAAGGTTCGATAGAACTTTTAAAATTAATGCATAAAGTCTATATAAACATGGGTCGAGAAATGCGTGGCTTCCGAAATACAGGGTGTTTAAATTTACTTTCTAAAATAGTTCTAAAATAGTTTTTTTTAAATATTTCGAACAATATTTGATGTATAATAGTGAAAATTGGTATAATATAAGGGTTCTTTGGTACGACAAAACGAACCATGGGCATAGTTTTACTGTAGCCTCGAGAGGGCGCTCTCTACTGTACCTGTAGTGTATTAAAATGACCGAAATTTTTTTCTTAGTGCAATTTTTTGCTTCTTGAATAAAAAAACTGATTCTTCGCACTTTCTAACATAAAAAAGCTCCCCTGTGAGTTTTCGTTATAGATAGCCGTTTTTGAGATATTTCGATTTTTAAGGTTCGATGCATTTTTAATTATGTATGGGAAAATAATATTTTTTTTACATTTTCGATTTGGGCATTACAAGTAATTAAGATGATCGTTTAGATTGTGTTTTTAAACACAGCAATAATTTCTAACTCCAGATAAACACAAAAAACAGAATATTAATTTGTTTAATTTTCCAATATTAGTTTTAACAAATTAAATTAATTATTTACAACTAAAATGCTATTGGATAGTTAGGACAAACATACAAAATCTAAAGTAGTTGCTCGAAATGTAAACCCAATTGTTCAATACACAATTCACATCTACGAATGATCGAACGTGGTATAGCATTATTCAAATGAGGCCTTATTTCATCACATGCATTCCTGATTCTGTCTATTAGCATATCTCTTGTGGTTACGGGAGTCTGGTACACTTTTTCTTTTAGAAATCCCCACACAAAGAAATATAATGGATTTAGGTCATGGGATCATGGAGGCCAGGCGACTGGTCCTCCACGGCCGATCCATCTTTCTGGATAATTTTCGTCCAGCCAGTTTCTAACTATTCTCCAATAATGAGCTGGACAACCATCAAGCTGGAACCAGGCCAATCTTCTTAAATCTAACATAACATCATCCCAGATATTTGCATGCTCAGCCTTTAAAAATTCCAAGAAGGTCGCAGCATTTAACCTTGCAGGCAAAAGGTAGGGTTCAAATAGTCGATTACGGTAGATACCAATCCACATGTTCACACTTAATTCATGCTGAAAATTTCTTTCCCGAACTGCATGCGGATTTTCATGCGACCAAATATGTTGATTATGAAAATTTACCACTCCACGTCTAGTGAGGCATGACTCATCGGCCCATAAAACGTTACTTAAAAACTCCCTATTATTATCAGTTATATCAAGAATCCAGTGACAAAATGTCATTCTTCTTTCTCCGTCCCCTGGCTGTAGTCCTTGCACAGGGTGCAAATGGTGAGGACGTCTATGGTCATTTCTAAGAACACGGTGAACATGGCTTGCTGAAATTCCCAAGGCACCAGAAACTCTCCTAACACTTGTGGTCGGATCTCTATCAAACTGACCCAGAATCATACAGGTAAATCTGCGCTGACGAACATTTATGTTTTGATCCCTTTGGAGATTTCCAAAACCATTTTCAATTATTTGGCGATGCACTCTTACAAATACTGAGCGAGTTGGATGTCGTCTGTTTGGAAATCTTCGTGCGTATTCTCTGGCTGCTTCTGCTGCGTTTCCATTTACAAAGCCATACACAAAATGAATATCCGCTAACTCTTGATTGGAGAATAAAAATGGCATTTTTATAAAACTTACAAAAAAAAAACAGGTAAAAGAAACTAAATTTCGTGCATTCACAATTGCAAAAAAACGTTTCAGGTATCAACAGACAACAAAACTAACTGTCAACTAATTGACGTTTAACCTTATTCTGCTTTCAATTTCAAAAATATTTGCAGGCTCAGCCTACTTCCAAAAATTATCGAGATACTGACTTTTTAACGTTATTTTATCATAAATAATTAAAAAAGCATCGAACCTTAAAAATCGATATATCTCAAAAACGGCTAACTATAACGAAAATTCACAAGAGATCTTTTTTATGTCGAAAAGTGCAAAGAATCAGTTTTTTTATTCAAAACGCTAAAAAGTGCACTAAGAAAATTTTTTCGGTCATTTAAATACACTACAGGTACAGTAGAGAGCGCCCTCTAGCGGCTACAGTAAAACTATGCCCATGGTTCGTTTTGTCGTACCAAATAACACTTGTATACCAATTTTCACTATTATACATCAAATATTGTTAGAAATATTTAAAAAAAACTATTTTAGAAAGTAAATTTAAACACCCTGTATTTCGGAAGCCACGCATTTTTCGACCCATGTTTATATAGACTTTATGCATTAAGTTCTAACGAATCTTAAAGTTATGCAACAATAAACTGAAACACCCTGTATACACACAGGTAAATATGTATTGAAAAAAATGTAATTCATAGTTATTTTACTGTGAATATTGTTTGCGTTCCATAAGGTATTCCAGTTCTATTCCACTGTAAACTACTGCTGTCAGCTAACTTGGTATATACACTACCACTCAAATATTATAATTTTGGGACAGTAACTTTTTTTTAGAGAACTTAAAATAAATAAGGCTTATATGACATTGATTGATTATTACCATCTATAATAGGACTACTTAAGCTAAAGATGTATAAGAATCTGTGATACACCACTTAAAAGGGAATAAATGTAAACATCTTTAGAGACGCCGATATTTCTATTAGTTCATTGCAGTCATAAATCGGCCGAGTTATTTCCGCTGCTTACTTGTTTTTGTACTATGTATTATGTTCCGCGTAATGTGATACATAAACATTCTGGGTATCAATGAAACAAAGTAAAAATTGTACGTAGTCTAGTATAAACTCCTAGTCGATGTGCTAGGGTCTGATTTTTTCAAAATTATGGAAAATGGTCTCTTGAAAAACGGGGTGCAGTATGTACCTTACGTGATGAGGGATTGCCGATTCGAGCGATTGCTGAAAAGCTGCATTTAAGACGGAACACTGTGTCTCAAATTTTGAAGAAAAATAGGGAAACAGACGCAGAGTTACAACTGTTCCTAAGGATAGGTTTATAGTAATAACAAATAAGCGAAATAGGCATTTAACCCTGTGTCCGTGCCCACGGTAAAACGCCGATTACAAAGGCTAACCTTTGAGGATGTGTAGCAGCATGCAAATCACTCCTGCGACCTATACATAAACTCAACCGGTTAGCATGGACTAGAAAACACAAGGATTGGACCACTGATGGCTGGAGTCGAGTCCTTTGGTAGGATGAATCCAAATTCGAAATGTTCGGATTTCGACGACGACAATTTGAATGCCGACAACCTCATAGCCGCATGGCTCCGCAATGTTTGCAGCCCACTGTTAAACATAGAGGTAGGAGTGTAATGGTTTGGGGCTTTTTTGCTGGAAATCGAACAGGAGATTTGGTTCGTATTGAGGGTATAATGCGAAAAGAGCAGAATTTGGAAATATTAGAAAACCACGCTGTTCTCTCAGGACAAAGAATTGTTGGGAACAATTTCGAATTTCAGCAAGACAACGACCCTGAGCATTGATCTCGACTATGCCGCAATTATTTGGACCTGCAGCAAGAACTTGGTGCAATGAAAATCACGGCGTGGCCTTCCCAGTCCCCAGATTTGTCTCCTACTGAGTATTAGTGGGATGAATTTGACAGACAGGTGAAGCAACAAGAGCCTACTGGTACAGGAAGCTTGGGTATCCTTATCACCAACTATTCTTGAAAAATTTGATACGTCGTATGAGTCGTGTCTGTCATGCAGTATTCGGGGTCGTGGAGGACATTTCGATGAATCACGAATTTAAAGTAAATTTTCATAGATATAAGTTACCAACTAACTGAGTTTTAGTGGAAAATAGTTCCTTTCTTAATTTTTTGATTAAACACACTCTATTGTTCGATTTGGTTTGATTTTCCTCAAAAAATATGCTGTCCCCAAAACTTTTTCACAGGACGTAACTTGAAAACGAATCGATTCATATGTTGAAACCTGTTTCATGTATTCCAATGAGGCCAAATCGACTGCCGCGTTACTAATCTCAAATGTCAATTTTCCTTGCCGAAAATATAAACAAAATAACCATTACAATATAACCACCGGAGATAAAGACTGTATAAACACGAGGTAACATCGTAATGCTGAAATCATTACGACAAATATTTGTATGTATGTATAAACGGTTATATATACACTGTAACTTCAGCAGTGGCTCCATCAAACTGTGGCTTGACTGCGGTGACTGCTTGGGAATTATCGAGCCGATCTACCTGCCACTATTTTCGCCGGAAACAATTTCAATAAACCATCCATAACAAAAGGCGATTTTATACAGTACCATGCTTGATAGTCAAAGTTGCCTCATAGAAGTCCTAAAATATTGTACCTAATTTTAACTTAGAAGAGCTTCTTTCATCTGTTGGAGTTGTAACCTAGAGACTCAAAGAGTAGGAAGCAATCTAGTCGTACAATTTGAGGCTTATTGCTTAGGTTAATTTGGCGTACGGCCTGAAGACTTGCGTGAGATTGTGAAAAACGCTTTACGCATTTTTTTTCGCACGTGAGGGCCGCTGTAACCTGAGTGCCCCGTATCATTGATACGACTGATATGGCGGTAGTTACGCCTTAAACTTCAGTGTTCACTGCATGAAGACCGAAATATATTCAGCTATAAATATGGATATAAAGGGTGGGCCAACAGTTTTTTAAGTCGGTATTATTTTGACAGTTGGTAACAGTCCCATGCTCAACATATTGTGTCAAACTTCCGCTGTGAGCAATGGATCGTTTTAATCTTGAACAAAAGTGTGAAATATTGAAAAACTATGATCAAAGTGAGTCATGTGTTGCAGAAATTTTGCGAAAATTGAGAAGACTATTTGATCGGAATGAAGCTCCGTCTGCGACTAGTATACCAAAATTCATGAAGAACGGTCGTGAAACTGGAATGATTGTTGATAACAGAAGGTATGAGCGTGTTCTACCCATACGTACAGCCGAAAACATTGCTGCTGTTGCCCAGACTGTGCGTGAAAACGCAAAAATGTCACGTCATAGAGCACAACAAGTGGGCATCAGTCGCTTTTATGCGGAGAATATTGCATGACGACCTAGCTTTCTTCCCTTACAAGGTGCAACTTGTGCAAGGGTTGAAACGAAATGACCATCTGCTTCGATATCGTTTTTCTGTGTGAGCTCTGAATCAATATTGGAAACGGACATCAATTTCGGTTGTCAAATCATCTTTTCGGACGAAGCCCATTTCCATCTGGGAGGTCACGTTAACAAGCAGAACTGTAGGATTTGGGGTTCTGAAAATCCACACGTCGTCGTAGAAAAACCAATGCATTCAAAAAGAGTAACTGTTTGGTGTGGCTTTTGGAGTGGTGGGATTACTGGTCCCTACTTTTTTCAAGATGAAGATCGTAATAGCGTGACGGTAAACGGGGAACGCTATAAAGACATGTTGAGGAGTTTTTAATGGCCACTATTAGACGACATGTACTTGCACAATCTCTAGTTTCAGCAGGATGGCGCAACATGCCACCAACCGTGTAACAATCGATCTTTGACACACTAAGTTCGGTCATCCCGTTATCAGCCGTTTTGGAGACGTTCGTTGGAAAGCCCGCAGCTGTGATTTGACGCCCATAGATTACTTCCTATGGGGTACTGGTACCGTCGAGCTATCGACGAAATAGATCCACCAACTATCAAAAATATGCTTTAAAATTGGGTCATTTAACTGAAATTGTTTTTCATAAATAATCGGAAGGTGTATTCTTTTGAATAAAGTATCAAGTGTTGCATATTATTGAAAAGTGTAGTTTTATTACCAATTCAAAAAAGAAACCAACGGACGACCCACCCTTTATAAATTTCGTAAATCTTCATACTAGTAACAATCCAAGGTGTCAAAATGACGTTGATAGATAGCACAGGAAAATAAAGCTTTGTTGGAACAAGCAATATCCAAAAAAATTGTTGGCAGAAAGTCTTTCCCATAATATGTTTCTGCATATGATTTTGAAATATACACACGGTAGGTCATGAAAAATTAGTATAATCACATATGTATTACTAAGGATAAAATAAACACGAATAAACTATCAGTAAAAATGTTAAAACTATTTTTTTAAATTGTGGCTGAATTTTAGGTAATCTCTGAATATTCAATAAACTGGTGACATTTCAATGACAAACTGTGATATCACACTTTGACAATGTTTTCTCTTAAATATTTCAATGCTATTGGTTGCAAATAATTTTACGAATGGATGTTGAGCCTCATTCGCTATATTTAACGGAGTGTTTTATTCTTTTACCTTATTGGTGATGAGTACCAAACCGTTAAATTGCAGCTCTTTATGAAATTTATCCTTATTCTACTCGTACAACATCCAAAAGGGGCCAACCATCTTCCATTATTTATGCACCTAAGAGACTAAGTTTGACTTAAACTATCCTCTCACTTTTGCTTTCCACCTATTTACTTTGTGTTCCTTTGAGATTACCCCTTGAAACTTTGCATCTGGGGCCTACTGTTGCCTTTTGCCAAGTCTGTAAACAGTCTAACATTTACGCGAACTTTCCTCAAACGGACTAACCCCCGAAAGCATTATGCATATACAGAACAGTGGTGGAGAGTACTGGAATACCTCATTCAGGAAATTTCTACAGCTTATCACTTAGTACAATGTCCTTCTTAGCGATGTAGGAGCCTATAGAGATGTAATTTTGTTCAAGGAATAAAAGTAAACTTGTCATTCAATAACCCTCTTGGGAAAATTTGCAACACTGGATGGTTTGCGATCGTTGGACACTTTCGAAGGAAGCCGAGTTGTTGAGTCAAACCAGCTGTTATTTAGTTTAGTCTAGGTCAAATCAATTACAGTTAGTGACTATCAGGGCATTTGAAACTCATTTCAAAGTCACTTTAAGGACAAATTTGAAGCAATTCTAGCAATCGGTACATATAGGTACCTTAAGATCATTTGATCCAAATTAGAAATCAATTTGCCTTTATTAGGGTCACTTTAAGGGCACTCAGTGAACAATTTCAAAGAAATTGAGGTAAAAGTTTCTGACGAACAGCTGTAATATGGCAGTATGTGGTTATGTTTCTGAATAGTTTGAAGAAATCATCAAAGACTAACAGTGGATTTTATCTGTCAGTACTCTGAGGTTGATAGAAGTCATTCATCCCAATTGGAGCGAAGGGCGGAACCATATTAAAAACATCTATGTATAACATGAAAGGGAGAAGAAAAATGGTAATCCGTTCAACCCACGATGTACATAAGAACAACAATAATGATAAATTCCTATTATATCAAATGACGGTTTAACTAAAATCATTCATTTTTATTACCCATTTCCATATCTAACATTTCTTATGGGATCGAGGTAAAATACATCCGTAAATATTTTTTTATCAGAGATAGATAGAACTGAGAAACATTTATATTTTTGCCGCTAATGCTTTCCTAAAGGGGAAATTTTGGGAATGATGAGCCATGGTACAGTTCTGCCATATGCCGATATCTGTTACTCAGGGGAGTCTTAAATAATTTTGAAAGGGTCCACGATAGAGCTGCACTAAGAATTAAATCGCGCTGGTTTTTTTCTAATGTACATCATCCTGGATTTTCTGCAATAGCTCGATGAATGACAAAGTATGATAAAAAATTATATATTCTCAGTGATATTAGAAGCGTTTCATCCAGAAAAGATAGTTTCTTCAACTTGTTTTTTTTTGGCAACATAATACCTATATTTAAAGCATGTGGTGGCAACAATGTCAACGTTTTATCTTTGTTTTTGTATACCTTTGTTAAAATGTTACCTCTCAGTTGCTTAGTAGCTTGCGAAGAAAGCGGTTTCTGAGAGCTGAGCAGTGCAGATATTTTCAGTTATTGCCCTCATATTTACTCGTGTTAAGCATAACAAAACAAATAAAATGACACACGAAGTCCACAACTCCCCCTTTCCCTCTCCATCTTCGTTTCCTCAGGTTACACCGGTATCCTTATATGTGTATGAACCTTTGCAGTTGCATATGTGCATTCATTTCGGGCCTGATGAAGCTAACCAGCAGAAATAGGTATCGCTCGGGTTACCTATCCTATTTTCTGTTCGAATCCACTTTCCTCCTTTTTGCGGATTTTGGCCATTATTTCCCTACTTTTTGTTATATACCTTTCTCCGCATGATCTTTTTCTCTTTGTAGATCCTTTGGACTTGACGTACCACAGTCAATGGCTATAACCGGCCGCGTGGTTATGGTTGAAAATTCGAGGTATTCTAGTCAGTTATGCGACAATGTGTAGGTAGGCTCTTGTTGTGGACTTCGTGTGTCATTTTCCCCCTCTCCATCTCCGTTTATTCAGGTTACACCAAATCTACTTTTGTCGTTGCATATGTGCATTCATTTCAGGCCTGATGAAGCCAACCAGCAGAAATACGTATCGCTCGGGTTACATATCGTATTTTCTGCTCGAATCCACTTTCCTCCTTTTTACAGATTTTGGCCATTATTTTCCTACTTTTGTTATATATATATATATATATATATATATGTATATATATACATATATATATGTATATATATATACGAGCAGTAGTCTTTGCCATTGCCAACGACCAGTTGGGCAAGAATTACAATTAATTATTAACTGGGAAATTGGCAAACATTAGGCTTAGAAAACTCGGAAGGTAATCTCGAGCTTTCGGCACGCTATGGTGTTTCAAAACGAAAGCGTGGATGGGAGCACTTGTTGCAAATGTAAAACCAAAAGCACGGACACATTGGGTTTGTTGGTAACGACGGAAACCATAGTTAGGTGTTACCACTATATATCAATACATCCGAACAAATTAAAAATTATAGAACATTTTCAAGTTATTAAAAAGTAGTACTGCATTTTGGGGGAAAAACAGCAGAGTCCCTTCTAACTTCCTACCTCTGTTTCATATGGAGACAAAGAGGGAACCGGAATGTTGACGTGTCGACAGATGACAGACGACCGTCGCGAAGGAATGTGAAAATGTAAAATCATTGCCAAATTTCAGGAATACTGTATACGAGGGACGCTCGGAAAAAAAATTTCATATTTCCCAAATTGCTGGATTAGTTTTGTTTCGGAAATGTGTAACTAATATGAGTGTAAGATGTTAATACACGCTTGAAAAGATGGGTTGTATGAAAATATATTAATATTTATTATTGCTGTGAGACATTGAAAAAATTGTTACAATTAACAGGACATATAGTTGGAAATTTGTTCTAATTTTGGAAGGATGTTAGATTAACTGGAATATGTAGTCGGTCTAACTTTCCGCAATTCAACAAGTAAGAATAAATGACACTAAGCTGCTTAACATCAGCCTTTTTATTCATACAGTGATCTGTCATGAAAATGTGGGACTTTTCTAAAAATAAACGTTTTGAGAGTTGTTGTTCCTTGTCAAGAATCCTGATACTGCCACAACTCATAGAATGACCTGTGGTGTTAGCACGTGATGCCAAAGCACATCTCTCTTGATGTAATCTGGCGTCACTTTTGTGTGAGGTTATCCTGCCTTTCAGTTATCTCGATGTTTGGCCTAAATTGCAGTCGTTACAATTAATGCAATAGAGCGTTGGTCGAATCGAGCAGCTGAACCCTATCTTTCATTCTGTAAAACAAACTGTTGACTGTGAGTAATGATTTATAAGCAAAACGACAATTTAAGGAATTATACAGCCTGTTCATTTTCGATATTGTTATTTGAAATTGGAAAAATATTAGGAGAGCTGAACAGGATTCTGTTAACCAAATACTTCGGATAACCATTATTGATGAATAAAGCTGAAAGCTTCCTTAAATTGGTAAGATGGAAAGTATTGTCAGAAATTCTTATTACCCTGTTCTTCATTTGTTGCACCAAATTTATCTTCATTTTAAGTTCATAGTAAGACCTGAAGTTCATCAACCTTCCAGAGGAAATCGGTTTCCTGTACCAGTCTATCAGTAGCATACGAGTATTATCGTCGGTGCGAATCAATCTTGAGTCCAAAAAGGAAACTGATTATCATCCTCTTTTTTGATGGCGACCTGAATGTAAGGGTCATAGCTGTTAAAAACTTCATAAGGAAGACAAACAATAAAGATTAGATTATATGGCAATACCTGAATAACAATATCTTGCAGGTCATCCATCACATATTCTGCCAAAACTGGAGATAACACTGACCCCATGGGGCAACCATGTGTTTGTGAGAAGACTTTGTTATTAAACGTGAAATAATTATTTTGGAAAAGGTATTCTAATATATTAATGAAAGAATCCAGAGTTAGGCTGCTGTGTTGGCATATATACTCCCAATGTTTGTATATGGATCTAATGCAAACTTCCAAATAAATATTACTGAAAAGTGAGACCACATCTAGACTAGCAATAACATGATCAGGTGGTATTTGGATAATATTCGCCTTTGATGTGAGCTGACTTTAGAGTATCGGCTTGCGTGGCCGATTTAATAGATGTTACTATAGGTCTTACCGACAGAACCGGTTAGTGTATTTTGGGAAGAGCATACAATTTAGGAGAGACAGAATTATAAGTGATTAAGGACCTTTTTGCTCCTGGTTGATTTGACCAGTGCTGAGTAGCCTGTTAACAATGTCATTGCACCCTTTCTCTACTTTAGATGAGGGACTTTATTGATAGCCTTATATGAGGAACCATTCTCAATCAAGTTTCAAACTATTGTTGTCTTAACATAATTACAGTAACATTGCGTTTAGCCGATTTTGTAACAGTTAATTCCGGATGATATTTTATAAATTTCCTTGTTTTATTTAACATTCTATTATAAAAAGAACGTTTTTGATTGATGCTACTATTATGATAGTAGTTTCTGGTAATGTTGGTGGAACAAGTTATGACAGTTCCTTTCTGTGTCATCATTAATGGAAGAAGATCATCCAGAATATGTCTGATTGCAACGTCACTCTGAAGACTGAATTCTGGACCCAAAGTGAGAAATCCTGAGATGTCATCTGAAATTTTGACATTACTAAGGTTCTTCACCCTATTTGGCTAAGTGTTGAGCAAAGTTCTCACTGTGTCATTTAGTAAGCTGTTGGATGAAGGCAAGCCAGTCGGCCTCAGCACGTGGTAAAGATGAAGTGGTTTCCGGTAAAGATGATTGTTCGAAAGTTTTTCAATAGTTGATAAATCTTCAAATTCTTCAAAATCCGTTAGTGGTTTCTTGGAAAAAACAGCTATGGTTTTATCAACAATACATAATTAATTTAAATCTATTCTAAATTGTTGCTACTTTCATACTTGTGTTTTATCTCATGAAGATGTCAACATAGTTTGCCGAAAGCTCGAGATTACTGTCAAAAAGGTTTTCTAAGGCCCGTATCGTCAGTCGTCCCTACAATTGTAGGGCGCGTTTATGGCCTCCTTGATTGTCATACTCCTTTCTCTCCTTCAAAAATTTCTAGATTACACTTGTCCCGTGTCAGTGTCAGCACTCTCCTATTGTAAAGATATGTTTTCTTTTTAAATTGTAGGAAATTTCAGGCTGATAAAACATGATATAACTCAAAAGCAAGCACAATTTGACGCAAATAGATGTTTGTGACATAACCTCAAAATAGAGCGCTGACACGGTGAAGTAGAAAACTATGACAATCAAGGAGGCCATAAAGGCGCCCTACAATTGTACGGACGACTGACGATACGTACCTAAGCTTTAGGTTTTGACAATTCCCAATAAACGATTTAATTGTATTTTTTGCCCAACTGGTTGTTGGCAATTGCAATGACTTCTGCTCGTATATACAGGGGTAAAGTAAGTAGTGGATCAACGAAAGTCAGGTGATAGAGGGCCTCAAAACCTATCGAATGAACCCCTATATGTGCAAAATTTTATAGTTCAAGAGATATTCGCAATTTTAAGAAATTCCGAAAAAAAAAGGAATAATGAACTTTCAATCGCAGTTACAGTAAGCCATTAGGTTTAGGGCTGTGTTTTTTTTCTGAGATGGGTTAAATGGTTAGTTTTAGCACCGGTTATGTCACCTTTCAACAGAGCTTATTAGAAATCAACGCCAAAAATCCTGAATTCATTTTTTTGTGAAAACTCTCTTCCATCCCTCAACTTTGCAGGGCGGTAACAAAAATGAGGTTGTATTTCAACTATTCAAATATTCCATTATAAAAACTATTTCAATCCATGTAGAATTAACTCTAAAAATTTCAGCTTGCTACGATGAGTGTATCATGTCACATTCGTTGTTCTCATGCCATAAACGTAAGAAACGCAATAGAATCCTTACCACCTATAAGTACAGAACTTATTGTGTTATCCGCTCTTTATGGCGATTTACCCACAATTTTGGACTATTTTCGGAGTTGGTGAAGTGTTGCATGTTATGTAAAAAGCAGTTTAAGAGCGATAAAGGCAGATGCCTACTCGGGGAAAAGTATACAATTTTCGTTTAAGGTAAAATTTTGTGTAAACAATAAACTGTTGATGTTGCTAACAAACAATCGTTTAACATCATATGGGCGTGGCTTCTTCTAACCTAGTCCGAATTCATTGAGTGCACCGACGAGGCGGATTGCGGCCTTTCATGTTGCGTAATGGTTATATTCTAAACCATTAACTTGGCACTAAGGACTGTTATTTAGGGAGTTGTAAATAACTTGATAACATTATTTTCCACCCTGTATATATTTACTCTGGCACTTATAGTTTTCGCGTTATCGAATGAGGTTAATGATTTTTTATAAAAACGACCGGTATGTTGTTTTTTTCAGCAGTTCTGTCATCTCCCCACTCAAAATTATTTCAGAACATCCTGAGGAATGAATATCAGTACATGATGAAACTTTATCATGGCATGGAACTCGCATACTAGTGATTCATGACTAGTATATCGACGTCTCTAAAACTTCTTTGCAATATAATATAGATAAAATTTATATTTTTCAGTGGCTCGATAGTCTAAACCAGGGCTATCCAACATGCGGCCCGCCAACTCCTTTCTTGCGGCCCGCTTCACGGGTCATGTATACATCACAAGTATAAATTACTCTCAAATACCGAATATGCATATACCTATTAAAACTCAGTAATAATGTCGTATGGAAAGATTTTATAATGCGGCCCTCCAAACTGAATTTTTTTTAAGTGGCCCTTGGGCCACATTAAGTTGGACAGCCCTGGGCTAAACTATCCTTCAACTGTGAGCTAAGATTTTAATTCATACTAGTACATGTTAGATGACGGAAAATGAGTCCTACGTGCATGCCTGGGTCGGCTTAAAATTAATTTTTATGGCATTTTACATCGATATATTTAATAGTTGACATTCACCATAGACTGCTGAATAGAACGGCAAGTAGAAAAATGAGTTTCGCTCCGAACGATATCCCAACTATTGTGGTGCTCATGGTAGCATTATATATATCTAAATGCCCCACATGAGAATATATCCAACAAAATCGATATAATCAAAGTATCAACCCTGCTACCTGTGAACATGTAAGCCCTTTGCGCAAATGGTGTTGCCATTAGAACCAGGTGAGATTTCCCTCCTGAATTATCCTTCGACTTTAATGCGACAACTTATACTATTAACGCCAGACCGCCAGCTTCTGACGCTGTGTCTGTGTTCAGCTTCAGCATTCAGGTGCTTGACGCCTCCCTCCTAAATGTCGCAATGGCGTGCGAAATTTAATTATCATTTTACTGTTTATCTAATCCACGGCAACGTGATGAAACTATAGACCAGGAAAAACGTGGATGCAAGTCACTGTTTGAAAGTGAATCAGAAATGAATAATTTTTCCGTTAAGGCGGCAGCGGTGGCCGCAGTTCGGTCTCCTGATCAGTCGCCGTGCGCTGCGCGAGTTCGAATCCCGTCCCAAAAGGAATTTTTCTCTTGGCTATGGATGTTGTGATTGTCCGTAGCTGGTAGACGGTCTCTGACTATCGAACGGTACCACCCGGCGAATCTCGTAGGCGAGGCCAGAATGTGTGCATGTTAAATTACCTTATAAACACAGAATTCGTGACATGAAAATTTTTGGGGTGTATCTGATGTATTTTAAGACCCTTAAATCAAATCTAAATCACCCGCAGATATTCGGTTACATCTACTTTAATGAATTACAATACGTAACATCTCATATTGGATTTCTCGGCGTTTATGCGATGACGCACATATATAATGTTAAGACCTGTCTATTCCCGTTTATTATATGCGAGCTCTATGTTGAGAGAGCATATTGCTTTTATTAGTAGACTAATAGCAGCCGAGGTCAGTTACGTTTCCTGTGTTGAAGGGGACTGAGATGTTCTGAGTACTGTTAATTTTTGTTATAACGGTGTGTTGCTTTTAGTTTATCGTGATCGAGGCTAGCTTTATGGACAATGCCTAGAAATTGGGTAAATAGTCCGAACAGTTTTTGTTATGTATGCGGAGAGCTAACTTTTAAATTGCAAAATCGTACTTTTACCCCCTTTGTGTCGAAAGCATACGAACTTTATTTTGGAATTAAAGTTGGCGACGAAGATAAACTATGGGCCCCTCATATATGTTGTAAAATTTGTGTAACGTTGTTAACAGGTTGGTTAAGAGGCGACAATCGTGAAATGCCTTTTGCGGTACCAATGGTTTGGAGAGAACCGAGATACTATACTACTGATTGCTATTTTTGCCTCACAAATATCAAAGGTATTGGACCAAAATCGAAACATACTGTTAAGTATTTTAATTTACCATCTGCTTTGCGGCCCGTTAAGCATAGTGTTGAACTTTCTATCCCAGTTCCACCAGAATCTTGGTCTTGGGATAAAAAAAGTTGAATCCACCGATTCTGAAAGTGATGGTACAGAAAAAGTAAAAATTTCCGATCCTTCCTTTGACCTGCCAGGATGTTCAACAGCGCCGCATTTGATCAAACTGGTCGAAGTCAATGACTTAGTTTGAGAATTAAATCTATCAAAATCCCAGTCAGAACGGTATCAAGGCAAATGGAGTGTCAATTTGCTTGCTGATTATTGCTGGACATTGTTAAGAGATACTTCAGAAGCAGCATATCACCGTAAACATCGACAACATGATTCTGAGATAAATGTTTATTCGTGTGCTTATTAGTACTCTTATACACATATCCTTATATTTTACGAGTATATGCAGCAAATAAAATGCCTTACTGCTAGAAAACCTTTTGTGAAAAAATCTAATGACATTTCCGGCTTTTTTGGGTACGTTTTACATAATAACCACCTTGTTTTGTCCATGTAACAAAAAAACATTTTAATTTTGTCAATGATACAAATGGCAGGTATTTCTACTTTTACCCGATGGAATAAACAGCTGCCCAAGTGTGAACAACGTTACTACTCGAAATGGTTTTAAAAAAAATCGAAATAATTTGATTTTTTGGAATAAAACTGCTATTCTCACCAAACAATATTTATAAAGAAATACAGGGTGCGGCGGAGAGGACGGACGTTTTTGGGATGGGTAATACTCTCCGCCTCCATCTACGAGAGAGGTGGGGAGGGTGCCGTTTGACTCGTGAGATCTTAGCATTATTTTACCAGTTGTCGTTATGGAGCCTTGGACCCTCAGTTCCGAGCTAGCAGCCGTCGCGAGTATACACTTGTGCGACTGCGACCCACCCGGACTTACAGTGCGATCTTATTGTGATTTTCATCACGATACGATCGCCATCCACGATGGCGAGAATAGAAAAACTGACGAGCCAGCTGAAGCAGAACGAGGATAATTTCGCAATGCTTGCTGAGCAGATGAAAAATCTGCAAGAAGCATTCAAGCAGGCGAGGCAAGAGATAGAGGAAGTGAGGGGGAAGCTCCTCAAAGCGAAGAGGAAGGCGAAGAAGACGGTAGAAGAAGAAGAAGGTGAGGACCAGGGAGACGAGGACCAGCAGCCTACGGAAAACACTACCGTCAGCTAGTCGCACTGCTGGACTCCATCAAGCGGCCCTTCTTCACCTATCAACTGAAGGAGGACAGGATGGACCAGAGGGTCATTCGTGGACTACCCAGGGAGATGTCAATCGATGACGTCAAAGAGGGTCTAGTGAGCCAAGGTATCGCAGACGCGGAGGACCACCAAGAAGCCCCTTCCGCACTTCCTCGTCAAGACGAAGATGCCGGAAAAGCTTCTAGAGATCCAGAGGCTGGCCATGCTCACGGTCAGCTTCGAGAGGAAGAAAAAGTCCACCGAGCCCAGCCAATGTTACCGCTGCCAGCGGTACGGGCACACACAGCGGAACTCCCGTCTCGCTGAACGGTGCGTTAAGTGTGGAGAGGACCACAGCAGCACCAGCTGCAGTCTGCCAGCGCCGCCAACAGGTTAACGAAACGCCAAGTGTTGCCTTTGTGGAGAAGGCCACCCCGCCAACTACAAGGGATGTAGTAAGGCCCCGAGGAAAGCTGCTTCTACCCCAAAGCAGTCCCCACCACAAATAGGACCTCTTACGCTCAAAAAGCGAAGAAACCCATGTCCACTTCTGCCCCAGCAGCCGCCACTGCTACTGGAACTACTGCGCAGAATCAACACGACGATGACAGACTGCTAGCAATGATGCAAGCCATCATAACCCGCCTGGATGCACTCGAGGCCAAGATGCAAGACAAGCATTAGACCCGAAATGACTACAGGGCAAAACGTAGAATCTCTACGCATTATCTCCTGGAACATCAACGGATTCAGGGCACGGAAACCAGAAATCCAGGAGATACTAGACCAGTACCAACGAGAGGTGATGGCCATCCAAGAAACGAAATTGGATGCTGCCCATAGTCTGACGTTCCCGCGGTACGAGACGTACCGCTACGACAGAAGAGGCAGAGGTGGAGGAGTCGCATTACTCGTCAAACGTACCTTGACGAGTCATGTCCTCGACGATGCCGCAGACATCAATGGGGACGGAATCACGGTCCAGGTCCATCACAACCACCGTCCCTACAGAATCACCTCCCTATATGTGCCACCAGGGGAGGCCCTAGACAAAGATGACATCGCTGACCTCCTGAGAGGCCCAGGAGCACGCATAGTCATCGGAGATCTAAACTGCAAGTCTCCGGCATGGAACAACAACGTCGAAGACAGGAATGCAAGGCAGCTCTAGGAACACGTCGATGCCCTGGCGGGGGTCATCGTCGGTCCGGAGCAACCAACCTACATTCCATTAGGAATTGGGCGACCTGCGGTACTGGACATAGCCATCCTCCGCAACATCAGAGAGGAGTTCGAGATAGAGACCCTGGTGGAAGGATCGTCGGACCACAATCCAATCCTACTAACACTTGGCACAGGGTCTAGAACTCGAGATAGCTTGAGCACCAAACGGACGAACTGGAACCTGTAAAAATCCAACGTCCAAAGGAACATCACTCAAATTCCAACCATCCGATCAGCGGAGGAACTGGACAACGCAGTAGAGGAGCTGGAGAAGGCTGTCCTGCGAGCGCACGAGGATAGCACCCGCTCCGAGACTACGGCAATTCCTAGACAGCTAAATGGTCCAGCACCGCACCGTATTAGGCACCTGATCAGGGAAAACAGAAGACTCAAGCGAGAACATCTCCAGCTGTTGACAGAGGAGTCGAGAGTTGCGCGAAACAGAGCATCGCTAGCTCTGAAGAACGCACTCGCGGAACTCCAAAACAGCAGATGGAATGCAGCCTGTGCAGAACTAGAGACCCAGGATGGTACGGCCTGGACTATGTAGCGTAAATTTCGTCGTCAGCGCACCACGATCCCCACTCTTCACGGCCAACGCGGCTTGGCCTACTCTAGTGAAGAAAAAGCCGAAGCATTCGCCGATTTGCTAGAATCCGAATGCAGACTCAATTACCATGAAGACGAGGACGACAACCACGAGGAGGCCGTGGAAGTCGCAGCCGAAATCATGAGGAGTCGACCACCTGGCCAGGAGACGGATCACCCCTCCAGTCCAGAGGAAATCCGTCTGATCATCCGCAGGTTGAAGGACAGAAAGGTGCCGGGAAGGGACGGCATCAACAACAGGATGCTGAAGAACCTTCCCTCCAAAGGCATTGCTGCGCCACTAACATCGCCAATGCCACTCTGAGACTTAACCACTTCCCGCGGCGGTGGCGGGAAGCCCAGGTTATAATGCTCACCAAGCCAGGCAAGGACCGGAAGTTGCCCCAGAACTACCGGCCCATCAGCCTGGTTTCCTCGATCGGCAAAGTAGTCGAAAAGGCTATCGCCGTTCGACTAGAGAAGCAGGCAGAAGAACTGCAACTTCTCCCCCCAGAGCAATTCGGCTTCAGATCCTCCCACAACACGGAAATCCAAGCGCTACGACTGACAGAAAACATCACCAGCGGCTTCAATCTCCAGGAGGCAACCGGCCTCGTCCTGCTGGACGTGGAACGAGCCTTCGATCGAGCTTGGCACGATGGACTCATCGCCAAAATGGAAACCGCCGGAATCGATGCGAACATGTGCCAACTGATCCAGAGCTATCTAACACAAAGATGGTTCACGGTGAAAATTGGTACATGCCATTCAACAAGACGACAGCTGGAAGCAGGCGTGCCCCAGGGGTCAGCCTTAGCCCCCCTGCTCTACAACATCTATACTCACGATGTGCCGAAGACAGCTGACACAATGCTGGCCCTATATGCAGACTACACTGCTATAGCCGCCAAGCATCGACGTCCCGAGATCATCCGTAGGAGACTACAGGATGAACTGGACCACATCCAGGACTGGTGCGTGAAATGGAAAATCCGCATCAACGTCCAGAAGTCGCAGGCAGTCTTCATCCAACGAAGAAGGATTGCAAGACCTGTCGAAGCATCCATCTTCGACGAAGATATCCAGTGGAGCGACAAAGTCAAATATCTGGGGATCGTATTTGACAAGTCCCTCACCTGGAAAGACCACATAGAAGCTGTCATCGCAAAGACCAGAGCAGCCATGGCTCAACTCTACCCATTACTGGGTAGACACAGCCGGATGCCGCTAGCGACCAAACTACGGCTGATCAAGGCCATCGCCAGACCTCAGCTCGCTTACGCCTCCGCGGTCTGGGGGTACGCTGCCCCCAGCTACCGCAAGCGACTTGCTGCTCTAGAGATGAAGCTACTCCGGATCGCCACCAGTGCACCATCCTACGTAAGAAACTCAACCTTGCGTAGGGACCTGCACTGGGACACCATTCACGAGTACATGAGGAAAAAAGCGGAGAAGACCTTCCAGAAAGCTCAGGACCACCCGAACGAGCAGCTAAGATTCCTCATAGACTACGATCCGGACGAGAGGCCTCGCAACCGCAGAACCAGGTACCCTAGATCAAGGTCTCAGTTGGCACCCGCTAACTGGAACCTTGACTAGGAGACTAGGAGAACCCACGGTTGCTCCCCCCCCCCACGGCGTGGATGCAGAGGACCAGGAACCACCGGGACCACTAACCACCGGGACCAGGACCCACCGGGACCAGGACCCACCGGGACCAGGACCCACCAGGACCAGGACCCGCCACGACCAGGACCCACCAGGATCAGGACCCTTCAGTATCAGGACCCTTCAGGACCAGGACCAGGAACAACATATTGGTAAGAGGACTTGAAACTCTTGATTTTTCGAAAACAAGAGTTTCAAGAGACCTAGGAGACCCTCTATCGATGATCGCTTAACGACATCGATAGAATGTGCGAGGTAAAGGGAACCAACCCGGCGTTTCCAGAGACTGAAACACATGAGGAGACGTTGTAGCAGACCGCAGGTCACGCACAACACATGGCCTACCGAGACGCTGATGAGTCGGGCCACGCGGAGGTTAGGGTTTAGTGGGTATTAGGTGGTCTCCTCAAGACAACCTGGAGTCCCACACACGCCGTAGCTCGGGCTATGGTATGGTGCGTAAACGCATTCCCCCCTCACCAAAAAAAAAAAAAATCCTTGGACGGTGGAGCACCGCGTTTTCGCCTATGATTGTTTCGTCCGAAATAATAAGTCAGTCATCGTCGTACAGCGTGAGTTTCGTCGCCACTTCAACATTCATCGGAATAGAGCTGTTCCCTCTCGAACAGTTCGAACTCCTGAAAATGTTGAACGCATTCGACAGGTCTTTCTTCGCAGTCCGACTCGATCTGCCCGGAAACATGCTGCTGCACTTCGCCTTAGTGATCGTTCGGTAAGGCGAATTTTGCATATGGATCTCCGCTTTCACCCCTACAAATTGGCCATGGACGTTATTCGCCCTCTCTTCCCTGGTCGCCTTATTTCCAGATTTGGCGATGTTCATTGGCCTCCTTGGTCCCCAGTTTTATCCATATGCGATTTTTTTTTATGGGTACACCTCAAGGCTGGAGTATACGCGAACAAGCCCCGAACTCTGGACGAATTGAAGGGCGAAATTCGCGTGGAAGTCGCCCAAGTTGAGAGAGCGATGTTGGAGAGAGTCTACGCGAACTTCCAAGAACGCCTCCAACACTGCATCAACGATTTCGGCCACCACATGCCTGATGTGATTTTCCACACTTGACTGCCTCAAATGCTATTTCCTTGTGAACCTGATTCCATCAATAAATTTGTTTTCGAGTAAAAATTAACTATTTTATGATTTTTTTAAAACCATCCATCCTATCTGCCGCACCCTGTACTTAACTACATTTTGGTCGATTACTAGTTGAGAGTTGGTAGTGGGACAGTTCGTCTTTAACTGAAACTTTCGTATAGGAATTCCAAGCCTTACTTCAGTGTAACTAAGCTGGAAGTTTCAAGTAATGCATCAAAACTTTGTAAATTCAAGGATTAATAATCCTTTTATCTGCTTTTACTAAAAATCGACCATAATATTTTTACATATCATCATGGAAAACAATGTCTTCTGCTAAATGGAAAACATGATTTTCCCTTTAAACTATAAGGAAACGCAATATATGTTATATTGATATTCGTTATCAGAATAGAGCTCACATACCGTCTATTTGAATTTCGATCAAAACAAATCTAAAAGTAGGTCCTTAGATCAGCGAATGAGCAGAGGCTAACTCCTATTCTTGTTGAGGTTCAAGGTTTCGATGTCTCTTTTAGTAAAATCATAAGCGACGTAGAATAAACTAGGTTATGCTGGCTTGAAATACTTTACAGAGTATATATGTGGTATTAGATCCTGTGAGGTAGCGACTATGGCTGCAACAGGATTTTACCTAGTTTTAACTAGATTGACAAGTGTTAAAACTAATAGTTTACAGAAGTTACATTAGGCAAAGGCGACTAAAATTAAACCTTGTGACTTTTTGCTCGTTCAGTACCTATAGATCTTCATTGTTTGGTTTCGCTGGACATCCGTGAGCTTGACCAAGAATAAAGTTTATAAATACGTTTTTCTTTATTAGAAAGATGCCGCACTTGTATCCGTCAGAATGGTGGCCTTTTTGAACATTTATTGGTTATCTAATCTGTTTTGTTTTATTTTACGAATTCACTCTAGGAAAAAAGCATAGGTGCAATTATTTGTGGCAAATTGAAGGTAAATCGAAAAATTGCGCATTTATTTGTAAAAGTAATGCCGCTAATCCATTGTATCTCCGCCACTGGTGCACGTTAATTTTGAGTAAAGCCTTTTGAATGTGGACAGCACTCAGGTAAATCATCATACCAAATTTTAGTTCATTCCAGTTGACGGTTTTGAAGATATTAAAAAAAGTTATTTTAAAAACCCCGTATCTTTTTAATGAAGCCCTCGAGGTAGACATGTTACATAGAAGACCTCTCTTAAAATGCGGTGAATGATGTTTTATTTTTGGTCACGACTTGTGAATCACCTTGTACACAGGTACATATTGTTTTGTATATATACACCAAGACATTTCGAATCAAAGCAGGATGCGGAAAAAATTCGTATTAAAAAACGAGAATCTTTGATCCCCTAAGAATGCGTACAAACATACGTAGTCACCACAGAACTAATAAGGGCTCTTCTGTTTCCCTTTACTTTTGGTTAATAATACTAATATTGAAAAAATAACGATCTCGATTAAGCAAAGTAGGATAGCCGAGTGGTAAAAGTATTTTCCAGCTATTTGTAATTCTAGAGACATAAACTATATGCTGTAACTCAAAGCAGCGAAATGTTAGTCATCTTTGACATATTCTAACTAGACTACTATAAGCATCTCTTGGGCTCAAAGCAATATCATTTGTGAGATGCAACGATGCAAATAGGTAGTCTTCCGAACATAAATTCGAATAATCAAATGCAATATTCTCTTCCACTCTATTCGTATGAACTTTGTAGCTTGAAGCAAGTGCTGCAGAAATTGGGAATGTTGTTATTCATAATAACTATGAAAAGCTTCTACTGAAATCAAATAGCTTCTTGTTAGCAGTGCTTACAAAGTGCACCACAGAAGTTTACGACAAGTATGTCCTGTTGGTACAGCAGTCGTCAACCTGTCAGCGACGATGTCCAAGATCCCTCCACACAAATTCCGTTCACTCTGCTACGCTATATATACGGAATTTGCGCGGCCGGTCTGAGACACAGTCGCAGACAAATCACCGATGAGTGTACGAACAAACCTTCAATTCTCGTTATTTGTTTGTGGCGATAAATATGCAACACATAGCACATACCCTGCACTACAATTTTGTCTGACTGCTTGGGTTCGTTGCGTACGAGAGAGAAGTGTGTATAGGCACACATGTTAGAAAGAGATAGAAGCCGGCGGTATATCTAGTCTCATCGCCACGTTGCTTAGCAACGCTGACGCGGCAATCTGTAGTGTTGCCAATGTGTTACACCAATTCCTTGAATTAATACGCATATTGAAAATATGCGTTAGCTTATTCTTTACGCCCAAATAATGGTTTTATTTTGAGCGTACACATTTTGGAATTGCGTCGAATCTGCTCAGGATCGATTCCGGATAGGTCGTAACGGCGCTCCAAAAATCAGAGTACTGTGACTGCATTAGTTGACATTTGTGATGACTACTTGAGAGCTATAGATAATTCCTGCGTAACTACAACTGTTCTGCTGGATTTAAGAAAGGCATTTGACTGTTTAAACCACAAAATGTTATTGGCTAAGCTGCACTTTCTTGGTTTTTCTGAGAATTCGATTACATGGTTTGACAATTACCTATCAGATCGACTTCAACAAGTTAAAATAGGCAGTGACTATTCTGACAATCGGGTCATTGTAAAGGGGGTGCCGCAAGGTTCCATTTTAGGACCAATCTTATTTACTTTATACGTGTCGGACTTGGATCGGTCGGTCAAACATTGCGCTTTACATTCTTATGCTGATGATACCCAGCTTTATCTATCCTATGATCCCTCCTCATGTGTTGATGCTAATAAAAAACTTGCAGTAGATTTACGCGGCGTTTGTTATTGGTTTAGATACCACGGGTTACACATAAACTGTAGCAAATCGGCCATAATTACCTTCCGCTGTAAGAAGAACGAGTTCAGTGGAGATGCTATAAAGCTATGCCTCAATAGTGAAGAGCTCACACACAAAATATCGGTATTAAACTTAGGAATACTCTTTGATGAGCACTTAACTTTTCATGATCATATTTCTAAGGTTGTACAGAGCTCTTTTGCTAAACTAAAAAGCATCTACAGCTTTAAGCACGTGTTGTCTCAAGATACTAAAATTAAGCTTTGCGATTCACTCATTTTAAGTAAGTTAGAATTTGGAAGTTCCGTGTTTGGTCCTTGTTTGACTGAAGCCGAAGCTTACAGACTTCAGAAAGTGCAGAACAGCTGTATTAGATATTCTGTTGGAATCCGAAGAAGGGAGCGAGTGTCTCCATTTATTCAAGAAGTGAATTGGTTGACGATGAGGCAGAGGTGGTTGGTTCACATTTTATGTTTGGTTCATAGCATTTTATTGACCAAATACCCTATATACTTAAATAATAAGTTATCCTTGAGAAGTCAGCATCATGCAGCCAACCTCCGTTTCGTTGGTTACACCCTTAACACGCCCCATCATAGAACCACCCTATTTACTAAGAGTTTCTGTTTTGTTGCACCCAATCGCTATAATATGCTCCCTGTCAGCTTTAAAGTTTTATCTGTTCCACTTTTTAGGTCAAAAGTAAGAAAATTTGTTTTTGAAAATATGTCATAATACCTTATATTATTTAGTTTTTAACTTATGTAATGGTGTAACTGTTAACTGTGAATATATATGATTTTTTCTTTAAATTAAAAAAATGCCTATTCTTGGCATAATAGATTTTTCATTATTGTCACTCAACAATGTTTATGTCTCCCAGATTTTGTATTATAATTTTGTTTGGCCCTGGTTGGTATGAAAAACAGCTTTTAGCTGACACCCGCCAGGTTAAATAAAGGCTATTATTATTATTATTATTATTATTATTATTTTACGGTCGAAATGAAAGGTCAGGATCCCCACAAATTCTGCAACATTGCGTCATTGGTTCGTTTGACAACACCGCATCTTGTACAAACCAAGGCAAGGTGTCCACCTCCATGATCATAGTTAAGCGATTCTGGTTCAGTGCCGGATGCTCTCCTGTTCGATTTTCGTCCGCCGGCGCGCATGACGTCACGCCGAGAGTGATTATTATTGGGGTTGATATGGATAACGTGCATATTTTCACCTACAGGCCAAACGGCTGGTCGGATTTTCACATAAGAGGTGTCGTTGGATTCGTCTTAGCGGTGCGAGTGACACGATCTACATTTAAATTTTATTCTAAACAAAATTGCGGATTTAAATAAGAGATTTCAACCTTGTAATTCCTATCTCACAGGCTATAGCTTAAACGGCTTTCTAGCTCCACAATGGAGCGTGTATCGTCACTTTACTGTAAAAACAAGATTTTTTTACATTACCTATATTTTAGTATGTTCTGTAGAGCAGGATTAACATGCTCATGACGCTAATACTCCACTACGTTTATTCATCCTTATTTCACAGAATAACCTAAGTACTAACTACATGCAAGTGTGAAAATGTACGCAACTCTAAACGTAAAAAAATGGAGTGTTATCATCTTTTTGCAGTAAGCTGGCGGTATAACAATAAATGGAAATGACTTAGTCTAAACCACAATTTTTGTCCATTTCCTTTCACGATTTTTCTGGTCTTTCAGATCTGTATTCAGTTCTTTGATCCGGAAGAACATCCTTGACCTGAAAAATAAATAAAAAGCTTTTTCAGGCAGTCAATGTTCAACAGAAGTTCACCTATAAAATTTTGCTTTACTGTCACTATTCTGTCCCTATTGAATGTAGTAAATACCTTATTAAGCTTCTCAATTTGATTCATGAAAGCTGTGGAAGGTTTTGATAATCCACTCTCACTAAGATGGTCTATCCAGGAGTCAGTTTCATTTAAGGAACTTTTCAACCTCTAATCCTGCAATTTATGGCAAACAAAGCCGGCCAAATCATACTCGAACTCATCCATTTGTTCCACTAAAACTTTCTCATATAGTCAGCTGATACTTCAGGTGAATTCAGTTTATTCGTTAATGATGCGGTTAGTGGAATGTCCGGAGTATCCTCTTCCTCTACGCTGCAATACTCTGAGTATGCGCCTTCGTTTCACCCCAAACTATATGACCTTATTCTATGCTTAAACTCTAGGGGATAAGTTGAGCCCTTTGCCTTTTTTCGTAATCAATTTTCTGTTTTTCCCATCAACAGATGTAGATGGTCCAGGTGATGATAGATACTCCAATATTTTGTATATTTCAATGTTGTTGTGAGATATATAGTTTTAAAGACTCAGATTGGTAGTGAGTGCTCGATGAAACAATTAGCTATTATTTGCGTTAAATTGCTTTTTGCAATTCACAGAAACCTGGTCAATTTTCTGCAACTCACGCACTTTCATATGTTTTTGCAAAAAACTACGAATTTGATGTGAAATATTATCCACTGTCAAACTGACGTCTGCAGCCTGATCGACTTGCATCCTGGCTACTGACTACACGATTTTGGCGATAAACAGATTTTATACTTGCTCCTTCTATCCCAATTCGTTGACTCAAACCAGCTTGTCCATGCAAGTGATTCACATTAAGCATCTTGGGGTAAGCCCCTTGAGAAGTATGCATAAACGTAGTCATTTCAACATCAAGGTCGCTGAAACAAAGTAAAGTTGAAGCAGTACGAAATAGCTGGACGAAAACTAACCCATCGTACATGATGGTACAAGAAACCATTTTCTGGTTGAACAAATGGCAGTATGGAGTCTAATTACTCTATTGAAAAGTATAACGAACTCCGATAGGTGCGAGTAGATATTTTTTCCAATATCTTTGAGTCCATTCCAGGTCATGACAGATAAACTTAAATCAAGAAGTGCGGGCATATTTGCGATTTATGTACTATAAAGGCAACAAAGGCTACCTGGGCTCTAGCCAAAGCACCTTAAAAGGTGCCAATCTACGAAAGTACCTGGGGCGCTTCTGGTAGCGATAGCATGGAATAGAAGAGACGCATCCTACATCGTATGGCGGAATGGAGCGCCCTCGTTAACGAGATGCTCGGTATATCACTCGTTTTATCGCTTTTCTTTCACTTGGCCTGCTTGCTAAAAAACACGCAGGGGAAATTAAGGGCGCTTTTTCATAGTTCCACCGGCAGACGCTGTTTGTTAGCTCGGTATGAGTGCTCTTAGTCTCTAACTGCAGCGTAGAGACTGAATATGAACGGCTCCATTGGACATCAATTTTATAAAACGGTAGTTTTTAAGCTTTTATATCGTGCCTTTAAGACTACAAATGGTTTGTCATAAAACATATTCGGATTTATAAAAATGGCATCTAACATTATGGTGCTGTTCTCACCAAAAGCAACCCAACGGCAACTCGACTTCAATCCGACTTCGATTTTAGTGGAATTGGTTTTGTGTCTTGACTGAGACAAATTGACAGCCTAATTTTGAGGTTCGGAAAAGGTCGCTAAGTACGTAATATTAAGAATACTCGTACATGAGATAAAGTCAAACAACGTATTTCGTATATACTGTAACGCCCTTTTCTCGGGGTCAATAATTGGCGAACTACCTGTCTCTCGAGTTCAGCAACTCCTTGGACGCCAGCCTCCTGTTTAGAGTGTGGAGACAACACTATAGACTGAAACAGTCACCTGGGTAGCTAGAAAATAATTCAGGGATTTGATGCTTCACGCTCAAAGGGTCAGACTCGAGATACTTACTCTTTACTTTCTACTTCTACTACTTCTCTTTTTGTATCTCTTACTTCAGGCAGGACGGTATTTGTGATTAAAAGCAAGACTTATAACACAACCTGGTATATTAACAGCAAAAATATATACACTTAATGCACGGTCGGGATATCTCAAGTTATATGTACCAAATGAGAGAAATCCCTATCTGAATCTAGCTACCCTAGAGATGGAGTGGAGAAGGAGGAGAATCGGTTAACTCTGGGTCAAACGGAATCAAAAGCGGTTAAAAAGCAACGGTTAAAGCGGAAGCAGTATGCGGTCAAGCTAGCAAGCGGTAATGGTGCGATGTGATAACCCCAAAGCAATGAACGGTCTTCAGCAATATGGTTATGTGACTTGCTTCTTGAACCCCAAAGCAATTATGAAACTCCTAAAGTCAAGCCGCGTACAATCACTAATGGACCTTTACTAAACTAAGCTAATAGCTCCCTCATGAATGTGTTTACCAAACCTTTAAAAAAAATAATATCGGAGTCGCAACACCTTGTGACACAAAGACTCAACCTATAAAACACTTTTGTATATCTGGGGCTTTACTGGGATATAATAATCAGAATCAGATATTGGTACGTATGTTTCTATTGTTCTGGGGCCTCCAGGGAGATAAAAATAAATTATATATAATTTGCAAGGCCAACCAAAAATAAAAACACGTTTTGCTTTCGGCTTTCAGTTTCCTGAAATAGAATTTCACTGCGTGACATTAGGGTTAAGTCAGTACATATTCCAGACGTATCGTGATCTCTCCGGCTTTCGCAATTACAACCGAGTAAGGCCTGCCTCGCCAGTCACTTCCGAAATCTCGGTGTCTAACTTGCGAGGGAGATGGTCGAACTCAGAGAAATTGAGAATACTGTCTGGTAGATGCGGACGGGTATGTCGAATCACGAGTCGGATGTATAAATATGTGCAAATAATCTTCAATAGAAGCGCTTGTGGAGGTCCCAGAGTACCGCAATTAACCAAAACTGGCGCGCAGAGTCTACCTACTTGACACAAGTCAACTCGCAAAGTGCCCAAAGTAAGAGCTGTAGACCAAACGGGACGGTACGGTTTGGCATTGTGTCGGTATTCGGTTAGACTTGTTTCACCGGCCAGCTCTTATTTGCCACCAGAGAAGTCCACTAGGGCCAACGTAGGCTTAGACCAAGTTCAAACGCAGATAACAAGATTTAATAAGCAATATCTCATTTAGGCCGTTCCTGTTTTAAATTCCTTTCCTTCATCTCGAATTCAAAACAATTCACTAAGGCGTAAATATAGATTTCGCTAAGGCTGGTAAACCCATTCATAAACGGTTTGTTCTAAAATATTATCAAAGTCTAACTCACAGTTATTTTTTATTTCCTTCAGTAAACTAGTTCGGTCAATATTCAAAAATAAACGATAAACAAACAACTCTTTTCTCAAAATTCGTATGATAAAGATATATACTGAAAACGGCACACTACAGCTTCTATGATTAAAGAACGAGTCAATCAGAGAAAAATAAAATCACCCGGATTCTGGATTGGGCTCTATACGGTAAGCAAAATTTCAACAACAATAAATAAATCCAGAACCTGAAAAATACTTCACTTACGGTTATCAGAATTACAACTACATCACTAAAACGGAACACGCTGGTTTAAACGGTTAAACGGAACACCCTTGTAACTCACCCCCTTACGTCTTGGTACAAGCGGGTGCTTCGGTACTACGGTTTCTGCCAGGAGAGAAAAACCGAAAAGAAACAACCTCGGCGTACATACGCCCGCGCTTTTATAGTGCTCGCCAATGTTCTAGAACCGACGTTGGTCGCTACGTCATGCCGTCCGCCACTGCGAATCTTCTTGACGTCGTGACGCCGACGTAGTGCATTTGATTGAATCAAAAGTATTTCTATCCGATTCCTTATGGCGTACCCTATAAAATGAGTTCCCACACCCCTAGGGCATCTCTTTCCAAAGGGCTGGATCAGACCCTGCAGGGTTACAAGTCTCAAAAGGGCCTATAGCCAGTTCTAGCGCCTCCCCGACGTCCGGAGGTGCATCAGCTCCGTGCGGGTTGCAATTCCCGCACGTTGACCAGTCTAAAGTGCATTTAAACCTCGACTACAACCAAAAGGGACCTTAGTGCCTTTTTGCCCACTGTTAGGGACCTTACAGGGCCCACAACGCCAAGAGGGTTGTGTGACAAGTCCCCCAAGGCATTTGAATGTGGAAGAAAGACTTGTCATTCGTTATGCCTCCACTACACGTCTTCAGATGCGTCGGCGGACGTCGGCAGATGCATCGGCAGGTGAATCCCCACGAGCTGACCACACGTCTGCAGGTCGCTCAGTCTGTGTCAAGCCTCGACAGATGCAACGGACGCAATATTTAAAAAATGGATGTTGAGATGGTAACTGCCGCAGCTATTTATTTGTTTAGTACTTTTAATTACTACTTGAGTGCGTATACTTACAACATTTTTGTTTTTGTGGTACTTATTCTTTGGATTCCACAGGCAGTTTTCTGCTTGATATAGCTCAATAAATTTGAAGGTTTCATCAGTGGTCATATTAGCCATGTTAGCGAAAAAGGTTAAGGTAAAAACCTTAAGAAGCGCGAGTACAGTCTCTTTCCCGATTCCGATAGCACTGATGCGTGCTCATTCGTCGTCAGACGTGTGGTCAGACGTCGGACGCTCGCGCCTTAATCCCTTTGTTGCGTGTCACAAAAACCGACAACAGACGGAAGAGCGCCAGACGCATCTGCCGACGTCCGATACCGCCCACAGACGAGCAAATACCCCCCTCTACACGTCGGCGGACGCACCCGCAGATGACGTCTGCCGACGCATCTGCCTACGTGTGGAGGAGCCTTTATAAGGGCACTACATGCCTGTTTCAGCCAGTGCCTCAATGCGCCACTTTGGCGTGTTGTTTTTCCGCTACAAATCCCTGAACCTATTAGACCTGCCGCATAACGCATTCCTGACGTCCTGAATATCGTCTAGTGCTACCAGAAGGCTTAAAAATTGATTTAAATCGTTTTATTCATTATAATAATTTCTAAGACGGAAAACGAAAAATATCAATTTCTGTCCATTTCTGTGTGCAACACATGGCAACAAAATCGACGGTGATATATTATAAAAGCATCAGGTTTGCTTGAGGATTCGAGACTCTTTATAGGAGACAAAATAATATATAGAACAGGGCACTATCCCAATTTTAGAATAACGGAACTATAATTAATGATTCACGGCACCGGGAAAAAACATCATTACAATACCTATTTACCAAAAACCAATATTTTGTACGCAAATATATTCCCGAGTCTGATAATATCTCGTACACTACTCACTTGAATGTTACACTTCTTGCATCAACTGTAGCTTTTCTGGAAGCTTTTCGGCAGCGCTGGTAATATAATCATATTAGCAAATTTCCCCGAAATAATTTTAAGGTCTGGTTTTGTTGGTGCAAGTTGTTCAAGGCGGTATTTAAACCATGGACGCATAAAATGGGTACACCAATTTTTGTGGGATAACTTTTTATTCGACAACAAAGAATGAGAAATAGAGTTTTTTTGTGTCACAATGACATCCACAGATTATATTTATCACTTCTAAACCAACTTACAAGTTACCATCGCTTTGATGAGAACGTTTGTTATTTGAATACGTGTCGAGTCAGGCTGCCGGTAGGTTGCGGTTGCTTTCGACGAGAATGGTCCCTATGATTCCATAATATATATATATATATATATATATATCCTACTCCATATGAATAGTTTAAGGTAAGGGCCGATCCAAAACTTTATATTAATAACTACATTTCGAGATACAAGGCGGAGAAGCATCCCAAAATAATTTTTTCTTATAATAACCATGATAAACTCCAGATATTTGTAAGAAATTTAGTACATGGCTAATCGAGCATTTGGAGGTTTTTTTGACGAACAACATTTCTTATGTTCCCCCAGTGACGTGTATGCCGGAAAATATTTTTTATATTAGTTCTCACTTACCTATATTTGACAAAACTTGATCTCTTGATTTTCTTTCCATCGATTTAGATCTCCATATGATAATGCAAAGAAATGATTATTTTTTACGTAAAAAGTGCAATCAGTCTAAAAAAAATCAAGCGAATAAATTTTCTCAGAAGTAAACGATAATTAGAGAAGTAGTTTTTGTTGATTGAACATGCAGTGGCGCACCATACTTGCTTTGAACCATTTATCTCATCTTGAAAACTTTACCGCTCTGTATCTCAAAATTCAAGACGTTTAGGAAATATACACATAAGAAGCTTTTAACAGTCACCTAAGAATCGCCCCTTAGATACACTTTACTTTTGAAGCACTCTATATAAAACGTAACTATACGTGAATGTCTGTCCAGTCTGTCAGCACCACGTCTGAACCACAAACAGGAGGGACGTACAAATTTGTAAACTTACTAATCGAAGCTCCTGAAGGTTATACTCGCAAGTATGGTTTTGTCAACAAAAATGTAAGGGGTGTTAAAAAAGCATGGCTGGATCAAAACATCTCGAAAAATACATTTCCCAGGAACATTTTTTGCAGAACAAAGTTGAAGGATTGAAAAGATTCATCCACTGGTGATCTGGAACGTGACCTTGACTATGACCTTCAAGTTTATTTGAGGGTCAAGGCAGTTTTCTTGAACGAAACTCCTATTTTTGACACCGGGGATGTAGAGAACGGCAGATTTTTTGTTAAAGTATGTCTTTGACCATGATCTTGACCATGATATTCACGAGTATTCAAAGGTATCCAGAAAATAGGGAAAGGACAAAATATTCTGAAAAATTACGTCTGATAAAGAAAAATGTTGAGCGATAAAATTACAAAGATTGAAAAGATTCGTCTAATGATGACCTCCAACGAGACCTTATCTATGACCTTGAAACTTATTTGGAGGTCAGGGCTGTTTTATAGTTTAAATAGAAAACCCTATTTTTTGCACCGTAGTAAGTTTGCGTTTGTTAGATTAGGTTTACCGGAAAGTGACATATTGTTTGGTTTCTGCGACTTCATTATTTATTAATTTACGTCGTTTCAAATCCACTTAAACGATGTGTAAAGTAATTCCGATAGTATCACCGCTAGGGAAGAGAAATATGAGGAAGTTGTTACGAAGCAAAGTGATTAGAATAGAAGTGGCCTAGTAATAAATATGTAAAGACCTGCACTTTCTTCCAGATTTAACACTTTGTACATTTTGAAAAAAATAGAAAACAGGAAAAGAGAATTTTATATCTGGGCATTCACTGCGGTTTAATATAGAGATCTGAATATGATCGTTTCATTGTTCATATGCTGATTGAAAAGAAAGAGGCAGTGATCAGAGCGAACATAAAACTTCGATTATGGTATTGTCAGCTGTTATTATTGTCAAAATTTGATCTGCTTAATATTAAGCGTTCATTTATTCTGGATTAATCCGACATATCTTTGGCCATGTGATCAAAATCTAGTCGGATCTGCAAGTAGATAACCAAGCGCGAATAAAAATGAGGTTGTCAAATGTGTGCCTAGCTTCAGAGTTCGAAAAGGACAGCTGAGCTAGCCTTAATTAGAACATAGGCTAAAAAATTACAATCAGTTTTGGTAAAAAAGTCGAATGAGCCAACTGAAGTAAGCTCCACTATGTTATTTGAATTGAACGATAATTTGAAGTAATTATCACATTAGTAAAACTGAAACATAATCATAATAAATGCTTGCGACTATTACCAAGAAAGCGTAATGCGCGGCTGACCATATTTCGACATTTCAGGCTTGAGACTATACTGCGGTTTCAGCTGATTTTGGAAGCGGCTGGCGCCATATTCAGCCCAACTGTTTGAGAACTTTTGCTGATTCATCCAACCTGTATGATTGACACAAACTCCTTTTTTGAAAGGTGTGATAAGGTTATGTTTTACCTGCTTAGAATCTATAATGTGAAAAAGCATTTATTTGTACAAACTCAAAAACAATGATAGATAAAAAAGAGCTTCGTGGATTCAAACCTCCGTCTTGCGGTTTTGCAATTGTCAATCTTTCCCATTAAGCTACGATGCCTCTTGGTGTACTGGATCCTTATACCACTATACTTGACACTGTCAAATGTCAAGTAAATGTTGGAGGCATATCAAATCTGTTATGAACAATTATACAGTACTCTTGAAATCTATACAATATACAATGCTGAAATGAAATAATGTATTAGGGACTAATAACGAGAATTGTTCGCTACAATTGTTTGATATTTGTCTATTGTTTCTTCGTTTTCTCGAGTTTATTTTCCAACATTTTGAACTCGCAGTCGTTTTAATCGAACGTGATTTCGAAAACGGACGAATACTATATTAAAACTTTTAGAAAAAAAGGCTAGGGAATTATATTTCTTCGTAAAGAAACTAGATTACGTGACCTACTTATTTGAAAAAGTCATACAGTCATCAACAATGTAGCCATATAGCACATGCTACATACTAACTAGTCTAAGACAGTTTGAAACATAATTGTGTCTTCATTTTGCGTGCTAGCACTGCTAACTTTGTAAACAGTTCAGCGCATATTTTTTTATGAACTTTAAAGCTCATCTGTAACCGTAAGAAAATTTAAGCTCTAAATATGTATACAGGGTGTTTCAGAACTATGGGATCAAACTCGTAAGGGTTATTCAGTGTAACAGTAGAAAACATTTGGGTATAGGGACCCATATCTGGCACTGTGTGTTGTTATCTTTAAAAACGATTGTTGTTTTTTGTAGCTACACTCCATATCGGCTTAGTCGTGCTATCGTATTTGTGAAGTTTGCAAGAATTTAACAAAAATTACTTGTTGCTAATGGAACACTTTACTAATCAAGAATTGACGGAAATGAATGTGGCATATATGTAGCAACAAGCTGCAATGCACGAGCAGCAGCGCGGTTGTATCTAGAACGTTATCCCGAACAACAGCATCCGGGATAGAAAAAGCTTATTGCTATTCATAGGCGGCTCTCCGAATCAGGCATGTTTAAAACCAACATGCATGATGCTGGTGTTGCTCGAACCGTAAGAACGGTCGAATTTGAAGAAGAGGTCCTTCAGCGAGTTGCCGACGAACCATCAAGTAGTACACGTCACATTGCTGAGGATATGAATACGAGTAACGCTTCCATCTGGCGGGTGCTACACGAGCAACAACTTCATCCTTACCACTTCCAGAAAGTTCAAGGATTGACTGCAGCCGATTATCATGCTAGGGTTCTATTTTGTCAATGGCTTCTTCATCAAATCGCTGCACAACCAAAATTTTTACGCTATGTTTTATGGACCGATGAAGCCTCTTTCGCAAGAGATTTTTAATAGCAGGAATAGCCACGTTTGGGACAAAGAAAATGCCCATGCAATTTTTGCTAGAAAACATCAGCAACGTTGGTCTGTCAACGTATGGGCAGGCATTGTTGATGTTTATTTGATTGGGCCATACCTTCTACCGGAACGCTTAACAGGGCCTATTTACCGGCATTTCGTGGAGGAGGTTCTTCCAGAACTTCTTGAAAATGTTCCACTGAACGTTCGACAGCAACTGTGGTTTCAGCATGATGCATGCGCCGGCTCACTTTGCTGTGCAAGTACGTGAGTATTTGGCTCAGCGGTTTGGGCACCGTTAGATTGCCAGAGGTGGAGTAGTTTGGCCTCACCCGATTTAACGTCGCTAGATTCTTTCCTGTGAGGGCGTGTGAAGCCTTTCGTTTACAAAACTCCAGTAGAAACAGAGCAAGACTTAATTGGACGAATTACAGTAGCATTTGAAATCATTCAAAACGAGTATCAAATGTTTAGTCAAGTCCGCGGAAATCATGTGCGACGTTTAAATCGGTGTATTCAGGTTAGAGGAAGATATTTTGAACAATTGTTGTGATGATATGTACAAAAGGCAAAAATTAAATGCATTAGATCCTATTTAGGCAATTCATCGTCTTTCTAAATGTTAACGCGTCTTAGGGCCGTAGTGCCGTAGTGACACTTTTTCGGATATGGGTCCTTATACTCAAATGTCTTCTACTGTTACACTGAATAACCCCTAGAAGTTTGATCCCTTATTACAGGAATATGAAAAAACTTGAAAAAATCGTTTTCTTCGTAGTAAAAGGTGATAGACACATCCAATTTCTTAAAAATATGTATAGTAACGTGTGTTTTTCGAATATCGTAGCGATTATGTTCAGTCACTCACATAGGTATACGAAATATTTGAATATGAAAAAAACGTAATCCTTCGTTTTTCGCATAAAACTAACAATTATCTTTCGGATTGGTTTGTGATTCACGTCGGCAAGGTAAATTCGTGTATTGCATCAATAAAACCAGACCTTACAATTATTTCGCAAACCAGGGGTATTTTCGTCTTATATGATTAGACTAAATCAGTAATTACGAAGAATGCCAGAAAGCGATTATTTGGATACAAATGCTTGAATAAGATTGTATGACACTGACGTAAAAATTAACAAGAAAAAAGTTCAGCTATTACAAACGACCGCTGATTATAAGATTAGATAACGTTTTCAGTGTGCAATTCAGAAGGTATTGAAGTGACAATTTAAATATAGTTGAAATTCTTTTGATATTGCTCGGAGCGTTAAAGTATGTCTTCCCTTCCAGCACAGGTAAAACAAGTTGCTCGGTAGAAACGAAGCTGCATGCCATAAGCAAGATTCAACCCTTAAGACGTAATGAAATGCCTTGCAACCTTTCCCCACACAAGTTTCAGCGTAACTCTAGACAAGATTATTCGCTAACGGATCACCGGACATCCGTTAGACAGCCGGTTTGTATGACCTTCAGTTGCTCTCTCTATTAAAGGATAGAGAGTATATAACACGGTCTTGTGTCCCCTTAATTGACTGAGGAAATCCGATTGAACCTCTTACAACCCCCACCCTTCCGCTATGGAGCTGGTAATCGAATTCTATACTGCCCAGAAGTGATTTAAAAGAAAAATGGAACAGACCGGTTGCATGTTTTGATCGTCTACTACACTGTCGCTAACAAGATGTTATGATGCTAATTCCATTCCGGTAAAATCAGATAAAAATTAAGTGAATCAGTAATTTCTCATACAAGGTGCTTCGGGAACATGGAACAAGCATTGAAAGTGCGACTCGTTAAATAACTACTAATAACAGGATCGGGAACATATCTCTTAGTATGAGCCCGGATTTTGTCAGGATGGAAACTTAAGGCAGCCAGTGTCGTAATGGTTAACGCTGTGCGTCGACTGACCTAGTCGACGTTAGCTGTCTGGGCTATGGATGTTGTGAATAATCCATGGGCAAGTCTCAGACCGTCGAGCGTGAAGGTACAACCCGGTGGATGTCTAAGGTGGGACCAGAATATGTGCATGTCAGACTCATCCGTGCCCCCCCCCCAGATTCCATGTGATGCCCCCCTATCTTCTGTATATCCCTATAGATCCACCATGCCCATGGGTGGTTAGGCCTTAAATCTGCGTGGAGGCTCAACAATAGACAGATAGATTATTGTTTTCGGATCATAGGTATGATATAAGACTCGTCAGATATATTTCTATTCGTGAAAGATCTATAAAAGAGTGATGTTACATACATAGGCATCGTAAAATGGTTTTGCTGTCTTATATTGACATTATGTGTACTTAACCTAGGGACCAGCTTTTCTACTAAATATACTGGATTCTTAGAATATAATACATGATTCAATGTTGTTAGGTAAACATATTTGAACAGAGAATTGATATTAAGTCATTGTAAAAGCCTGAAACTATTCATATGTGGTCAAGTTTACGAAAGTTACAGACAAAACGGCAACAGTTATTCTATAATCTCTGCAGGCGCATTTGAGTCGAATAGTCCAGGCATCGATAAAAAAACTATCAAACCATAAGTGATAATTGATAGCACTAAACTTTCAGCCAGCTTTTTTCTCGTCTTGAAGTTAATAATGTTTGTACTTATTACTTATTAGCATACAGTACTCGCAGTTTCAAATAACACCTTTGAGATATTGTTTTAATGTAAGTTAACAACGGTTGTACTAATGTTTTGAATATGGTGCATAAGTCTCTATTAGAAAGAATTTCCCTAAAAAATTTAAATTTTGGTATAACCTTAATCTCTTCATTAAGCTTTCTTTTTGTTTGTCCCATTTTAGGTGGCTGTCTATTATGATGGCTAGGTGTTTTATATGATTTGCTGGCATGAAGTCATCATTTTGATTGCAATGCAATGTCTACAAAAACTTTTGGTATCAAGAAAGAAGAAGAGAAGGAATAGGACGATATGGTTTTGAGATTGACTAACTAGAAGAAAGAAAAGGGAAATATCATTTTTGTACTGCGGAGCCTGTGGGTTCCACATACATTCATGGTATCGATGTAGAATGACAAGCTTTAACATCTTGTCGTCACCCCACCATGCAAAATAAGCAGACCTGTTCACATGCGCTGAAATCACACGCTTTTTCAGTCACGCGATTTTTTTAACTAGTAACGTATGTACACATGTGCTACTAAGTAGCAATTGCTCATTAATAGCATGCCTTTGTGCTACATTTGAGCGTGTGTAGCTGTAGATCTGTACCTTAAAGAATGTTGAGATTGCACCCACTAGGCATCTTGAAATTATCAACTAGCACTTTTATGCTAAGCATAGTATTTGAACTTCAAGTCCTTCACATCGAATTTCAGGTTGCCATATTGAGTTGGTCAAATAATAAGTAGGAGAGGGTTCCAATTTGTTACTCGTCTGCCTTATCACTTTATTTTATTCGGCAAAAGGTAGAATTATGTAAGAAGTAATACATCGAGCAATATCATTCTGCGTCAAACGGAAGCATTGACGTCATTTTGAATAAACACCGCATCCTTTCCTTCAGTTTAACTGAACCCAAGTACAGTAGGCGATTGATATAAAACATCAGGTAAGGATGCTGAAATGCAGAGCCACAACATTCCAAATTATCCCTGATATTCCGGTGTTTGAAGTACTCATTACTCCGCAAGCTCCATCTGTACAAATACTCCTTTTAGTGCCTTTTATTGAGGTCGCTAGAGTGGATTTCAGAGTTTGATTGTCCGGCATGTATTGTGCTCTGAATTATTAATACACCCTCACCCATTCTCCATTGTTATTCGAAAAAGCGGATATAACCCCGATATCTGCATTGTACACGATAACTTTCCAGTACCAAACATTCATTGGTTACTTTACTGCTGCCTCTACATTTAATCGGTCATTGAGTATACAGGGTACCCCGTAAATAATCCCTAAAAATGAGCTACTTTCTGCCTGTTGAGATGGATAAGGCATTTGATTTCCTACGCCAGGGGGTATTGTAATCGTGAAAAATTTAGAGAAGGTGTGTTTTGTATGATCTTCCAGAAGGAATAGTTGTATACAAAAGGTATAGGATCTAATGTGAAGTGTTTCATGTAATATTTTTGTATGATAAGGTTATTTTATTATTTTTATTTTTTTTTATTTTGCGTCAATGCGCAACCCCTGATCCTCGATTGACGACGCCTATGCGCTACCTACGCCACTGAAGGAGGAAGCCTTTTAGAACAATCCAGAAGCCAACCGCGCAAGCGCCTCACCTTTTGTCGCATGACGACAAAGAAGTTAGAAGGGTTTATCTCTGGAGGAAGTCTGTGCTCAGCCGCCGTGCAAGGACATAAAAAGACGCGAACATAGACGCAGACGGCGTAGTATACACTAATTTCATTTCGTGTATTTAATTAATAGACGGCCATTTATCTGTATCCACGGACTCGTGATTTCAAACCCCTAGACAAACAACCAATAGCCCTACATTTTTTTTATAGAGGAAAGTGCCATCGAACGAAGTTTTTTTCTTAATGGAACATTATTTTCAGAAAGGCTGATAGTTCCTTTTTTCTAATTCAAAATATACCGTACACATTTTCATTAGTTGGGCCAAAGAATTAAAATTTGTGCGTCATTTACTCATGTGTAGCTTAATCAAAAGAAATACATTAATCATATTGTTATTTATAATTGCACTTACCTTTTGACTCATTAACAGGCGACGTGTTTGGATTTTGCATGGTTGATTATTTTTAAGCTACAATGGAGAAGTCCGGGAAAAGCGAACACTTGACACAGTTGAATTTTCCTTTGTACAATTTTTAGAAATAATTCATAATAAAAACAGACTTTATCCGTCAGAATAGGGACGCAGAGACGCAGAAACTCTAGCTGTTCGGCAACTGTTTTCATTTAGTATATTGGTATATCAATTTAGAGACAAACGTAGTGGGCGTCGATACTGAATGCGCGGTGATTGGGACCTAAGGCCCGTATCGTCAGTCGTCCCTACAATTATAGGGCGCCTTTATGGCCTCCTTGATTGTCATAGTTTTATACTTCTCCGTGTCAGCGCTCTATTTTGAGGTCACAAACATCTATTTGCATCAAATTGAGCTTGCTTTTGAGTTATATCATGTTTTATCAGCCTGAAATTTCCTACAATTTAAAAAGAAAACATATCTTCACAATAGGAGAGCGCTGACGCTGACACGGGACAAGTGTAATCTACCAATTTTTGAAGGAGAGGAAGGAGTATGACAATCAAGGAGGCCATAAACGCGCCCTACAATTGTAGGGACGACTGACGATACGGGCCTAAGGCGGGCGCGGCGAGCGACGGCGTGTGGTGTCCACAGTGACACGAGGGCTGTTGTGCTGGTTCGCCGTATTATTAGAAGTCTCAGACTATAGACGACGATTTGGTATTTTTACTAGACAGTCAGATCCTGAGATGGTGAGGTGTTGAATATTCGAGATGGTGTCCACAAAATAAATAAAAACAGAGAAACAACTGTTGAATTTCTACTAAGCAAACCTTTTCTCCTAGTTTTTTTCTGGATAAAGTTGTGCATTGTTTCTCTTAATGTGCCTGATCTATCGTCATTTATTGGCAGACCTTGAACTACAATATTCTTTTTCCTTTTTTCGTTTTCTATTCTTTGTAACTTCTCTTTAGTGTCGGCTACCTGCTTTTTGAGCTGGCCAATTTCGTTTAGGGCATTTCCAATTGTCTGTTTTAGGATTCTTACTTCTTTTCAATGATTGTATGTGTTCAGTTTGTTGGGACTGTTGGTTTTTAATCTCTTTCATATCCTCCGCCAGTGTTGTCAGCAATCTCATCATTTCATTTAGCATTCCTTGGTTTGACGTATCCGTTCATCTTGGTGACCTGTGAGTTTTCTTGGAATTTTAAGTATGTCATCCCAGCTCTCCTCTCTTCGTTTTTCCATCACCTGTTGTGTACCCGTTGGAATCACTCATTCTATTTTCCTTCTTAGCAGTTGTAACACCTCGCTTGCCTGATTCCGTCACTGTTCTCGTATTACACCTTCCTTTGAGGAATTACTATTTTGGTGGCGGTCACTGAATCTGTTGCACTTCCAACCACACTTTTCAGATATTTATTTAATTTATTCGCTCACAATTCCCAGAGACATCGGAGATTTTTGTGGAGCATAAATCTAAAGTGTTCCGCGATTTTCAGTAATGACCGGACCAATTAATCAAATAAGCAGAACTCCTTTGTCTACTAAAAAAATAGGACAAAGATGCTATAAGTATCTCGCCAGTTGATTATATAACTTGCCGCCTGATGAAATAAAAAAAAATAGCTTCGTCACCAAATTTAAAAAGGAAATAAAAAAATGTACTTGAAAAGCGACGAGATCAAGTTCATAAAATTATAGAAAATAGGTAAAATGTTACACCCCACACATAATGTGTTATTTTCTTTCTTCTATTATGTTTTTTATTGATAAAGTTAATACTTTTTCTTTGTCTTCAGTACCTTTAAAAAGAGTATAGATGTATTAACAAATCAGTAAATCGTTGGTTAGGTAATACTTTTATATTTCTGTTTTGTAGATGTAGGTTTAAAAAATAGTTTCAACGCCTTGTGATTTTAATAACTTTTATTATGAATATTCAACGTCATGTTGATGAAAATGTGCTAACCGGGGAATGATAAGTTGAAAGACCTCAAAGCGTATATTCGCCCCCGCACAAGCTTTTGCTTCTGTGGTGTTGTATATGTTTATTGAGTGATATGCTTTTTTCTCTCGTTCCTAAATTGTCTTTTTTCTCCAATAAACATTATTATTATGCTACCTTCACCAACAGCTGTTTGAAATATCAAGTGTATATTTGAAGGACTTTCTTGATCATACAAACCAGGATTGGGTCTATGACGTTGGCAAAAAACAAGAAACATCAAACAAGTACTTTTGTAGTTGAATTAAGAATTGATATATTGGTGCATATAGCGCACAAATATGGAAATTGAAGAATACAGGTATGTACTGTTTTCAAAACCCGTTCAACTATCCTCCGTCGAGTAGTGTGTGCAAAAACGCCCCGAACTTACGATGTTTTTGCACTGAACGTATATTACATGGTGTTATTTGAATAGTAAGAAACGTATGGAATTACGAGATGTTTACCAAGCATATATATGAAGGTCAATGAAGCGTGTTTATTGAAAAAGAATTTGGTAAGAAAAATTGACTTACGTGAGTTTCAAAATGAGATTGTCAACATGAAAAAAAAAATAATTTCTCTTATATTATATTAAATCATATTTTCTTGAACCGACCGATTTAACTAGATCATAAAGATAGATAACTATCGAATCAATAACATCTATCATGGTTTATAAGGCATTGGATCTATCAAAAAAACAAACATAACCTAACAAATTGGTTAAGGCTTTCGCGGCCAGTTGATAAACTGCTGTCTTGATTCGGGTCTAACGGCCGTCGTCGGTTGGAACCGGAGAACCTTCAGACAGAACTTGAACACCTGAAAACTGCGTTCGAAGCAAATGGCTACAGCAAGAGGGATATCAAAATATCAATGGGCTCGAGATCAGCCAGGCCTCGTGAGACCGAACAGCATCCCACCACATCTCAAGCGTATCTTCCATTTGTGCCAAGAGTCACGGACAGGATCGGCAGAGGCCTGAAGAGGCATGACATTAAAACAATCTTCAAGCCTACGAAGAAGATCCAACAAACCATCAGATCGAAAAAGGTCAAGAAGGACCCACTCTCAGCTGCAGGAGTCCACCGCATACCGTTTCGTGCGGCAAAGTATACATTGGAACCACGAAAAGATCAATGGGAACGAGACTCAAGGAGCACAAAGCAAATTGCCGGCTAGAACAAACAGAAGTATGCGGTAGCTGAACATGCACTAAGCAATGGGGACCACAGGATACACTTTGGGAGCTGCAGGTTGCTGTTATCAGTCAACGGCTATCACAATAGACTGATCAGGGAAGCTATCGAGATTCACAAGCATCCAGATAACTTCAACAAGAAGGAAGAGACCCTCAGACTCAACCCGATCTGGCACCCGATCCTCAGAAACGACATCCCAAGTCCACCGAAGCGGAACAAGCCACGTCACCTACCTTCTGGTATAAGTACAACCTGCGAAGAGAAATCGTCCCAGTTCTGAGCTAGCAGCCGTCGCGAGTGTACACTTGTGCGACTGCGACCCACCCGGACTTACAGTGCGGTCTTATTGTGATTTTCATCACGATACGATTGCTATCCACGATGGCGAGAACCGAAAAGCTGACGAGCCAGCTGAAGCAGAAGGAAGATAATTTCGCCGATGCATGCAGAGCAGATGAAAAATCTGCAAGAAGCTTTCAAGCAGGCGAGGCAGGAGATAGAGGAAGTGAAAGGGAAGCTCCTCAAGGCGAAGGGGAAGGTAAAGAAGACAGTAGAAGAAGGTGAGGACCAGGGAGACGAGTACCAGCAGCCTACGGGAAACAGGGTCATGGATGCCCAAGAAATGGAAGAAGAAGCCGAGAAGAGGACCGATGACGCAGACTTCAGTGTCGTCACCAGGCGGAGAAAACGAGTGAGAGTTTCCTCCACTCCGAAGAAGAAGAATCGTCCAGGCAGCCAAAGATGCCAGCTGCCACCAAGAAGAGAGGTCCTAGGGCAACCAGGACCACCGAGCCCCCATGGCAGAAACAGGAGTTCCTCCAATCAACATCGAGGGCACCGCTGATTGGTCATCCTTAAGCAGGATGATCAACAATAAGGGAATTCAATTCTCTAAGGCACGGACTGCAGGGAACAGTGTGAAGGTATTCACCAACACACCGGCTGACTACCGACAGCTAGTAACCCTGCTAGACGCAATGAAGAGGCCCTTCTTCACCTACCAACTGAAGGAGGACAGGATGGAACAGAGGATAGTACGAGGACTGCCCAGGGAGATGTCGACTGACGACATCACGGAAGATCTAGTGAACCAGGGTATGTCAGACGCCGAGGTTCAACAGATGACCTCCAGGACAACAAAGAAGCCACTTCCGCTCTTCCTCGTCAAGACGAAGATGCCAGAAAAGCTTCTAGAGATCCAGAGGCTGGCCATGCTCACGGTCAGCTTCGAGAGAAAGAAGAAATCCACCGAGCCCAGCCAATGCTACCGCTGCCGGTGGTGAGGACCACAGCAGCACCAACTGAAGTCTGCCGACGCCGCCAACAGTGCAACGAAATGCCAAATGCTGCCTTTGCGGAGAAGGACACCCAGCAACCTACAAAGGATGTAGTAAGGCCCCGAGGAAAGCTGCTGCTGCCCCCAAAGCAGTCTCCACCTCAAATAGGACATTTTACGCTGAAAAAGCGAAGAAAACCATGTCCACTTCTGCCCCAGCAGCCGCCACTGCTACTGGAACTACTGCGCAGATGCAACACGGCGATGACAGACTGCTAGCTATGATGCAAGCCATCATAACCCGCCTGGATGCACTCGAGGCCAAGATGCAAGACAAGCATTAGACCAGTAATGACTACAGGGCAAAACGTGGAACCTCTACGCATCATCTCTTGGAACAACAACGGATTCAGGGCACGGAAACCAGAAATCCAGGAGATACTAGACCAGTACCAACCAGAGGTGATGGCCATCCAAGAAACGAAATTGGATGCTGCCCATAGTCTGACGTTCCCGCTGTACGAGATGTACCGCTACGACAGAAGAGGCAGAGGTGGAGGAGTCGCATTACTCGTCAAACGTACCTTGACGAGTCATGTCCTCGACGACGCCGCAGACATCAATGGGGACGGAATCACGGTCTCCAGGTCCATCACAACCACCGTCCCTACAGAATCACCTCCCTGTATGTGCCACCAGGGGAGGGCCTAGAGGAAGATGACATCGCTGACCTCCTGAGAGGCCCAGGAGCACGCATAGTCATCGGAGATCTAAACTGCAAGTCTCCGGCATGGAACAACAACGTCGAAGACAGGAATGTAGGGCAGCTCCAAGAACACGTCGATGCCCTGGCGGGGGTCATCGTCGGTACGGAGCAACCAACCTACATTCCATTCGGCCTTGGGCGACCTGCGGTACTGGACATAGCCATCCTCCGCAACATCAGAGAGGAGTTCGAGATAGAGACCCTGGTGGAAGGATCGTCGGACCACAATCCCATTCTACTAACACTTGGCACAGGGTCTACAACTCGTGATAGCTTGAGCACCAAACGGACGAACTGGAACCACTACAAATCCAACGTGCAAAGGAATATCACCCAAATTTCAACCATCCGATCAGCGGAGGAACTGGACAACGCAGTAGAGGAGCTGGAGAATGCTGTCCTGCGAGCGCACGAGGACAGCACCTGCTCCGAGACTACGGCAGTTACTAGACACCTAAATGGTCCAGCACCGCACCATATTAGGCACCTGATCAGGGAGAAGAGAAGACTCATGCGAGAACATCTCCAGCTGTTGACAGAGGAGTCGCGAATTAGATCATCGCTAGCTCTGAAGAACGCACTCGCGGAACTCCAAAACAGCAGATGGAATGCAGCCTGTGCAGAACTAGAGACCCAGGATGGTACGGCCTGGACTATGCAGCGAAAATTTCGTCGTCAGCGCACCACGATCCCCACTCTTCACGGCCAACGCGGCTTGGCCTACTCCAGTGAAGAAAAAGCCGAAGCATTCGCCGATTCGCTAAAATCCGAATGCAGACTCAATTACCATGAAGACGAGGACGACAACCACGAGGAGGCCGTGAAAGTCGCAGCCGAAATCATGAGGTGTCGACCACCTGGCCAGGAGACGGATCACCCCTCCAGTCCAGAGGAAATCCGTCCGATCATCCGCAGGTTGAAGGTCAGAAAGGCGCCGGGAAGGGACGGCATCAACAACAGGATGCTGAAGAACCGTCCCTCCAAAGGCATTGCTGCGCTCACCAACATCGCCAATGCCACTCTTAGACTTAACCATTTCTCGCGGCGGTGGCGGGAAGCCCAGGTTATAATGCTCACCAAGCCAGGCAAGGACCGGAAGTTGCCCCAGAACTATCGGCCCATCAGCCTGGTATCCTCGATGGTCAAAGTAGTCGAAAAGGCTATCGCCGTTCGACTAGAGAAGCAGGCAGAAGAACTGGAACTTCTCCCCCCAGAGCAATTCGGCTTCAGATTCTCCCACAACACGGAACTCCAAGCGCTACGACTGACAGAAAACATCACCAGTGGCTTCAATCTCCAGGGGGCAACCGGCCTCGTCCTGCTGGACGTGGAACGAGCCTTCGGTCGAGTTTGGCACGAGGGACTCATCGCCAAAATGGAAGCCGCCGGAATCGATGCAAACATGTGCCAACTGATCCAGAGCTATCCAACACAAAGATGGTTCACGGTGAAGATTGGTACATGCCACTCAACAAGACGACAGCTGGAAGCAGGCGTGCCCCAGGGGTCAGCCTTAGCCCCCCTGCTCTACAACATCTACACTCACGACCTACCGAAGACAGCTGGCCCTATATGCAGACGACACTGCTATAACCGCCAAGCATCGACGACCCGATACCATCCGTAGGAGACTACAGGATGAACTGGACCACATCCAGGACTGGTGCGTGAAATGGAAAATCCGCATCAATGTCCAGAAGACGCAGGCAATCTTCATCCAACGAAGAAGGATTGCAAGACCTCTCGAAGCATCCATCTTCGACGAAGATATCCAGTGGAGCGACAAAGTCAAATATCTGGGGATCGTATTTGACAAGTCCCTCACCTGGAAAGACCACATAGAAGCTGTCATCGCAAAGACCAGAGCAGCCATGGCTCAACTCTACCCATTACTGGGTAGACACAGCCGGATGCCGCTAGCGACCAAGCTACGGCTGATCAAGACCATCGCCAGACCTCAGCTCGCTTACACCTCCGCGGTCTGGGGGGCTACGCTACGCTGCTCCCAGCTACCGCAAGCGATTTGCTGCTCTAGAGATGAAGCTACTCCGGATCGCCACCAGTGCACCATCCTACGTAAGAAACTCAACCTTGCGTAGAGACCTGCATTGGGACACCATACACGAGTACATGAGGAAAAAGGCAGAGAAGACCTTCCAGAAAGCTCAGGACCACCCGAACGAGCAGCTACGATTCCTCATGGACTACGATCCGGACGAGAGGCCTCGCAACCGCAGAACCAGGTACCCTAGACCAAGGTCCCAGTTGGCACCCGCTAACTGGAACCTTGACTAGGAGACTAGGAGAACCCACGGTTGCTCCCCCCCCCCCACGCCGTGGATGCAGAGGACCAGGAATGAACCACCGGGACCAGGATCCACCGGGAGCAGGACCCACCAGGACCAGGACCAACCAGTACCAGGACCCGCCACGACCAAGACCCATCAGGACTAGGAACAATATATAGGTAAGAGGACTTGAAACTCTTGATTTTTCGAAAACAAGAGTTTCAAGAGAACCTAGCAGACCCTCTATCGATGATCGCTTAACGACATCGATAGAATTTGGGAGGTAAAGGTCACGCACAACACATGGCCTACCGAGACGCTGATGAGTCGGGCCACGCAGAGGTTAGGGTTTAGTGGGTATTAGGTGGTCTCCTCAAGACAACCTGGAGTCCCACACACAACGCAGCTCGGACTATGGTATGGTGCATAAACGCGTTCTCTCATCACCAAACAAAAAAAAAAAAAGAAATCGTCAGTCGCCAGACGTGCACCATTTCCGCCCACGCCGAGGAGTGAACACGAACCGAGGAGACCGCACGCGACGCGCGACCACGCGCGGAGAGGACGCGATAGTGACGTCCACTCAATAGGCAAAGCCTAAATCGGGAGGACGAAAAAATCTGTCCACTCGTTTGAAATTGTGTAAAACCGGGACCTAGCGAAAAAGGACGCAACAAACGAACCAAGTGAAGTGCAGCGAGCCCAAAAGGGCACAAGTGCAAAAGAAATACACAATTTCCAGTGCGCGGCACAACTGGAAATTGTGTAAAAGTCGAACTTTAAGAAGTCGGCGGGAACACGCGATACGATCGACATCGTACCAAAATGACGGATGAGGAAACGATTATTCCTCAAACAGTGAAGTAGGGAAGATGCTCAAGATGGGGGTCACCGTAAAATGAGCAACAACGAAAGAATGAGAAAAGAAAACGAAGATTTGAAGAGGCAGATAGCCGAGCGATCTTGCCAGCTGGCGGACTCGCCAACTGGTGGAAGAGAGAAAGCGCGAAAAGACCAGCAAACTTATCCAGCTGATGGCCTTCAGGCAAGGAATTGGGGTAGAATACCTCAATGACATAACAGTGAAGCCTGAAGAAAATGATAAGACGGTCCCGCAGCAGCAGCAGCAGCAGCAGCAGAAGAACGAAAAGAGAAGACTATCTAGCACCTCCTCAGAAGAGGGGAAGAAGAGAGAAGCCCCTAAGAAGGAGGCACCCCGAAATAACGATGCGGCCACGTCGGCAACAATGACAACAGCCGAAGTGGAGGCGATGGAGCAGACTTCTACCCCTACCGTCGGCGGAGGAAAGCAAGAAAAAGGAGAAGAGGCCACCACCACTATACATCCACAAAGAAGAGCAGTGGAAGGAGGTGCTAAACAAGAAGATGCTCTCCATCGAGAAACATGCACGACTTAGTGGTGCAGATATTAAGGTCCAACCAATGGACAGTGAAGAATATAGAAGGGTCAGGAAAACCCTGGAGGATGCCAAATTGAGCACCACACATGCTCCCTTCCGGACGATAAGCCACTGGGAGTGGTATTAAGGGGAATGCCCATCATTACCACCTGACAAGAGATCGGAGAGGACTTGGCAAGGCAAGGTTTCCACCCAAAGATAATGAGTAGGATGACCAGCAGGACTGGCAAAGCGATACCGCTGATTAAAGTAGATATCCCGAAAGAAGAGACGGAGGTCTACAAGATAAATGCTGTTTGCCACATGGTGATCCGAGTGGACGCATTAAGAAATACTACCGGACCAGGTCAGTGCTACCGATGCCAGCAGTTTGGCCATAGCCAAATGAACTGCACGGGTGAGGCGCGCTGCGTTAGCTGTACAGGAAAGCATAGAGCGGGGACTGTAAGGTCCCAGATGAAAAGCCCGCAAAGTGCACCAACTGCGGGGGAGAGCATCCCGCAAACCTTTGGGGATGCCCAAAGAGGCCGAGTGTAGGGCCAAGAGACAATAAGACGGCAGCAAGGGGCACAGCGCGAGACGCGCCAGCACCCAAAACCATAATTAGGCCTAGTCCAGTACAGGAGGGCCGTATTATGCGAAGACAACAGCTGCCAAGAAGGCGTATTTTGCTCATCTTGAGCGAAAATACGCCTAAAACGGATAGCATTGACCGAAACTCCAAATGGGCGCTCCAATAACCATTGCAAATAGGGGCCTGAAGGTATTGAGTTGGAACGTTCGCAGCGTTTCCAACAAGAAATATGAGACAGGCGAACTCCTAACAAGAGGGAACTATGACGTAATGGCATTACAAGAAACGAGATCTGCGGAGGCCGTAGGAGTGCCACTCGTGCTAGGGAAACGTTAGGAAGAAATTCCAACCGACGCCGGCATTTAGACCCGAATCAAGACAGCAGCTTAAACATATTTATATAGTTTAAAAATAACCTAGTTGATAGCTTAATTGTTTGATACGCACGGAATCAAACGACAATTCCCAAGACAAATTAAATAAATGTAATTGGTCGCTTCTCATCCACCAGACATATTTACAAACAAGATATCTCGCTTTGTCAGGAGCGTGACTCTATTGCTCATAAAAGGGGTTTATCAAACATTTTACTCTCCCAATTCCTCTCCGCGGATTCCAGCTAGACAAAGCAGTATGAAATGCAAAACACAACATTGTCAAAAGCATTAATCCAATATTCCAGTGCCTTCCCCCGTAATTGAAGGCATTCCAGGGTAGATTCTCGGGACTAATATATTTCTGATGGGCTAATATAAATTCATTGCCGAAATGGGCGCAGTTGCTTCTAGGCCGGATAACTTTGCTCCGCAGCAAGGAGTATTCTTTGGAAAACTTTGACGGATTTCAATTAAAATAAGATTGAGCTTTTATTCGTCTGTTCATGCAAATTAAGTCTGAGCCTGAGCATTCCAGCTGTCATTTTCTGTTTATAAATAACAATTATAACTTTGTCGATTTACGCTGGTAAAATTCATTTCAGCAATTTAAGACGTCTTGTCCCTCACTACCCTCCCCCCTCCAAACACACACACAGTGGCTGAAACTGAGTTAACGAAGCGAAAAGCATGGTGGTGTATGTTGTTTTATAGGTCAGTGAAGTGGTTCAACTTCTTTTATTATTTTGCGTTTGCGACGAGGATTCTATGCTTGTACGATCTCCAAACTGATTTAAAATCACGCTAGCACGGTAAGATAGGGCCAGCGGCCTCAGAAAGATACTATTCAATAGTAATGACATTACCACTGACAAGTTTTCAACCTCTGGTCCTTTGACGTGGTTGAGATTATTGACAATACTGGTTATTACTGAACATAATTTGACTCAAAAACTATCGTGGCTAACTCAATCAAATTAAAAGGTTTTTTGTTAGGTCGTTCATTGTTATATATTTTTTAGAATTCTATAGTTAGATTTACTTTAAAAAAATAAAAATAGAAAAGTCCATTTTATCAGATGTACAGAAATGCTATGCAATATTGAATACTATAAAGTGCATTCAAATAAATTTGGTCGAACATTAAAAATAATGAAATCTTGTTAATCTGTTCTCGACGGCTTACTACTTCACATCTCGCATTTCACAAACTGTTAAAGATGAGTTATTTATCTGTCATCTGATGAATACAATAAATGCTCTGCATTCTAGTTATATTTTATATTGAAAATAAGAAGGTTTGGAAATATGTAAAAAATAAAGGGTGGGCCATCAGTTGTTGGTATTATTTCGAGAGTTGATAGCACTTCCATGCTCAACATATTGACAGATATATTGTGTCCAACTTCCGCTGTGAGCAGTGGATCGTTTTAATCTCTAACAAAGGTGGGAAATATTGGAAAACTATTTTCAAAGTGACTGTGTTGCAGAGACTTTGCGAAAATTGAGAAGACTATTTGGACGGAATGAAGCTCCGTCCGCGACTCGAAAATTCGTAAACAACGTTCGCGAAACTGGCCTGCTTATGGATAACAGAAGGTATGAGCGTGTACGACCCGTACGTACAGCCGAAAACATTTCTGCTGCTGCCCAGAGTGTGCGTGAAACCAGAAGAATGTCGACTTGTCACAGAGCACAACAAGTGGGCATCAGGAGAATATTGCATTACGACCTGGGATTATTTCCTTACAAGGTGCAACTTGTGCAAAAGTTGAAAAAAATGACCATCCGCTTCGACATCGTTTCTCTGTGTGGGCTCTAAATCAATTTTGGTCGGCAAATCATCTGTTCAGACCAAGCCCATTTCCCTCTGGGAGGTTACGTTAACAAGCAGAACTGTAAGATTTGGGGCTCTGAAAATCCACATGTCGTCATAGAAAGACCAATGCATCCAAAAAGTGTAACTGTTTGGTGTGGCTTCTGGAGTGGTGGGCGAAACGGGGAACGCTATAGAGATATTTTGAGGAGTTTTTTGTAGGCACTATTAGACGACAGGCACTTGCACAATCTCTGGTTACAGCACGATGATGCGACATGCTACACCAGCCGTGAAACAATCGATCTTTTACACACTCAGTTCACTGGCAAGCCAAACCAACGGATGGCCCACCTTTCATTTATCATGATATAGTTTATTCATTATTAGGACATGACTAATATCAATCTTCAACGCTATGTTTATTTATCACTACGTTAATATTGTAGGATTCAAATATATGAGATTTGTGTTGTACGTACTATGTGGGAAGGATATCGGGCATGAGACAAATTATATACGACTGCAGGTATATGTGAACAGCATCCAATCATTATGATGGCATTGGGACAATGGCAGCGATGACTCTTTTTCCCAACATTTTCAGGCAGGGTTCTATAAAAGTGAGATTTGTGTATTCACCGTAATAGGTTTCCGTTTTTTTAATGTCGTACCAACTTTCTTGCGAAGCACTTTCTTCCAGTAATGGAGGTCATAGTAAACGTAAAAGTATATAACATGTCTGTAATTTACCTTCTAGCATGGAGAAGCATTTTGTGTACCGCTTACAAACGAAATTGCTTACTGGCCACATTATAAGGCAGTGCAGTGTTCTGACAATTTTGTACCTCAATATAATCCCGCTACATCAATACACTTGCGCCATTTCTATTCCAGTAAAGAACTACCCTTATAAAAAAAAATGTTTTCTGTTGACGCTCAAAAAAGTCGTCGACGGCTACTTTTAGGCCATCAGCTGAGTCAAAACGGTATCCCAAAATATTTTTCTAGTAATCTCAGAGATGAAGGTCAAACGAAGCCAATTTACAATTTGTGCCAAAAAATCAGAATCGTAAGTCGATGTTTCCAGATCACTTCAAAATTTCTAGCATGCTCAATTTTTGTTCAGGTGTCAATAGTCGTGAAACTCGCTTTACTGATGTTCAAATTGTCGGGCAAGATGGTCGTTACGCTGGGCTCCGATATATTCAATGCCATACTAATGGTAGAGACCTTTCCACGACTATCTTAGAGAACCATGGCTTCAACTTTTTGAGTGATATGTTACTATTTTACTTCTAGCAAATATGATTGTGCATCATCCCCATAGACGGCGACTATTCGTTCAAGAATTGTTACCGGCTGATGGCCTTCTTTTGTCAGGAATTTTATGGCACTGCAATACTGTGATTTTAAGTTGCTCATTTTTCTTCACAATTCACTTTATAAATTGGAAACTAATTAACAAAATTAACTCAAATTTTGCAAGCAATGTTAGAACATATGCCATTATTAGACATATTGTACGTTTCAGTTGTTTTTCCATGTCTAGGTAGAAGTCTTTTCTAGTGTCCCTCGTATAACGTTGATTAAATGGAACTAAAGTCGCTCATTTAATTTAAGTAACAAAAAATTGGCATTTGGAAAAATCTTACACCGCAGCAGCCGTGCACGCAGATGCCTAAATGTCAGGGCACCGGATCTGCTGTGAGGAGCTTAAAGTAACTTTGTTAGTCCAATTTTTGAACTCCCAAGGTTAATAGATCTGGAAAAGCCTCCTTGTGAAAGATTGTGACACAATCTCAAAACCCTAGTGACAAAGGAGCGATCGCTCCGTCCAGTTGTACAAAGTTCGACACAAGTTTCGCTATTCGGAGATAAACGAAAATACTGAATGTTTCCAAAATCGCTTTGATCCTTTTCTGGGTCTTTTGACGTGGGATCTCAATCCACATCAATATTGTCAATTTTTCTCCTTTACGAAATGGCAAAGTTTCTTTTCGCTTTACCTTACATAGAGGGATAAAATTTGTATTTCTTATTCAAAAAATGTATAATGTGATACCTTTAAACACATTTTGCTCCCATCATATATATCATGCATTTAGGTGGATTACGACTGAAGTTTCATGTATGGAGTGCTAAGACTAATCCTTGTTATAGCGAGAAATGAACCAAATTATTTACATTTCCTTCAAACATGCTTAAAAAGCAATTTTTATTTGGTGACATAATCGAACAAAAAAAATTAAAAGCGGTCATTATCCAACTATGGAAATGAAATATCTGAAGTTTTGTCTGGAGATAAGGGTGGCACAACCGCAAGGTTAATACATAAAGAACCTGTATATGGTCAAAAAATCGGTTAAATGTGCGCTAACTACAAGTGAGCATGAAGCGCAGTCAGCTTGTTCAGAGGTGATAAAACAAACTATATAATGTCTAAAATAATTGATATGGTCAGTTTTCAGGTTACGTAATACTGACGCCGACTTCTAGCGTAGGGTAGCAGAAAACCTCAGTTTCTTCTCTCTTCTTAGAGGACTAACAAGGAAAGCCCACCATAACGGCGTCCCATCATTACCCAGGGAACTAATAAGTACTCAGCATGTTACCCAATTGACGTACCATGTAACCGAATTCTTATCTGTTAACGTCTCCGTGTTCCCAATGGTGAGAGTCTAATTTGAAACACCCGGTATACTTCACTCGTACTAGTAACAGATCTTCGATATGGCAAATTTCTTAGCACAAAAGTTCGAACGCCGCTGCATTGCAGATAAAGTGCTTCCGGCATGCGGTAATAGAATATTCCTAGTGCTGTCCATCCTATTTAGTCGTATATCTCACCTGTGTGTAAGACCAACCCTTCTGGAACAAGCGATAGCGTTCTTTGCAATGATATGTGACACGCTGAAAGGCTAGGTCTGAGAGAAAACTGGTGGCGAAATCCTTTGAAACATTATTTTCCTATTTTGGGATTTTTATTACGGTAGATCGAAGTAAAATCAAAATCAATGCGGATGAATAATCAAATATATATGAGCCAATAAGTCATTGGAGGTTGTGAATTATCCGCATTAAAAAAAGGATGTGAGTTTTGAACGACACTGTATAACACAACCAACTTTTGAGCGCTTGGAAGTTAGTAAGGGGGTAACATCATCATATCTAAAGAATCCAGTGACATATTTGTAATGTCTGGTCTTTAAGTGAATAGGAGATATTCCTGTTTGACTCCGATAAAATGAGTCGCTTTTGAGTAAAACACTGTTGTTTCATTGCAGTTGTATCAATTTTTGTACCGAATCCAGTATACTGTTCCTGTCTTTTTGAAAATATAAGCTTTATTCAGTTTTTACAGGGAACGGTCCCAAAACTACTCTCAAATACCAGTATATGACGAATTGCAATGTAGCTTAAAACTACGAAAATCAATTACCCGGATGTAGGATAATTTCTTGTGAAACCCAAAGATGTTATAGTAATTCTAATAATTGATTCGTAATAAGCGACGCCAGAATATAAATTTGTTGTTCACTTGGGCCTCACTGCCTTGTTCTGTAGATCTTTTGTCTATAATGCAATTACAGCATATAATTTGCTGCCAGAAGAGTTTTGATTATTAAATGTCAATAAATCTAATTTAAAAAAAAAACAGTTACTTGATGGACAGTGAAAATTATAACACGGCTTCACCATTCATTTTCCACTCCTCATATTCTACCTTTTTTCAGTTATATTAGGAATCTACTTCTTCAACGAGGCTATTTACATCTTTATGTATATGCCATTGCTTGCTTGCTTCTTGTGTAAAATTTATCTACTGTCTTGAATTCTGCATATTAAACGTTTACATTATACATGTATGTATGTACTAGCTCCCACGGAAAAATATTTTTTTCTGTAGTTCTTCGAGTGTAAACTCGCTGGCAGCTAGACTGCGCTACCAGTCTACTTGATTTTTCTATGTCTTTGTTATTTTACTGAAATAAACAACTTTTTAATATTATTATTAATATTATTCAACCCGTGGATAAATCGAGCCACCAGTCAATTGATCTGCGGATCAAATTGACCAATCATGTGGCATTTTTGAAGTAATAGACCTTAAATACCTATCAGCCTGCAGCTATCATCGAAAGATTATATAATTTGTTTGAGGAGGGCATCTAACCTCCATATTAAGTAGAAAACTATTGGTAAATCACCTAATTTAGTCAAAAAATTTGTCTTTTCATCTGATCCGAGCATCAAGATTTAATCCGCGGATCAAGGTTGAGCAGTCGTAAGTTATTTTTCATTGAATGCATATACTTAGACGAGTTCTTTTAACATAGCTCTCAAATGAGGAAAACATTATCCGGTCTATATTAAAAGGGCATCTACTCCTCCGTTTAAATCAGTCAATTATTGGAAAATCACCATGTAGCTATAGAAAATTATTTTTCCATTAGACTCTATGATCAAACTTTGACCCTACAAAGAAAATTGAACCTAACAGAAGCAGAAATCGAATCCACGTTGTAAATAATTGGATCAAATTTAAAACAAATACAAGTACCTCAGATATTTGGGAAATAGGCATCAGTTGTTAATTGGGCATATATTTCATTACAGACATGTTTCTCTTTCTAGATTTGAAGGAGTTCAATCTAATTAAATTGTTCATTTTTGTCATTTCAGTATCATATTCCACTTAACTGATTCTTTGAATTCATCAATAAAATTACACAATGGATATTATTTAACAAACGTCAGATAAATACTGAATTTACCACAGTGATGGGTAATATCGTGTTTCTTTTCGACTGTTTTCACGCACGCTCAATACATGTTCAGAGCTTATTTGTTTTGCGTCTGTCTTAGCGTCTCGCTGTCCTGCCATGTGTATTCAATAGGCTGAAACAGGTTATACAGCCCTTGCGGTTTCTAACTGAGTGACAAGCTGATGATAAATAAGATAAAGGGTCTTTCAAAAAATCATAGCATTATTTCTGGGGTAGAAAGTGGGACCAAAAATACCACGAAGAATTCTTATAAGGATGAGTTCTACAATATCCCAATACAGAGTTTTTCGAATCAAAAAAAGTATTAATATATAAAGGGTGGGCCATCAGTTGGTTTTTCTTGAGTTGGTATTATTTTGACAGTTGGCAACACGCCCATGCTCAACACATTAACAGATATATTGTGTTACACCTCCGCTGTGAGCAATGCATCGATCTAATCTTGAACAAAGGTGGGAAATATTGAAAAACTGTTTGCAAACTGAGTGATGTATTGCAGAACCTTTGCGAAAATTTAGAAGACTATTTGGTCGGAATGAAGCTCGGTCCGCGACTGGTAGACGACAATTCGTGAAGAGATTAGTGACACTGGCCTACTTGTGTGTAACAGAAGGTATGTGCGTGTTCGACCCGTACGTGGATGTACATCCAAAAACATTGCTGCTGTTATCCAGAGTGTGCGTGAAAACGCAAGAATGTAAACTCGTCACAGAGCACAGCAAGTGGGCATCAGTCGCACTTCTGTGCGCAATATTGCATAACGACCTGGGATTATTCCCTTATAAGTGCAACTTGTGCAAGAGTTGAAACAAAATGACCATCCGCTTCGATATCGTTTCTCTGTGTGGGCTCTAAGTCAACTGGAAACGGACGTCAATTTTGGCCGACAAATCATCTTTTCGTACGAAGCCCATTTCCCTCTGGGAGGTTACGTTAACAAGCAGAACTGTAGGATTTCGCGCTCTGAAAGTCCACATCTCGTCATAGAAAACCCAATGCATCCAAAAAAAGTAACTGTTTGTTGTGGCTTTTGGAGTGGTTTGATTATTGGTCCTTACTTTTTTCAAGATGAAGATGGTAACAGCGTGACGGTAAACTGGGAACGCTAGAGGCATGTTGAGGAGCTTTTTGTGATCACTATTAGATGACGTGCACCTGCACAATCTCTGGTTCCAGCACGATCGCGTAACATGCCACAGCAGCCGTGAAAGAATCGATGTTTTACACACTAAGTTCGTTGATCGCGTTATCAGCTGTTTTGGAGACGTTCATTGGCCAGCCCGTAGCTCTGATTGGACGCCCATGGATCACTTCCTTTGGGGTTCTGTTAAGGACCGCTGTTACGATCCTCAAACAATTGATGTTCTTAAGGAAGGAAAATATCCGTCGAGCTATTGATGAAATGGACCCACAAACTGTCGAAAATGATCTTCAAAATTGGGTTAACAGGATGGACTATTTCTAGGCCAGCCGCGGCAGCCATCTAACTGAGATTGTTTTTCATAAATAATCGGAAGGTGTATTCTGTTGAATAAGGTATCGACTGTTACATATTGTTGAAAAGTGTAGTTTATTAGTATTCTGAGTTATTGATATGTTCAAGAAGCTTTGCGTCTGAGAGTACACAAGTGGCATAGAAATCGGTAAATTTTAGCATCTACACAAGAAAAAGTTAAACTATTTTTATGCCATTGACTTTTTTGGAAAATCTATTGCATTTTTGAATAAGGTGCTCAATATAACATAAATCGCCTCTCTCGAATAAATATTTGTCACACAACATTTTCTTCTTGCATGTACTTTTTACACTAGAAATCTTTACCCGTTTTTCTGAATCGCCCTGTTTATTAACAAACAAGTACTTTTTCCACTCAGTTAAAAAAGCTAAATCTGAGTGCTTATACGGTCAATATATTTGTTCTTTGAATCTACAGCCTTTCGATCCTTACAACTTTTCTTTCAGCAATTTGATGTGGCAGAATCAGTGATTCATTAGCTACAAACTACAACATTAGGCGGCAAATTGATGGACATATGCTGAATTGTTAAAAATGAATCATTGTATTCCAAAAATTATCTCTCTCCGGTAAATTACACTCTTCTTCTCAACAGAAACTGCTGTCATATCAATTTATTGTTCCAAAGATGCGTGGCCCTAGCAGTGATTAACTTCTTCCTTCTGATTGGGGAATTTTTATCCACGGATCAAATAAAAAAGTAGGTTTTTGTAGCTCAAGTAGTAGTTATATGGGGAGTAGAGGCCAAGCGTACACAAATCGTCTAAATTTTCTCTGGTTTGAGAGAAATTTTAGATAAACATTACTGTTGTCCTTAAATAAATTATTTTGATTGATCAACTTCATCCCCGAATGGTAAAATCAAATCTTCGACTGGAGTTTCCAAAAATATTATTTTGTAAGGATTACTTCATAGAGTGCAAAAATCATCAATATTACGCGAGAACTAGCCCCTTCCAGGAGCTTCAATGAGTTAATGATTTTCCCTGGAAAATATCATATGAGACCCCAATTTCGTAAAGAGTCCCTCAAAGGTTTTTGAGATCAACCAGTCTCCAGTCTCTTGTTGCGTTATTTCTTGTGTTTGATATGCATCTAAGAGACTACCATATTTTTTTTGCAACTAGCAACGATCAGAAAGCCGAAAAGCATACAAAACAGGGATAGATGAAGCTTTTTTCAGGTTTTCTCTTGTAACTTCATCTCCACTATACCGATTTCTCAACACTTCTACAGAAACCTACCCCTCAGCGCGTATTAACTGATAGTCAGACCATCATATAGACAGGCCAACGGAGATCGAAGGAAATGGATAGCACAGACTTTCTTGACGAATCTTCTAACCACTTGTTCATGTGTAGACAGTAGGATTGCAAATGCTTGTGTCATCCTCACTTCAACTATTTTTTAGTATTGCCAGTTGTTCTTCCCCAAAATATTAAGGTAATATTTCAAATTTTAGCTGACAGCTATAAAATTTAGGAGCATTTTGGGATTTGTGCTGGAACATCAATCATTATCCGTTGTTGACTGCGCCCACTATTACTTAATGAAAGACAGTGTCTCAAAACTCGCTCAAATCAATTCGTTTGAAAGTATTTATCCTTTGCATCACTCTTAATTTAACTTTACAGCCTTTTTTTGTCAGAGTTATAAAGAAGATTCTTCAACCATAAAAATTGCTGTCGCTGAAAGCCGAGACGTTTTCAATCCTACACCTCCGATTTAAAAGATGACCCCTTCGTCCCTTTGATACATTTCATCCTTCTTATCTCATTTGAATCATCCTCATCCGTGCCTCGAGTGACCCGAAAGATATGAGCCTGAATAAAAGGATAAAGATGATGGTACCTTAATCAATTCGAATGGCCTCTTTCAAGTCTCTGCCGTCGTGTATACTACTGAACAGTCTTGAAGAAAACTGGTGACACCCAAATGTGCTGACATTCGCGTGCATTACTTTGAGAACAAAAGTGGGAAGCCTCTCTTAAAGTGCAAATGCAAAGAAATGTAAAATCAATTTTTACTCGAAAAATAGACGTCCACAAATATAAGGCGCAACAAAATATTCGAGAGCAGATTCAGTGTGTTAAACTGTGACAAATAACTGGTTTCTGTTTTTAAGCCTGTCTGGATTTGCAATTTTTTACATTTCTCAAAAACGTATCAAGATGAGTTTGTATTACATGTACAACATGTATATGGCTGACAGAGTTGCCTTTGAGACTAAGCTTATGGTGGAGACTTGCATGTCTACAACAAAGCCTTGTTTCTAATGGAAATATTTGATCAATGCTGTTAAATTGTTACTAAAAATATAAATACAATTACCACTTTTTATCGCAAATTAGGGTTAACGACAAGTCATAACATGAAATCCGCGCGCACCCCCACCGCGCTCCGCTTAAGATCCATCACTTAGAAAACAATTTTGTACCTACCAATGCGGATCAGCATCTGCGACATTCATTCCTACAAGCTTGAGAAAAATTTGACACGTCGATGTATATGTTTTGTTGAGAAATCTGTTTGAGTGTGTCAAATTATTGTGTCTCACTGTTAAAAGGTAAGTTTGTGTATTTACAAACTTCAGTTACCATTTTTATTTAATTTACTAAATTTTTCATTGAGTGGAGACGCGTTCATAAATCATCCATTGGGACTTTTTTACCACATCACAATCAAACCAACGTGGTGAAACAATTTTGAAATGACGAACTTCAAGTGCCTAATAAATATATGAATATATCACGTGATTAAGATAAAATAATGACCATATAATTAGTAATCATATGTAGGTATTTTGCTTATTTGTTACTTGTTTGTTTTATGGTTATAGGTGCAAAATGGCAGAGAAAAAATAGAGACTTTATAAAAATGGTTGTACCTTTTTGTGTGACAATCAAATAGCTATAAACTATTGCAGTGGTAGTTAGATTCATCAGCGGGAAATAAAAATTATTTTTTAAAAACCCTCGTTCACCGCTGGCAACCATCATTAGGGGATTAAGAGCGCCAATGACTTAAGAAGGTTTAAGCCACAAATCACCGAGGTGTTAATCGGAACTTGTTTTGCCTGACGACCCACACAAAAAAATCTAACAGTAACGATGAAACGTAATCAGTTGTACACAGAGAGCCAAATAAAACAAGATATTTAAGAAAAATCACAATATGTTATCAAAACAAGCAGCAGATACAATGAAAATAAAATTATTGGACCCTTATAATTAACCCTGCAAAACGTTTACCATGGTACACGTACGATGGCTTTACAAATATAGACTTTACAAATATTTTTTATCGCCTAAATCTAAACTCATCTGGATAATGGCCTTCTTCCAGTTACATCTCTAGGCGCAGCTAAGATGTCCCCAACTCACAGTGACGTGAGGAACGTCACAAGGTGGGGGCTGCTTGCCTCGTTTTCCAAAATCTACGGAATAAAAAGACCTCTAGAGAAAGAAAGACTGTTTAAAAATCTACTAAATATTCTCTGTCTGAGACAGAACCACTTACTTAAAACACTCAAAACTTGAGGAAAAACTATCTATCTTTTCTTTCACAAGAGAAGTAAAGCAAGGCAACGAAAAGATACATATGTACTAAAGTGATATACCCTCAGAAACTTATCCCTTGTTGTAAAATAAAGTTATGGCAGCTCAAAAATCAAAATCATAATCAATGTATGGAGTAAGTCCAAAATAAGGTGACACGTAGGCACTGCCCCATATTTGAATACGTAAAATGCTAAACAAAATCAAGTACACTACGAATTTCAGTCAGCAACATTCAATATATTAATATCTATAAAATACCCAATTCAAATTATATTTTATCTGTTCACATTAGGGTTTTTTGTCAAGGGGAAGAGGTGGCTTCCAACAGAATCGGCTGCGAAAAGCTACAAGGCAGCTATAGAACAAGTTGGAGGAGTGTCAATGATGGTTCTTCGCAATGCCTTACCACTAAAAGGAAGCAGATATTGAACAAACTTTTCCAAGGCATGCATCAATAGACGTGGTCCGATGGTATACAAAGGAACTTACCGCTGAAGGTTAAAATCCCGTTATAAAATGGACGGGATAGCAACCAAACCAAAAGAACTAAACGTAAGGTACAAAATAAATGAAGGGGTAGTACTCCAGAATCTAGTGTTTGGGGCGTTAATATCCCAGAATCTGCGAATTTAAAAACAATATATCTTATAGGAAAGCAAATATTCATATACGGCTGGTACGTGTAGATATCACGAGGTGGCGCTGATTGCCAATGAGCAGAGCCAACTCTCTACGAGGGACCAACGATATTTTATGAGGAAATTTCTGAGAGTCGTTAATAACACTATAACATTACTGTCCAAAAGATATTTCAATACAATACTGAATCGCAGAGGAAGAAAGATATAATACGTGTGAAATTCTACAATCAATAAACTATGAAATTTGCCAACAGAAAATCATTAAAAAGGGTTTAGCCGAGGAATGGGTACTCTATAATCAATAAAGAGAAATTCAAATGACTGGTAAGTGAAAATGAAAATAGTAAAGAAAAGGTTACGTGATTTTGGCAAGCGACAGTATGGCTTTGAAGAAACGACGTTCATGCAACTGGGTTTCAGACGCTATGCTTGTATGCACCTTTTTAAGGCCTTACATTGAAAAAGGTCATGACCACGACTTTCTATGGAATTATGACATTGGTTCGAGATTACAGGTACTTGAAATATGATAATTCCATTGTATTAAATAAGATATCGGTCTTACAATTAAAATGTCAACCTTACTTCAAAGAAATACGTTCATACAGAGGGCTCGGGTCCCTAGTCCTTTATACGAGATAAGCAAACATAATATGCACTCATCGTAAACTTAAGTCGTATCAAAAGGTTCACTATTGCTATAACGTGCAATTTTGGTCCTCCTAATCTTCTTTGTAAACAAACAGGTCGGCCTACCTTCAAAATGGACAGAACACCAACGCACGTAATACTTTGTGACCTTTGACCTAACCAGAAGGCAGATCTGGACTTTATATAGCAGATTCCTTCGGAATCTAATATATTGCTTATCTCTAGTTATGAGGAAGCTTGTTAATTCTTATCAAAACTATACACTATGCGAGGAAAGGTTCTATCTTGAAGAACACCACCTAATAAGTAAATGAACTCTATCTCTTAGACCTTGTACTTACAGAACAGCCAAACGCTGGTGAATGAATTTGATTATCTGTAAGTTGAACAGACCCAGAACATCAGAATAACATTCAGAAATTTCACTTGCTTTTGAATTAAAATTCTATTTGTAGCACAGACTACATAGTCATGCCATAAGTTCTGTCCCTCGTTTTCAAACAAGTGTAGACCTGTTAATACTTGTCCGATTGTTTACATTGTGGTGTCAGTTGATTAAGCGCTTTTCGGGTAATTACATATACCTCAGTTTGTATTGATCTCTCGAAGCATAACGATGGAGTGGGGCAAGGCAGAGAACCGTATTGCAGTGATAGCTTTACATAAGTGTAATCACAGTGCTAGTCAGATTTTTGAACTCTTACGCGGCCTTCAAATATCGCGTAAATTTGTGTCTAGGACCATTCAGCGGTACAATGAGACGTCCTCTGTTGATGACAGGCCAAGAAGCGGAAGACCTCGTCAAGTAAGGACTCCAGCAGCCATCAAAGCCGTAAAAGCCAGGATTCAAAGGAATCCACTCCGGAAGCAGAAGATCCTATCCAGGGAAATGAAGATTCCTGTCCGGACGATGTCGCGCATCATTAAACAAGACCTAGGGCTAGGGGCTTACCGGAGACGTACGGGCCAGCGACTTACGGCCACCTTGCGACACATCAGGGCGACAAGATCCAAGAAGCTCTTGGAGAGGTACGCAGCTGGGGGATTCCGAAAGATTTTGTTCACGGATGAGAAAATCTTCACCATAGAAGAAAAATTCAACCGACAAAATGACAAAGTGTATGCAAGGAGTTCACAGGAAGCTTCGGAGATCATTCCGAGAGTTGAGAGAGGCCACCACCCTGCGTCAGTCATGGTTTGGTGGGGGGTGTCCTACGAAGGGGTCACTCAGCTCCATTTCTGTAAACAGGGCGTGAAAACAAAAGCGGCAAACTATCAGAGCGACATACTGGATCCTATCGTCAAGCCTTTAAGTGGTACATTGTTTGCCAACCAACACTGGGTCTACCAGCAGGATTCCGCCCCCGCTCACAAGGCTAAGAGTACGCAGCGCTGGCTGGAAAGCAATGTGCCAGAGTTCATTGCTGCGGAAGATTGGCCCTCAGGGAGTCCGGACCTCAATCCTTTAGACTACAAGTTGTGGGACCTGCTAGAGCAGTTGGCCTGCTCCAAAGCCCACCGTAATATCGAGTCCCTGAAAGCGGATTTGATCCGATCAGCGGCAGCTATTCCTTTGGAAGCTGTGCGTGCAGTGATAGATGTGTGGCCCGCGAGATTGAAGCAGTGTGTGAAGGCCAAGGGGGGACATTTTGAATAAAACTGTTTGATTATGAATTCTAAAAATGTTGTCGAATAAATAATATCTTTCATATAAATATATCTTATCTTGTTTCATTTTTATCATGAGATTATCATGGGACAGAACTTATGGCACGACTACGTACATACATTATTTTTGATCAAGATATTGAAAAACCAAAATTAATGTCACTATTCTGTAGGCCCACATGCTGGGAGAATCAGATTTATTATAATGCCACTATGAGTTGTGACTGTAAAATCAGTTTTATCACTCTTGATATAGTTTAAAGAAAAAGTCACTGTAACATCCAAGTAACAGCTGAAACTTATCCTATGCTTTTCATTCTGATAATCATCCATTTTTCCTTGGCGACTAAATAACAGCACATGTGCTCGAAATACTGTTTAATTTAATTTAATTAATTAATAATTTAATTCGAAAAAAAGCCACCATTGTGGACGAAACATCGTCATCAGTAAACAGTTATTCAAGCATACGTGATTTGATTTAGCTACCAGACAAATATAGATGATTATCAGCAAAAATCAATATGCAGTCAACCTTTACTGAATATCTAGTGTATTTAAAAAGACCTGAAGTAGGTAAAGTGCTACCGAAAACAGAATCACTTCTTCTTAAATTATTTCCGCTTAGACTTGCTGTATAAAGCAAAAACTTTGTTTCGGCTCTCAAAGCTGCTGATTTAGTAAACGGACTTTTCAAGGATTTCTGTCTATTGACGAGTAACTGCAAAAAAGTATTATAAATCATTCAGAAATGTTTTGGTATTATTATGTGTACAAACTTCACAATTATGTATCTGGACTTCTAATTTATTCCTGGAGTTACGAACAGGTTTTGTGATGCTCTACAGATCGAAATAATTTGAATTCTGTCTGGTGCCTGGTTGTATGGAAAAGGAGGGACATAACAATGTTTCTCTCACAGGAAAAGCAAGCGTACAACGTTTGATTGACATAAAACAGGCATTCACCGCAAACATGGTTTCGTATTTTGATTCTTTTTGACTGTAGCCCAAAGGTCAGTAATTTGTTCCAAGGTCTGTGGTAGAAAATCTACTAGATCTTATTTTTTATATCATCTTATGCCTTTGAGCAAATTAATCGGAAATTCTCATAACACCCAAGTTTTCTTGTCACCTTGCTTCCCTATTTTGAATTTTGCAAGCAAAAGTTTGTCACTCATATACATCTTTGTAAAGTACCTCAAGAACTTCAAGAAGTTCGTATAAACATAGGTTCAACAGTCCTTCGCTATCACGATGCCTTTTCGGAAAATCTTTTGTTGTGCAAGAGTCTGAACAACACGTCGAAGCTTGGTAACTAGGGACGTATCGTAGAAAATCTATATCAAATTGGCGAACGGTCGAAAAATTCCGGATATAACTCCGGCGACTAAAATGACCGAGGCAATAAAGTGTTAAGTGATTTTATCTGAATTTTCAGGGAACAATTTGTCCTAGAAAGATTTTCAAAAAAACGATTGAAGGGTTTTTACGAATTTTCCCAAAGACGATCAAGGAGTCTAAAGACAGACTTTGTATCTAGAGACGAAACGTTAGCGAATAGCTATGTCTATATGAATTTTTGCAGTCACCAGAAGAATCATCTCTTGTTTGGCCAGATACTTGATTACACCCTCTAAACTCCTTCCTCTGAACAACAATTTTCTTGTCCTTGCGTCACTTCTGAAAACCATCAAGAACGGAGCTTCCGAGTCCTTATCCGCCTGGAAGCAGCTTTAAGTGTTCCGTTCATTAAGTATTAGTAAGACTTTGATGTGAACACATGTGTAAGTGAGTTAGCGTTAAAAATCCAACATAAGGAAATCAACATAAACTAATTATAGATAATGGTGTTACAGTAATTATGAATTAATTCTCCACACACCCTGCTAATAACTCTACACATGAAAATTTTGTAATCATCGTCAGGCATTTAATTTAACTCATCACATTGAATGTAGCAGTAATACGAACATCGTGTGAACACTATGTATTTAATTAAAACGTTATTTGTTGCTGCCATTAATTTTCAGAAATTATTTTGTTTCGAATACTTTATACTATTGTATTTTTGGAGATAGTGTATTAATGGAATAATAAATTACAAGATTCTTTTGCTTTTAGGGTGGATTTGGTGCCCCAACTAAACAATTTGATCAACCTTCAATTTTCCTGTCCCTTCTTTCAACTAATACGTATCGCTAGAGGCAATAACCTTAATGTATAGCTAATACTGTCAGAAAACTTGCGCGCATGCTCAACTTTAGGCACACAACACTACAGTTGTAGTCACCGTTCTTGGCGGTTACGTCATCAACGCCATATGAAATAAGCAAACATATCGAGTCCCCGTACCATGGGCGGAACACTGTGCAGACCAATCTTCAGTGCATCTGCTACTCTCCCCAGTACGCGTAAAGTGGGTAACAGGGGACCGCTGTTTTCATTCTCTTCCTGGAAATACTCTAATAAATTTAGCACGAGCTGCCGGCCTTCTCCATTAATCGTATTTCCGGGCATTGTAAAATTTTATATTGAAAATCGATATCAGGATAACTCGAATTGCACGCCGATGTCGAGTAACTTGTCACTCTGACAAATATGATTGAAGGGCACTCAGGCGCACAAACGTTTACACACAGTCGGTTGCATTTGTATGTATGAAGGAGATGGAGATATATATACGTAAAGGGATACTGGTAGTCTTACTTTGACCCGCCAAGAACGGTGACTACAACTAAACACATGCTCCTTCGCTTAGTATTCTTTTCTTTTTTTTTTCGTGCCTGACCGCTATTTCCACAATATCGTCTCAGAACCTTGTTGTTTTGGAGTCTTGAAATAATTTCGATGTTCGAACCCTTTGAACAGCCCCGTAGGTGACAACCATAGAGCCACACAGGTGTATATATCTGCTTATACTCGTATATCATGATTGAGTTATGAAACGATAGCTTTCCAGTAGCCCATAATATTGTTTGTAGCAAAGATTCAGTTCTTCCCCATTTTTTATAACACGGTGCTTTCACTTGAGCCTTATTTCTAGGATCATACATCAGTATTTACCGTTTAACTCCGATAGATTTGAATTTGTTGATTTTACTTTCCACATCTGGGTAGATTTTACTAAATTGTTGATAGCACACAGAACTTATTGGATCTTTTTCAGTTGCAGTGGATACTGTATTATCTGCAAATGACACAACTGATATATCGGTCATAGCAGGAATATCTGATATACAGGGTGTTAATAAACAATAGACAAACTTTAACCATCGAATCCTTGGTCAATTTGAAGACTAAATGTTCATATGAACATGGGTACGTAACGCCTTTCTTTCTTTTCGAGCTAGAAGCACTATCACTAAATAAATACCAGTAATGTTCCAAATATTTCTATGAATAATGAAACGTATTTATTGAACAGTTGACATAACCTATGATAAATTTTGCATGTTTTACAACTTGCTGAGGCTCAATATGAACGTGGATGAAAATAGTATTATCCTGTATTTTTGGAAAAAAGATGTATTTAGAAGAAAAATAGTTTTGAACAGTAACATTCGAATATAATGATAACAATAGAAAATATCGAATAGTTTTTTTTACAATAAATGTTCAAAGTGGCCACCAATTATTGGCGGAAATAAATAATTCAATTGTTTTCGGGTACGTCATAGGTGTCAAGCACAATGCTTAAATATTAAAACAAATCAATGTCATGCTATTTTTTCAAGAAAGACTGGATAACATTATTCATATCTACGTGCATGGAGGATCTGAAAACAACTGTAAATCATGTGATACTCACCACAGGGCACACTTTACTAAAATAAAATATGTTCCATCCGTTTATAATTTTTTAGAACAATATCATTTCTTTTAGTGCTAATAAGCTCTAGCTTGAAAACATAGCCGTTGCGGACCCATGTTCATGTACACCAAGAATTCGATGGCTAATATACTTTATTATATATTAAACAGCGTTCTGGACCTCGAACACTCCCCTGAGATGCTTCAGCACTGATATTCACAAGATCATATTATAACCATCTTTTTGCTTAACTCATATATTAAATATGATCTAATTACTTCGACGTACTGTTATGGAAGTGGTACGCTTGTTTTATTAATAGATCCTTTATGCCAAACTTTGTTGAATACCTGGTGACATCCAGATATAAGTGCATTGCAAAATTATTTCTCCCCTGGACATGGTCTTGCGATGCACTTGGACGATGGTAGAATGATTAGCTCTAAATCCGAGATGGTATTCTAGGATAAGTTTGTTCCTTTGGCTTCCCTCAAGGGCCGATCCTAGGACTAGTACTATTCAATATTTACATGAATGACCTCTTTTCACTAGAAAGCAAAAGAACAGTTTTGGGATTTGCGGATTAATGTACTGTGGTTATACCAGGTAACCAAATAGGTTTTTGCGGGTGCTGTATATCGCACATTGCCATGGATGTTGTTGATCGATAGCGATTGTTTGTTACCTGTTGTCACTTTACTATGAATCCTTCTTGTTTCACACACATAAAAAGTTGCTGAACATTTTTACATACCTAGTTTTGATAATTGAAAATGGCGACGAATAAGACAGTAATTTGAAGATGTTTACTGTATGAGTACAAAAGCGGCGCGAAAAATATGTACCGCATTCGGAGATGATGCCGTTAGTGATCGAACAGCACAGAAGTGGTTCAAAAAATTTGCTTATGGAGATCTCAGTTTGAGCGATGAACCGCGCTCAGGAAGACCAAATATCATGAACAACGAGGATCTTTGACAGGTTGTGGACGCAAATCCCAAGACAATGTGAAAGAAACTCGCAGAAATGTTCAGAGTGAGTCCTGAAACTATTAGTTTACATCTTCATCAGCTAGGAAAGACGCGGAAGTTAAGCAAATGGGTTTTACATGAACTGACAAATGATAACAAATTAAGTCGTCTTACCATTTGTTCAGCAAATATTTCACGCAACACTAATGAACCATTTCTTAATCGGTTATTAACCTCTTGTATTCGAATTCTAAGCGTTCGTATCATTGGTTGTCGCCTACTGATTCGGTACCACACACGCCCAGGGCTTCTTTGCACCCAAACAAGGTTTTGTTGTGTGATTGGTGGACAGCAACTGGAATTGTCCATTATGAGTTTTTGGAAAGGGATCAAACCATCTCTGCTACTTGTATTGTAAGCAGCTTCAACGAGTACAAGCAGCACTCATCCAGAAACAGCCTTCTTTGATCAATAGGAAGAAAGTGATATTCTTTCCGGTTAACGCCAAGCCTCATACTGCAAAAGTGACCCGAGAAAAAATTTCTGAACTCGGCTGCGAAACATTAGCGCACCCGCCATATTCTGCCGACATCTCGCCCACTGATTATCACCATTGTTTGTCTCTTGACAACTGTATGAGGCACCGACAGTTCACAACTCCAGATGGTGTAATAAATGCAGTCCGCCAATTTTTTGACTCCAGGTCCAGGGCATACAAAAACTGGTTCCAAGTTGGCAAATGGTCACTGAATGAGCTGGTAATTACTTTGACGAATAAATAGTGTCTCATAGTTTCTCATTAAAAATTTATATTTTTCTACTAAAATCACAAAATCACAAACTTATTTGACTACCTGATATATGAAACGGCTAACTGGGCATTACTAAGAATACTTACTAGGGATTATTTGAAAACTATTGTTCAATATTATAACAGTAAACTTCTGATGGTGAATTTCTGAAAAACCGACTTCACTGTGAAAAAAATGAGAATACTGTTACCGAAATTTAGGCATCTAGCAGGATTACCTACTGAGAAGCCTAAAAACATTAGACAGCCCAGTTTTTTTTTAAACGCTTAGACCCGTCGATTTTGTTTTCGTAAATGGAAAGGGAGTCGTGGGTTACCTTATTTTAAAGGTCTTTCAATTACCTTTATAATGATATGAAATTAATGTACTTCAGTTCAGTAGTTTTGAAGATTTATTGATTTAAAGCTTAAATAAAACTAATACATCATCATTAGTGGCAGCAAGGTAATTTAAAAATGAAGAATGAACTGACCCGTTAGGCAAGTAAATGTTGAAAATGGCCACCATGACTCTCCATACAATAATAAAGATTTTGCTCAAAACGTTACCGCACATTTTGCAATATTTGAGGAGTAATTTGAAGGCACTCATTCACAATTCTTTGTCGCAGGTCTTCTGAGTAGCATAGATTTTGCTTTTTAAATAACCCCACATAAAGAAATCCAAAGGTGTTAAATCTGGCGATCTTGGGGGCCATTCAATGGCACCTCTTCTACCAATCCATCGATCTGGAAACGTCTGATCTAAATATTGTCGAACACGTAATGCCCAATGTGGTGGGGCACCATCCTGTTGGAACATCAACCAATCCGCAATGTACCGCCGATCATTCTGATTTTCAATTATGGCTGTTAATGCAGGATCTATGGCGTCTTCCAGTAATTCCAAATACAATTCACCGGTCAAATTTCCGGGTAAGAAAAAAGGATCAACTAAATGATCGCCAAAAATACCAGCCCAAACATTTAACTTTTGTGGCTGCTGTGTATAAGCCTCATGATAAATTCTGGGATTAGAATCGGACCAATATCGGCAGTTATGACGATTTACTACGCCATTTAAGAAAAAGGAACATTCGTCGGAAAAGCAAGTGTTGAATAGAAAATGTTCATCATTTATAATTCGTTCACTCATATCTTCACAAAATTGTAATCGCCGATCAAAATCGCCTTCATTAAGTTCTTGTACCAGGTGAATTTTATACGGATGAAAACTATGGACCTTTAGAATCCTTTGGACAGTACGTCGACTAACACCACACACAGTCTCCAATTTGCGGGTACTTAACGTAGGATCTACATAAACTTGCCCTAAAACCCCCACTTCTATTGCTTCGTTCCTTACGGAATTATCAACGTTGCGTTTTTTATTGGCGACTGACCCAGTTTCCCGAAATTTAGCTACCAGTTCTAGAACATATTTTCGATGCACGTTGCTGTTCTCATGTCGCTCATTAAATATTTCTGCTGTTCTGTTAGCGCACTGATTATTTCCGAAAAATGTTTCGATAATTTCAACTCTTTCTGCTGTGAAATATACCATGGTTAAGTTATGTAATAAAGCGTTACAAGTTATTTTAGCAACAAAGTTTGGTCAAATCAACCGCAAACTATGTACTAAATTCGTATTTAAAATAAGCACGAGATATTTCCTTATCTTTCTACAAGAAACAACTTTTTTCTTCTGAAAGTAGTACAAACTAATCTGATGTACCTATTAAAGTCTACTTTAAGCTTTAAATCAATAAATCTTCAAAACTACTGAACTGAAGCTCATTTATTTTACATCATTATATAGGGCACTATAAGACCTTTAAAATGAGGTATCACCCCTTTCCATTTAAGGTTTTAGGGTTGGTGTCACCCCCGCCCAGGGGCCGCACGCGTTAACGTGATTTTTCCCAAACTTGTGTCCCCCTCGAAAAGAAAATCGACGGGTCTGAGCGTTTTTACCAAAAAAAAAAACTCAGCTGCCAGTAAATGCGTCTGTTTCGTTTTCGATGCGCCACCCTGTATGTTATTTTGCACTTGTTCAGTCTCACTTAAACTATGGATTCATTAGATAGGGAGCTGTGGCCTCAAGTCACCTCAGAAGTCACGAATACGTACAAAAATACATACTTAAATTGACATACAAAAAAGGCCTATCGTTCCAACGCGTTGTTTGTTGAGAAGTTTTTGACACCAAACAGTTCTATAATATGTAGAATTTTATTACAGTTTGGTATCGATTGAAGCAAATTGAACACTGCGACGGACCTGTCAGAAAATGCTGCCTCACAATGTAGTTCCAAAGCCCCAACAAGTTTCTTTAATAATTAGTGCTGCTTTTATCTGAAATTACGTATAGGTAGTAAATTCAAGTTATTATTAGGAAATTGTGATTATAACACACGCATATAGTAGGAACTAGTTTCAACTAGAGACAATGCCTAAAACCCTCAGATTTGTAGAACACAATTGATAATTGTAATAAATTCCAATAAAAATATTTGCTTTTCTGAAATAGCTCCTGAAGAACATTGTGTGAACCAATCTTTGACAGCCTAATAACCAATTAGAGTCTCACATGTGTTCATAAAAAACAACTAACTCTTTCATGTCGACAGATACTCAACCTTATTTCACGCCATATCTAATAATCACTGAGCCATAGAATTTTTGGAAAACCTAGAATATGACCTGAAGGAATGTATGTATTTGTACAATTTTATTGTATAGATGTCAAAAAACAACGAAGTGCAAGGCTTTCCAAAAATTACGTTTTTAAACCATGTTGAGGACTATACATATTGTTCATCAACATGCATTACATTTTCAGATCGCTCTCTGAATATGATACTGACACATCCAAATGAATGTATATAACATAATACCTCCACAGCGACTATAAAGCGACCATAAAACGCATTCGCGCATTCGTCCAACATAAGTGCAGCGCTCTTATGTCATGATATAGCTTTGACAGTTGATTTAATCAACAGACTATAAAGTCTGACAGCCAAGTGAAAACTGCTATCAACCAGACACAGTTATCTGCTGGTATAGTAAAAATACTAAGTAGTCTTGAAATGCCAGACTTCGTCAAACTGACGTCTATTTGATGAAAAGTGCCAGAATAGTACACCAATATCACCATCCTGTATCATTTGTCCACCTCGTTATCTTCGAGTCTGCTAAATGATCTTCTCGATAAGGTATAGGAGTTTATTGGATAGAGAAAAAGAAGGGAAAAGGTGTGCGCCAATATGATATACCATATATATCCGATTTGGAATTTCTGTGTAATACCAGAGCAATGAGATTTCTATATATAGTTCATTTCAGGCAGCGAATATTAGCCCGGAGGAGATTTTGAGCTGGATGAAAGGTAGAGAATGAAATAAGAATCCGAGATGAATGCAGTGCATATACAGGGTGTTATCAAACACACAGTAGGTATTCAGGTGGTTACCTCTTTACAGATAGTTGCAACGTCAATTTTTTTTTCAGAAAAGGTGTGTAAAGCTTTGAAAGCACCAAGTTCCTGTTTTGCGTTCCAGATGTAAAAATCCACAATATACTAAATTACGAGTATAAAACAGTAGTCGGAAGCTATTTCCCATCAGAAGAATGAGACGTTTCAATACCTTCCCTAAATTGTTTAACAGTAGATATTCGATATAACGAAATTGATGCTGATGATTAATGTTGATTTTAACGTGAAACTGATAATTTGAAATAGTCGCTGGGGGCCATATTAGGATTTTAATGGATTTTATATATTCGAAAATAATTTATAACTCTCAAGTAAATGGTTTACTAGATGACAAAATGACAAGTTTTGTCATCTTTTAACAGATTTGTTTGGTAATAGATTGACCTGTCCAAAAGATGATACAACGTTTAAATGACTAGTTGTTGAGAGTTGATAGTGATAAGAAAACCATGTGTAAAAGCTCCAAGCTTTTGCTGACCGTCAGTCCACTATTTTGAAATATACTGAACTTTTTCGAAGTGCTGTGTTACCTGAACCTCCAGTCCATTCTAAAAAATATGGCACCAAGCCGTCATGTTAAAAACATAACAATCCTGTACAAATTTTCGTACTGCACAAAACTCTTGACAATTAATTTGGTGTCTTCAATTTGACTGTAGCACATCATTTGAAAATAATCCCTAGAACCCCTTATTGAATCTAATCGATATTTTCTGGATCAGTACTACCCTTGTTTTTTGGTTGAGGTCTCAAAAAAAAATTATCAACAAAAATGTTGTATTAGAAATGATATTTGCAGTAGTGTGCCAACCGGCAACCCACGTTTAAAGTCCTTCTCTATCACCAAACATTGGCGTAAACTGCATCATGGTTTCGTGGTAGTGAATCTGTTAGGTAATGTGGATCTATGTCAGTACTTTGGTCATTATAATAAAAATATTTCATCCAAACTGCCTTTCAACTGAGCTCGTATATTTAAAACTCTTCCTGTTAGTGGGTCTATTGACTCTTTGACGCGATGCATGGCAAACCCATTGAATGTTTAATGTTAAGCAGCTTGCTGTCCATGGTTGGCCGGTAGCTCCCCTTGCCTGGCTTTTCATCTGTCCGTAGCTGTCAATCAATAAATAGATTCAACAACATTGCAAAAGTATGTATAGGCGCCTACCGAATAACGAGGAACAGTTTAATACAATTCAAAAATGCACTATACTTGCAGGATATGCCAGTTCACCTTGGATAATTTTTTCCCTCCTCCTTGGAACGTCACACCTGGGAGTCACTTTACTGAAACATTTAAAGGTATCCTACAATTTCGCATACTGAATGCATTTTGTGTATTTTCTAAATTAAAAGGTAAACACTTAGGTATTTGCATTCAAACATATTTTTTTTTTATCGTCCACGCATTTTAAAGTAAAATTTTATCTTCAAGTACTGATAAAACACAATATGCCCATTCCATAAATCGAATTTTGGTACCTGGGTCAGAGTTGGGCGAGAGAAAATCATACCTCAAGGATGAGATCTCATTTGCAAGAGATTGCCCAAACCGCGGTGAAATGGTGTATAATTATGAATTTCTGTTGATACTGAAACTGAAAAAAACATTATATACATAAAATTCTAATAATTTAGTAATTTAAATTAAGCTAATATTGTAGAACCTTCGAATAATTGTACTATTCGTAGTATTGCCTTATTGACTCTAATTTGTGGTGTTGTTTTCATTGATATCGAAAAATCTCTTACGTAATAGGCATTTCTTAGGTTCAACCACCCAGCATTATGTAGGTAGGACCAATGATTTTTAAGATATGGGTTAACTTCAATTTTCGAAGATATCAGGTGATGCTGTATTTTTGGCAGTCCATGCCTATCCGCGTAGCTGTATTTTGCTGTCAGGCGGCGTTTGGGCTGTCCAGTACCAGATTTCCCAACTAATTTGCCCCTCGGGCAACCATAGCCGAGCTGACGCAGATTCAGTGTTTCCCACGAAAAGCAGTTCTTAGAACCGGGGCATACTGTGCATTCCATAGCTTGCTTCCATCTATTCTCTCTTGTCCGCGAGACAATGGATCTCAGTATCTTGAGGCACAACAAAACACGATCGCTAAACACACCGAAGCGTTGCAGGCAGTCACCTTGGCAAGCATGAAAGGGGTCCAATATAATCGAATTGTATTCGGGTACACACGAAAGCGGGATTATCGGCTCCCCACCCGCCACTCGAAAGAACTTAATCAAGTCTATTGATCTAAGCCGACAGCAAACCAATGTGAAAACGTTGTATACCTAATTAATTGAAAACAAGATTAGACGCTCTAGTTTGGCTCAGAATCGATTTCTCTTGGCTGTCATGGTATTGGATCTTATTGTTTTCAGGCATCGTGGTTTAGTTTTCGCAACTCCAAAAGATTACCTTTGATTTGATAACCGTTTTGCGGAACTGTTTATGAGACTTTTTTTAGACAAAGTTCAGTCACCATTTGTTTCTTTAAATATACAACTTTTTCTTGGTTCTGGTATATTTAGAGCACAGTGAAAAACATCTTCCAAACCTAAAATGCTTACGTTATCTTTTAGATTTGTATTAACTATATTTAAATTATACCTCAGAATATCTAAGACATATAGTATGAAGCATATTCCTGCTTCTTTGCTTTATAAAGCATGTGGATTTTTCTCAAAAAATCGTCCAAATCAAGAATCGTGTGGAACACGATATATTTATTCACAGAGGGAGAACTGCCATTTTTAATTAGAGTCTTCGCAACACGCAAGAAATCAAGGGATCGTACTTTGGACGATTATAAGGATATTTGGCCTTGAAATCCAGTTTGTTTCATAAATACTGCGTCCAATTGCATCAGCTAGCGTGGAAGAACAATTTTCTCTCTCACTGATTGCCTTCAAAAGCACCAGAGATGTTCCACAAATCTTGAAAATCTTCTGGTTGTGGTGATAAACTAATTATTTTGAGCAATTATAAACTGGTCCGAGCAAAAATCTCTAGAATGGTAGAACAGCCGATTAGGGAAAAGAAAAAGAGTTCATCAAAGAATGAAAGCCTGCATTTACAGGTTTACTCACATTTAATAAGAAGGCCATAAGGGCCATAGTGGGTCTCGTGACAGGACATTGTTGACCTATGAGGTTCTTGGGTATGACAGAAGAGGCCACATGCCGTTTCTGTAGAGGGCATAAGGAAAATCCAGTGCATCTCCTGTCACACGGTTTTAGATAGCAGGAACCACAAATCCAACAGCGGAAAGCTACATGCAAGGCTCTATATCAAGGCCTGAATAAAGGATCAAGGCTCGATACAGTGCTTTAGAAAGTGAAGATGACGGTCACAATAGATCCATTTAGGTCACAGTGGCATTAAGGCTAGCAAGCCAACCCCTTCGTCTTGTAATATGTAAATATGTAAACCCAATATAGCAATTTTTTTATTTATATATTTCGCCTTGTTAATCAAAGGTAGATCATGGTTTTGAAAGACCATGTATCATCGGAGGGCAAAGTGCGTGTATTCTTATAATAGTCTCGAAACCTTTTTCCATATACAGAAAAAACAGTGGCTAGAATAGGGCACAGATTACAAAATAGTGAAAACATTATTCAACTCGAAATAGTGCCAAAATATTTGGCTTACTTATGTTTATTCCAACATTACTTTACTGAGAACGATGTGCGATGAACGAGCATACAGAGTATTATTTCTAACCCATCATTTTCACCTTTACTACCAATGCATTTGAAGCTTTTCGGAAAGGTATACAGACAGAAGCGGAAAGAAGCTGTAGATAAAACAATCACCACAGTTCAAATCTCGAGAAAAGCTTGGAATTGGTCCATATAATCTTAAATACAATTAGTGCAGACACCATTAATAAATGTTTAAGTGCATTTCTTGATAAATCATAGGCACTCGATATAAAGCCTAGCACAAATAGATGTACTTCAAAGTGAAAAAATGCCTACAATATCCTAACTACCTCCTGCTCATATCGCACCTGACAAATAGACATTTCTATGTTAAGTATGTTATCGAATCTATACCGATCAATCCAACTTGCTCAAGAGTTCCAAAATGAAGAGTTCATTGTACTTACTTTAGAAAACAGGTTTTCCAACTTCAAGTGATGCCTATTAGCACAACAAAAACTCCTGGCCAGTCTGCATCAGATGGAAGTGACCACCAGCAGTCCAGATGGTAAAACCATGCAAAATATTTCGGGGGTGGAGGTGGGTAAGGAGAGAGGCAGCTGCTGAGAAATTACTAGGATTAGTTGAAACCTCTGTTAGATATAAGCTTAATTTTGCTAAAACCACTATACATGTTATGTGTGCTTTAAACTCGAACCTCGCTTTTGTGTGAGTTCTCATTTTGAAGGTGTTTTCGACCCTCTTCCAGTTCTTCTATTAACTTATAACTTTGATAAAAAAAGTTGCACATATTTTTTCATGTCGTAGCATTGCATTCACTCTAAAGCAGGGTTTCCCAAACTTTTTTTTTTGTTGGGGCTCCCCGGACTATAAACTATATTTTCATGTACCTCTTTACTTTTTCAATAAATACAAAAAAAACTCACATTTTATAGGTACAAAAACTTTTATTTTAATTCTAATAAAGAAACTTTAAAAGTTTAAATAAACTAATAAATAATTTTTATCGAAAAACTTGAATAAAATAAGAGTAGATACTAATGAGACACTTGAGATTGCTTGTTCTGTATCAGTTGGTTGATTCTAGGTTCTGTTTTTGCCAGAGCTATCTACAGGTCGCTATCGACATCAAGACAATTTGCTGTTTAGTTTCAATCAAAACTAGAGCAGAAAAGCCTCTCTAACATAAGTAAGTTGAAGAAAAAGGAACTAGTATTTGTGAAGCAAGAGAGGCAAGTGTCGAATTAACAGGCAATCTTTTGATCCAAAATTTCAGTCATCCTTCATGGACGAATCAGCCTTCATTTCTAGAAATTCTTCCTGAACTTCTGGTAATTGTGACACATCGACGACAAATGGATATCTAGTCATGTGTCATATTGGTGACTCTGAATTGATGTCTCGATAATATCGGCGAAATTCGTTTTCCAGCGCTTGTAAATGAGTTTTTATGCCAGCTTTTAAATTTGCGTCCAGTATGTTATTTTTAATTGCTTCAAACAGCCGAGAAAAGATATAACATTTTCAGAAGACACTTTTTGATTGCAAAGTTAAAGCTTTGATATGAACCCCTGAATATAATCATAATTGCTTATTATAGTGTTGTTTCTGCCCTGAAGTTTCAAGCTGAGCTCAATCAAGGAGTCAAATATGTCAGTTAAATAAGCCAACCTCCATTGAAATGTGTCATCTATGAACATTTTCAAGAAATGGTGTTTTTCTTTGAACTCAAGAAAAAGAGTTATCTGTTCTTTCAATTCATAAAGGCGAGCCACCATGTTGCCTTTGGACAGCCAGCGTACTTCTGTATGGATCACAAGAACTTTGTGATCAGAATCGAGATACTCGCAAAGTAAAGTAAATAGCAGACTGTTCAAAGCACTGCTCTTGATGTAGTTTACAATCCTTATAGCCGAGTCCAAAGTCTGGCGTGATTTCTGTGGCAATTTTTTGGAAGCCAAAGCTTGCCGATGAATAACACAATGTGTACTAACCATTGCGAGATTTTTTCCCTTGAGCTTTTCAGGTGTGCCATCTGTGCAAAGTTCAATGAGTTTCTTCCAACACAAATCATTTTTTTTCAACAAAATTTGGGGGTAGAAAATCTCTTCTTGAATGATATCTCCGCCGATGTAACGACCATAAACTATCTATGCACAATTAACGATGTCGGTGGATTCATCACATCTAATGGCAAAAAATGCCGATAATTTTACTTTGTTAATTATTTGTGACTTTATCTCTGCTGCAATGTCATCGATTCTACGCATGACTTGTTGTTCGAAAGAGAAATAGACTTCATTTTTTGCTCTGCATCTTCTCCTAAAATTATCTGCGTGGCTTTTAAGACACGTGGTTTTATTAATTATTCACCGGTAGTATGAGCTTTCTTTTGCTTTGCTATCATAAAGGCTATTTCAAATGAAGCGTTGAGATGCTGCGATACACATGTGTGATAACTTCCCGATTTATCCAGTCTCATCCGCTTGAGTGATTCTGCTTTAGAAGAAAAAAGCTTCAAATGCCTTTCAAGGCGGTTGTTCCTCTTGCTATCATAACTTAAAACTTTCAAACATATCACACACTGAGGCAATTGTAACTCGTCTTTTTCTATGAATGTAAATCCAAACTTTACCTAATCTTCGGAAAACTTTCATTTTTCTCTGCCATTTTGCACCTATAACAATAAAACGAATAAATAATAAATGAATAAGCAAAATACCTACATGTAATTACTAATTATATGCCCATTATTTTATCTTAATAACATAATGTATTCAACAGTGTATTGAGATAGGATAAGAGATTTATATTTTTGTAGGCAGGTTGACGTTATAATAGTAATTTTAAATACATTTGGAATCAATATTAGGTACTTAAAGTTCGTCGTTTCAAAATTATTTCGCCCCGCTGGTTTGATTGTGATGTGGTAAAAAAGTCCCAATGACCGATCTATGAACGCTTCTCCACTCAATCGACAATTTAGTAAATTAAATAAAAATGGTAACTGGAGTTTGTAAATACACAAACTTAGCTTTTAACAGTGAGACACAATAATTTGACACACTCAACCAGATTTCTCAACAAAACATGTACATCGAAATTTTTGTGGGAATGAACATCACAGATGCTCATCCGCGTCTAACAGGTACACAATAGTTCTCTAAGTGATCAATGTTAAGCGGAGCGCGGCGGGGTTTGTCCAAACTTGTATAAACTGCGATTGACAACGCCGGGTTTTGAAACAGCGGCTGACAGAATAAGTGAGTGTGATATTTAATTTCTAATTTTATGCGAGTAAATTAAACATTACATTGTAAAGTTATTTGTTAATGTCGTTTCTTTATTCTTTTGTTTTTTTTTTCTAAACTAAACGCTTTCCGCCCCTCTTGACATCTCTCTATGCCCCCCTTGGCAGGCGCACCCCCCTGGTTGGGTACCGCTGCTCTAAAGAATATATAAATTCTTATATGCTGTCCTGCGAATAATTTCATAAGTCATTCTTCTTCATTTTGTGAGCGTTGTTTTGTAGGTCTTCCTCCAAAAAAAAAAACGAAAATTGTATGTGTCTAATCATTGTAGGCGATTATACCTATTTCATTTAATATCTATGTTAAGAAAACCTTCCAGTTAGCATTAGAGAACGACACGATGTATATCAAAATCAATCGCATCCCATTAAATAATATCCATTACGCAAATGATACCACAATGCTTGTTAACAACATTGAGGATTCACAAGGAATCTTGAATATATACTAAGTGACATGTAAATCCGAACACCCAGTTTAAATGGTTTTATTTTAATAAAAGTTGGTGAATGTATTTATCTTACTGTAAATAACAAGTGAAAAAATTTTCAGCCTTATCAGTTGGACATTCCGGTTTTTATACTGCTTCTTTTTAATTCACTAACGCTCTAAAAATGAATATTTCAGCCGCAGTAAAGAATCAACGTTGGCGGATTTTGGTTCCTGACATCCTTTACGATCGGTTACGATGCCTAGAGTACAGAGACCTGTACGATTTCGTCAACTTAGTGAGTTTGATAGGGGCCGTATAGTGGGACTTCGGGAAGCTGGACTTTCTTTTCGGGCAATTGCAGTTAGAGTGCAAAGAAGAGTAGACACTGTGGTTAGGTGTTGTCAGGCATGGCTTCGAGAAGGCCGTCCGCAAAGAGCAAGGGGCACTGGACGCCGCCGTAGAACAACAGACCGTGAAGATCGCCGCCTAAGATTATTGGCCTTAAGGGACCGTTTTTCCACTACCGGTCCATTGCAAATGAATGGTTTGCAGAACACGGAAGACCTATTGGCATGCGAAGTGTTTACGGACGAATGAGAAGCTTGTTTTCATACCGGCCACACTGGGTCCTCCCTTTAACTCGAGAACACCGACGTAATCGCCTTGAGTGGTGCAGACAACGGTCATTCTGGGATCAGGAATGGAACAGTATTGTCTTTAGTGACGAGTCTCGATTTTGTTTAGGCATGCACGATGGTCGCACCAGGGTTAGAAGGCGACGTGGTGAAAGGAGGAATCCACAGTTTTTTGTTGAAAGACATGTTCAGCACACTGTTGGAGTTATGGTTTGGGGTGCTATAGCTTATGGTTCCAGGTCACCTTTAATCTTCATCAGAGGTAACATGAACGCGCAGCGTTATATCCACGAAGTTCTAGAACTCCATTTTTTAACCTATCTTGACACCCTGGCAGATCCAACTTTCCAACAAGATAATGCCCGACCACATGTTGCAAGAGTCACAATAGACTTCTTTCAACATAATGATGTTACATTGTTACCATGGCCACCAAGATCTCCCGACTTATCCCCAATTGAGCACGTGTGGGATATGATGGGTAGGAGATTGCTCAATTTGCAACGTTCTCCTCAGGCTCTAGAAGCACTTCGAGAGGAGTTGGTGGTTGCCTGGAATGAGATACCACAGGAAGGCATTGACCACCTGATCAGAAGCATGCCTAGGCGCGTTGGAGAATGCGTAGCACATGAGGGTGCATCCACACATTATTAAATGTCAAAGGGCTTTGAAGTAGTGCAATCATTTTGAATTTTTTATCATTTACTTATTATGCTTCATTAAGTACTTATACAAAATTTTATTAAAATAAAACCATTTAAACTGGGTGTTCGGATTTATATGTCACTTAGTATAATTCACGAAATCGGTGGACACTATGAGCTACGAATGATCGTTGCGAAATCAAGCCGTCAACGCAATGCTCCTCTCACAATTAACGGAGAAGCAATTTAATTTTAATGTATCGCATACAAGTTCACATACCTTGGAAGTACTTTAGAGGTCGGTAAATTGAGTGGGCTGGCAATGTAGTGCTTGATCTGGCAACACTGGAGACACCGGGCTTTGACGGAAGACAGGGGAATATGTGATCCGCCTTCAGTACAAGTTCGAACTCGTTCGAGTTCTTGGCTGTCCGTAGCACTTTTTCCTATTGTGTTCTAGAAATGAGAACAACGATTTCTATCAGGTTTTGCTTCAGACTTGAGCACAGTGCAACGGAAGCTCTTCCTGAACTTCTACAGGCCTACAAAGATAGTGTTTTGTCAAGAGCCAAGGTTGTTTGGTGGTTTAAGACATTTTCGCAAGGAAGAAAGTCGACTGAAGATCAACCACGAAGCGGACGGCCTTCATCTTCTAAAACTGATGAAAATATTGACAGAATCCGGGATCTGGTGCATTCAGGTCGTCGGTTGACAGTCAGCATGATCGGGGAAGAGTCAAATTTGACACACACCACCGTTCATCAGATCAAGAAAAAGTGGGTGTTGCTTCATGATAATGGCTTAAGTCCTTGTGGCTTAATACTCTTCCCGAAATTGAAAAATCACCTCACAGGAACTTATTTTGGGACAGTCAAAACGTTCGAATGGCTGTAACCGACCAGCTGAAGGCTATTCCAGTATCGGATTTCCAGCACTGCCATGGGGAGTGGATGAACCATTTCCAGCACTTTGCGGCTTCAGAAGGAAGTTATTTTGCGGGCGATAATATAAAATTGTAGCTATATTTGAATGAAAAAATAAAAAAAAAACAATCTCATCACTTAATTCACAGACCTCGTATAATCAGAAGATACAATACCTAAGGTAGTTCTGCAAGGGAAAATAGCGCGGCCCTGGCAGAAAACAACATTCATGTTTGGAGAATATAAGACAGTGGTGTGTGGTACCTGGCAACTATTTTCTGACAAGCCATAGAAAGAAGACTGGTCATTCTACAGACGTTGAAGAGAAATGGGTAATTGATCGCTAACGTGCGGCATGGTACCAAAAGAATAAGACGAGGTAAGTGATATAGCTAAGATATATAGCCAGGCCATATGCTGCAATAGCCCATGATGGCTGGTCTACTATATAGTTGCTATAGCTACAGCCGAATATTGCTACAACAACGATACTCGACGAGGGATGCAAATCAAACAAAATAATGCTACTTCATATATCACTCATTGGAGTGATTTCTGCATTTCATCGGGTCAAGTCAAAACAACATGCTTATTGTCTTGGCAGAGGCAGATTGCTTCTATCGTAGGGGTGCAATAAAAAAAGTATTTCACCTCATGCGTACATTATTTCCAGGAGAAGATTGAGCGATAATGCTAATCTTTCTCTAAATGCCGTGTACCTGAAAGGGCTACATGTCTGTTGATGATCAGCCTTGTTTGATATAGGTCTAATAAGGTTAAACCGCCTCAATTCAACGAACTGTCTTATATAATTTACAATAATGTGATGTATGCGTAACTCAAGTTATGTAATAACTCGGCCGTTTAAATCTAATCAGCATACACTTGTTTACACGTGGTTAACTAAAGCTAACCACACTGTTAATGCGTTTATGTCAAATCGTTTAAATTCCGTAAGTCAGTTCATGGATGTGTGTATGTTTCGATTTTCCGTAGATGGAGACGGTATCTAACTGTCGGATCTCTAAGTCGGGCCCAGAATGTGTGTGGAGCCTCCCTCTTTCCCCTCATGCCCCTATAGTCCCACGGTATCCATGGGTGTTCAGGCGTTAGGCCTTCGTGGTGGTCCAAGTATAAAGAAATGTGACTTGATAACAAGTTTCAAACCAAACGTACAACGCAGAAGTACGGTATTAAAATTCTTTGGCAGTATGACTTAATATGCCTCGTAAGTCCATATAACCATCCCCTTACTGGGAAAGCCAGCTAAATCACAAACACAAGCACCCATCATTTCATCTTGCTCAACTTTTTCGCTTGGTACATTAAGTGGCAATGCAATATCAGCTAATCTTTCTATAATACTGTTTGCCTGAAGCGGGAATACTTCAGTCAACGGTGAAACTCAATTCAGCCTTGTAATTTGATATGGCGCAACGCCGCATCGAGAAATGCTCAGCAGTCAGTGCCGTCACCAGGTCGAAAGGTCACGGATGTTGCAGTATTTACTTGAGTCTAAATTATATTTGCAGGGTGATTAGAAAAAATATGTCTATGACACATCGGACGTCCAAAAATATCATAGGTTGAGACACCTTGGGCACGCAATAATCTGATACAGTTTGATGCTGCCAAAACATAGTACCTTGGTTAGCAAGAGGAATCCTAGCTTTCATCTCGTTTCGATGGATGTTACAAAAAGCCGTTCACTTTCGGCTATTCGGAGTCCAGATGACCGGGGACTCAATTTGGCACAAACGCATTTCTTCAATCGCAGCAGCAGCTTAAACAAGGGTACGCTATTTAGTTAGGGCTAAGAAATGCCTCTCCATGCAACCTCTTCACCCTGTACAAGAACCAGATAAGACTTGCCTCCAGTACTACTCACCTGATTGGGATGCAGCCGTCCTGACTACATTGTCCATACCCGATGCTGTTCAGAACAGGGCTGTTCGATTGATTGATGACACTTTCGCATTGATGGGAGGTTGGCGATGTCTCCTCTCTACCGCTATGTCGAAGGGCTTTGCTTCTCAGAGCTGTCTCGCATGATGCGGTCGCGCGATGAGTCTGTCACAATAGCTCGACAAGCTTTGGCGTTCCATCTTAACACCGTCGAAGTTCGCACATTTAGAACTGGCCAGTACGACCGCTCCTTTGTCCCTAAGGTGTCAAGGTTGTGTAACAATCCGCTCGAGGAGGCTTTTCTCAGTTCTGCTTACCTTAGGCAGTTTAAAAATCGGACTAATAGGGTGTTTTTAAGTTACTTACAGTATACAAAAAATAATCATGAGCCTTGAAATGCCCTCTCAAGTATTAAAGTTATAATTTCAAAATCAGGATGTATTTTATTACGCGTTCGTGCTGAATAAAGTTCTAACCTCAGATTTTGAGATTTAATAACTGGAACATTGTACACTGTGAACGGTTACCAGAACTGGGTTTATATTTGTTAAATCAAGGGGCCACCGCATTCCATGGGATAAGTCCTGAACTCTATCCGAGAATCTTTTTTAGGGTGCCTTGGTCCTACTAGGATTATAAATATTATTCGATAGTAAACGAATTGTCAGTTAATTACCTTCGTTTCGCTGGACTTTTCCTCCATTGATGTCTGGAAGCTTAGGTATTGTGCCCAAACTTCTCGAATCTTCACTTTTTTGCTATAACTCGGTTGACATACGCAATCAGAGATAAAGGCAAAAAAAGTGAATCCTGGTGAATCTCCAAAAACCTAATACCCACGGGGTCACTTTAGACCACCCAACGACAGATAAGCCTCTGACTTGCGTTGCAATTTATCTGTTCCTCAGGCATATGTGTATCGCATGCTATTTAAATACCAAATAAACTAATTTCGTGCTTTGATTCCAACTTGCCTATAACCCAATCACCTATGTTACGGAAATGATATCCAACTTCCACGGTAGAAACCCTGCAAGCCGCATGGTGTCATTTACAAAGAGACCACGCAATTCCCATTTGAGCTGATGCAGATCGGTCAATCTCGACTAGTAATATCCAATTGTATAGCAGCTACATTCTACCACGTACCTAGTGTGTAGGTGTATTTGCCCTGTAGTGGTTTGCTATTGCTGGAACTAAAACATTCACATAGGGTTAGGTATACTCGTTCTCATGCATTAGTTTGGAGAAGTGAATAGAAAGCGCCAAGTGTTTTTGGCAGATGTCAATAGCATAGTCATTTGTTAAAAAATGGCGACCAGTAGACTGACTGTATACTTCCCACGCCTTCGGAACAACTTCTAGTACAATTTTCCATGTAGTTCGATGGCATCATAAATACATAGGTTTTGCCAGTACCGTTAGTACGCTATTAGCGCTTTTCATGAAAAATATGTTTCCCAGATTAAAGCAATGAGCGTGTCCGTACACGATAGCTTCATTTCTTTGGAACTCTGTTGTGAAACTATTTGTCAACAATGTTAGATAATTGATTCATAATCAAAAATGCATTATTTACCAAAAAGCATGACGTATGAAATATGTCTAGTAGGTTGCATAGAATCACCGGGGTTGGGAGTGTATTAATCTACCACATAATTGCGATGAACCTTTCCACTCCCCTGTACAACACACCTAATTTTTTACTCCTAAAAATGTTTAAAAAAATAATCAGGATTCTCTAAAATGTCAAAAACGACGTTTGAGCGATTACTGTTTTTTTTTTCTCGTTTTTGGCGATACTGCACCAATTAGAGTTCGGTGAGTCAATGAGTTATGATAGGACGATGATAATAGAGGGATGACATTCAGGGAAGTCCATATCCAAAGATAGGAGGCTGATCTACACAGAGGTCTTATAACTGGCATGGTCACTGAGAGGTCCCAGAATTGGGATACCCCTGCCATTCGGAAGTTACCGGCAAACTGAAATTTGACTACCTGTCAAGTTTCTAGGCTCAAACCAGGTATTGTGCAATATTACTCAATATGTGATTGTGCCTCCGAAGTATCTAAGAATTATTTAGAATGCATCAGCAATTATTTTATTGATCATCGATGTTTAGGGTCTTTGGCCAGAGGGAGATTTAGCGAGACGTGAACAAACATTTCACTTCGCGAGATTGCCACGCCATTTGTTTTATACACAAAAGGAAATTGTGTCGTGTATGCTCCTTCCAAAACACCTGTCTAGTGGCGTGCAAATTTAGGCCCTAGCGCAATAAAGCGGAGAGTAGGGGGTTATCGTTATACTTATCGTTATCCTCATCGTTATCGTTATCGGTATCGTTATCGTTATCGGTATCGTTATCGTTATCGTTATCGTTATCGTTATCGTTATCGTTATCGTTATCGTTATATTAATCATTATCGTTATCGTTATCGGTACCGTTATCGTTATCGTTATCCGTATCGTTATCGTTATCGCTATCGTTTTCATTATCGTCATCGTTATCGTTATGGTTAAAGTTATCGTTAAAGTTATCGTTATCGTTATCGTTATCGTTACCGTTATCGTTATCGTTATCGTTATCGTTATCGTTAAAGTTATCATTATGTTTACGTCAGGGTTTTTTCCTCATCGGAATCGGCTATAAAACAGCTACAAGACAGCTACACAGTTGAAGCAGTGCAGTTGGTGGATTTCCTTAATGCCTTCCCACTAGAAGGAATCAGATTTTGAGCAAACTTCTTCTGGGCATGCATTCGTGCACGTGGTCAGATGGTATAAAAAAGGAACTTTCCGCTGAGAGTAGCACACAAACAATAACCAAAGCAATAAACCTAAGGTACGTACAAAAAAAGTGCTACTCCATAAAGTAGTGATTGGGGCCCAATATCCCAGATTCTGGACACTAAACGAATGACCCACACACCCAGACAACCAAAATCTTCGGCCGGAAAAAAAATGACGGACCGTCGGTTGACTGTCCATCAATGTCAAAAGTAGAAGGGCGCTGGTTGCCAATGCGCGGTCCTTGAAAACCAAGTTTACGAGAGACCAACGATATTTTATGAGGAAATGTCTGAGATAGTCATTAATAAAATATTATAACATTAGTGTCGAAAAGATTTCAACCCAATACTGAAATTTGCCAAAAGAAATCATTGAAAAGGTTCGGCCTGGGAATCGATACTCTATCATTAATAAAGAGACGTTCAAATTACTGGTAAGTGACCAAAATAGTAAAAAAAGGTTATAATAAAAATAATAATAATAATAATAAATTTATGCATGAACATGTATAGGTTTCGTCAAAAAGATACAATAAGTAAATATGTACAAAGTAAGTAAATAAAAAACAAACAAATAACATCCAACAACAAAAAAGTTAAAATTAGTGATAAAAAAACGATATTTAAAAACTGACAAAGTCGCTAATTGCATGAAAACAGTTACTTATAAAGTAGCTTTTCAGCTCAGATTTGAATTGGCCTATTGAGGTGATCCTTTTTATGGAGTCAGGCAGGTTGTTAAAAATTTTAGGACCTAAAATACATGGTGATCTGCTGCCTACCTTATAACGCGCAAAAGGTTTATGGATGTCGTTTTGTCTGCGAGTGCCCATTTGATGTATATGACTATTCAAGGTGAAATCATCTTTGTTTAAAAAAGTATAGATACGTGATTTTGGCAGTGATTTCAAAGACCTCAGAGGTATAGCGTTCCAAAGCTCCTGCATGACTACGCCATCAGCTAATGAGGATTAATCCTCTGTCGCCTTTATCTGGACTCGCGTTCCTGTATTCCACTACAAGTTGCAATTTTGTGCTATACCTTGTAGGTAAATTCTCTGAAAGTTTTGTTAGGTTCAGTATGCCGAAAACATGGCACGACCCATATTCTTGTTCTTTTTTCAAGCCACGAATGTGCTGCCCTTGTTGGTAGCTTCTAGTGTATTCCCCTTTCCATTCTTGTTCTCCTTCAGGTTACTTTGGTATTTTCGATGCACACCGATTTAGGCTTGATGAAACCAATAAGCTGAAACGTACGTTGCTCAGGTTACCAATACTTCTATCTCTGCCCCTGTTTTAGCACAATAACAAAGCGTTCAGAATGTATTTACCCCAGTATTGGTAAGCCCCTTGTGCCATACCACGAGTCAGCCCATAGAGAAATGATATGAATCAAGCTGTGAACCACGTACATCCGCAACTAACTGAAGAGCACTAGCCATGAGTTAAAAGGGTTAATCCTCTAGCATTTTCATGTGGATTCACCTTCGTAAACTGCACTGAGACTAAAGCAAACAATGCTACATGTCGTCGCAAAAAAACTCGCCGGTATTTACCATTTTTAATTAAGGCGTAGTTTCATTAAACACACAGGATTATGAGGCACCGTTTTTGCATTACAATCACTTTGCTCAGTGGCGTGGACTTCACTTCTTTGATAATGAGCTTTTATAAACTTCTCTGTGTGAAACATACATTCGTATCTTTCCTATAATTGATTTGTTTTTTTTATATGCAAAAACTCTAGAGATTGAAAACCAAATAATCTTATCAACAACGGATTATATTCGACTTAAATGTGCTTACAGAAATCCGATATCAAAGCACCACGTCAAAGACAAGGTCGGCTCTTGTCTAGGAACGCAGCAATGTCTAGGCAGATTATCTGCATTCAAAATCGAGACTCCCAGACACATTGTCGTATCAGACGATAAAAGACGAGAACACTTAAGGTAGATATAAGTCGCCCGAAATGATTAAATTCCAACATCTGTAGCTAAATCTTAAATACATATTATTTCATGTGTATACGGTCCGGTTAGACTATTGCCGGCAAGAAAAATGTATGCGCCTTTGGCACCAATCGGACCAATAAGGTTTCGCTGAAGCAATGGATCTAATGAATTTGGTTGATTTTTTGTAAAATGTAGCTCAAACTAGAGAAAAGTTGTATGATTTGTTATGATAATTCTCATATGAAATCAAGAAATGCTTCATATATCACATGATCCAGCTACAGCTTAGTTTCCATTTGTGCCCAGTGACAAAAATTGATGCAAATTCCATCAATCAAAAAGGATTAGCAGCCTACTCGAAACATGGATCAAATCTTATTCAATAGATTGACATGACTAAATTACTGTACATTTCATTGAAAATGACAGTGTCTCCCTGTTGCTGTACAAAATTCTGCTTAATAAATGATTCGACGGCATAAATGAAATTACAGAATACTTCAACAAGCATCGAATAAATAATCTAGTCACTGTTGACAGGAAGATGTTCTGCGGGCCGGTAGAAGACTACACGAACGCGCTGGTAAGGCTAGAAGTAGTTGACCTACTGCCCAGCAGAGGGCACAAGAGCTTCCTCTTAACAGGGCTGGCTTAAGGAAGAAGGTTTTTCTTACGGTAGTCAAGTAAATCAAACATATACTATGTTTGTTAGTGAAAAAGCATTCGGTTATCTAATTTACGCCTTCAAAGTATTTATCACGCAGAATTTTGTACAGCTGCAGCAAGACACTGTTATTAAATGTAAATTTATTTGCTGTCATGTCAACTGCTTATTTTCTATGGGTGCGTTGTATGATTATGGCCGCTAATTTAGTACCGGACTCAAATGAAAAACTAATTTTTTGTAGCCAAACTAAGTGATTTATGACAATATGGGGAATTAGAATAAATCCAACACTTTTAAGACGCCTTCTCATTTGTTGAATTTTTTATCTACGTGCTTTTTTGTGCCCCTGCTTAGTAAAATTGGGTCTAAGGGTCACATTTATAGACGTTCCTTGAGAAATGGATGCCGCTAAAGCAAATATTTCTCCTTGGGTTTTAAACAATAACATTCCCTCAAGGAACGTTCAAGGGACGATTTGAATTTTGAATTTCACAGTAAAGTGTAACAGTTGTCATGTTCATTATTTCCAGAATTTTAGATGTTTCTTAAAATGTTGAACAGTTTTAAATTATTTCAAACTTGGAAGTACAAACATTTTGAAAATACTCATAATTCTGAGAAGGTTCAAAGTTTTAAGGACTATGGTAGTGTCAAATGTCGTGCAAATTTCGAAATATTGATAATTTTCGCGATTTTTTAAATCTGCGAGGGTAAGTTACAGCCTGCGAATGTCCTCCCTTGAACATTCCTCAAGGAAGCGTTATCTTTCCAAGGAGAGAGCATCCCTCAAACGGCACTCAGTCCTCAAGCAGCATCTGTAAATATGATCCAAGTTCAGTATTGGGAGGTTTGCTAATCTCTATCAAGTCGAAACGTTATTTAAGCATTTTGGAAATTTAATCTCACAACTAAACGACCGGGATACGAGAACACTAGTAATTATAAATAAATTGCTGTTCTGTTATTAGATATTAACCTGCACTTTTTCTTTTGAATACATGGAGTCCGAACTTAGTGTTGGAAAACCCAATGACCACCAATTTCACTTTAACTTACTATTTATCATCTAATTTCTTATTGCTTTTTCTGAAACGTTCGTACAAAGTCTAGAAGCGTGCATTTTTACATTTACAAACTCTAGACTTGTCAATGGTCAAATTTGGATATTGGCAAGTCACTAAATGAAAAATGGATATCTCGCACAGCGCTGCCGTATCGTACGAACGGTCAACTTTAAAGCACCTGTATCTCATTAACGATTCATACACACTTCTGTCATACGTATTGAAATCTTCCGCATGTCAGATTTTAAAGAAGAAAAACAACATTAAGACTGATGGAAATTAGATGACTGCTCGCTTTTTTGGTTGAGATTTTCACAAACCACTGCAGATTGAGCTAACATGTCTCTCGTACATATTAGCAGGAGACGACTTGTTGGAATCAGCTCCTAGGATAGGAATAAAACATCGCATCACTGTCACGGTCAAAAATATAGTGTGAACCGGGCTTCACTTAGGGCTTTTTGAACTTGGTAGCGTAATCTCGAAGTTCTCATAATTGGACACAATACTGTATGACGGGAGGTGCTGGTGCACATGTAAAGGGTGGAATAGCAAGTTGTAAAGCTGAGTGCACGGAAAGTTATTTCCTGGTTATGGAGTTTGGATCAGTTGTGTGCGCGGCTGGCAATTGAGAAAAGTGCTGGCAGAATAGCTTTATGTTGAAACTACAAACTAGATCGGGTATTTTGAAAAGTAGAGGCAATATCTTAAAGATGAAATTGCAAAAATATATTAAAAATATAGATACTCACATAATGCTGTGAATCTCTACGCTGCTGATTAAGAATGTGATACTGATATAAACACAATGGCGTTAGATTAAGATGATACTACGAGTATTTCGCTCTCCCTAATTCTCTATAGAACTCGTGGTATCCTTATTCTGTCCATCAGAGCATCAATCCGTATATTTGCCCTTGTTACGGGAACTGAAGTCCTCTGTAGTTGAGGGATGGTTAGGACAAATTCCACAGATGCCAGAAAATTCGAAGTAGAAAGAAATAAATAGAGAAATGGCGTTGAGTAGGGCGACTCTGTATTTCCCACGTCATTCCGTTATCAATTAGGTTGTGTTCGATTTATTTCCATGTGACCTACTATTCATAAGTAATCGATCAAAGCAATTGTATGTGAGACATAGGTTTGACCTATGCAACATAAAGCTTATTCAGGTCACTCTGATGAAATCAAAACTTAACTAGGTACTGCAAGGATAATTAACAAAGGACGCTGGTTGCATCCGGGCAATCACTCATCGTGGAGGTATTGGTTAAAACATTTTACCAAAACAGTGGCAACAGAAATTGCTGAAAACTATTTTCAGCTTCCTGAAATAGTCGCTAAAGGTCGTAAGTCTAACTTCAAAACTGGATATGCGGTGTTACAACAATAGTACGGTACACGTTATATCTAGGATAGCTTGATTTGAAAATACTAGTGTTTTGCAACCATTTTTATCACATTATTTTTTCGTAATTTGATTGTTGATGGTCATTTCGAAAAATTAGTGTGACTTCTGATTGGCCTTATTATTAATCAACTTGCATGGCGTAGGTTGCATTTTTGCGTTTTTCATTCTTGAGGTGACGCTCCAAAATAACAAAATCGTAATTTTTCTGAATTTTCCATAAAACTACAGTTGCAATTGTATTACAATCTTTCATTGCTTACGAAGTGCATAAAAAATCTTACAAACTAGTAAAAATTGGTTGTTATCTGCCTTCGTTATGAAGCTATGGGTAAAAATAGAATTTACTAAGAAATATCTATATTTAGCTGTTGAGGCCTGGGCTGTTGTATCAATGAATTATTTAAATACGTTTTCAATATGGTATGGTATGCCTTGAAAGTCACCTTTACACTTCCATCGGGCAGGCTATAGGGCCTAATTCTGACCCAAAGATAAACAAAAATTCACGACATTTTTATTAAGACGCATATGATCAAAATAGAGTACCTTCATTATGTATAGAAGCAAGATTAGTTTGCCTAGGATATTTTTGTCTACTAAAATTCGTTGGAGTTATGTGGAGGTTTGAAGTTAAATGAGAAAGAACGGGGGAGTTGTGGCTTTTGTCCGCAGCAGTCTTTCCTGCTCCAGGGATATTTCTTTGGAATCAGACCGGAAGGACATTCTGTGGCTTCGCCTCAACTCCAAAACATCACCCAAATATATTTGCTGCCTTTATTGCTCTCCCTCGAACCATAACTGGGATGACCTACTCGAATACCTCGCCGTCCAGATCGACTTCCTGAACGTCAATCACCCCGCTTCAGAGGTAGCTCTTCTCGGTGATTTCAATGCCCATAATGAGCTTTGGTTGGGCTCAAATAAGACCGATGCAGCAGGTCGTGCAGTCGAAGCGTTCGCTCTTACTCAAGGGCTGACCCAGCTGGTGACGAGCCCTACTTTTTTCCCCCGCGTCTCGTCACACGCCAGTAGCCTGCTGGATCTCTTTCTGACCACGCATCCTGCCCCTTACAGCACTGCTGTCCTGTCCCCCCTGGGTAACTCAGATCACGGTGTTGTGGAGGTTAGGTTTCGGTCAGAAGCCGCTGTGGCAGCAGAAACTCGCGCAGGCCGCAAGACTTGGCATTACGGACATGCCGACTGGGAGGGGCTCAGAGACTTCTTCTCTAGCTTTCCTTGGAGAGATGTCTGTTTCACTGACGCGGATGCGTCGACTGTCTGTTCTTCAATAACCGAAATTATCCACGTCGGAATGGAGGAATACATCCCTCACACAGTGAAAGTTCCTAAACCAGGGCCCAACGGCTGGTTCAACAAATCGTGTGACACTGCTCGCCAGCAGAAGATCAAGGCCCACAGAACCTACTTACAAAACCCCACTGTAGAGAACAGACAAGCCGACGTCGCCTCCAGAAACAAATATAACGAAGCGGTACGCAATGCCAAAAACCAGCATGATATAAAAGTTAGGCACAGGGTAATGTCGCAGCGCAATGGCAGTCGGTCTTTCTGGACGCTGGCCAAGCAGATTGAAAAGAACTTCTCACACAGTAGCCTTCCACCACTTACGTGTCAGGATGGAACTATTGTATTCGACTCAAAGGCCAAGGCGGAAGTGCTAGCCAAGATCTTTGCTGCCAACTCCACCATGGACGTCCCCACCAACGCCCAAGTGCCGTCAGTTCAAAGGGTTCCCCACACTATGCGGGAGGCAACATTCAGGCATAAGACCGTAAGACGAGTGCTCTTGTCGCTCGACATCAACAAAGCTTCTGGTCCGGACTTGATTCCCGCCATTGTACTGAAGAGATGTGCAGCGGAGCTTGCTCCAGTTCTTTCGCGTCTCTTCCAGATATCTTATGAATCCGGCACCTTCCCTGAAAACTGGAAATTTGCTCATGTACAGCCCATCCCAAAAAAAGGATCTAAAACCGACCCTTACAACTACAGGCCTATAGCTCCGCTTTCTGTTATAAGTAAAGTGATGGAGAGGTGCATAAATCGCGAGCTTCTAGACTACCTCGAACGTCACAGCTTGATTAGCGACAGGCAGTACGGTTTCCGGCACCAACGATCCACAGGGGACCTCCTAGCTTACGTCACGCAACTGTGGAGTAAACTCATCCAGTCTCATGGTGAGGCTCATGTCGTTGCTCTTGACATCACGAAAGCGTTCGATCAGCTGTGGCACGCTGCCCTCTTAAGCAAACTTCCATCCTACGGCCTCCCAGAAAAGCTTTGCAGATGGGTGGCTGACTTTATCTCTGGCCGCAAGATATCCGTCGTAATTGACGGATTCTCCTCTTCATCCCACAACGTCAACGCGGGTGTTCCCCAGGGATCGGTCTTGGCTCCAACACTGTTTCTCTTACATATCAACGACCTCCTTTCCTGCACGATCAACCCAATCCACAGCTTCGCTGATGACAGCACTCTACATGCAGGAATTCAGAGTGACAAGCCGATGTCTGCCGCTGAGCTGGAAAAAAGAAGACTAGCGACGACTTCTTCTCTGACAAGAGACCTGGAAGCTATCACTGCTTGGGGACGCAACAATCTTGTACAGTTCAATGCTTCCAAAACACAGTACTGTACTTTGACGAACAAAAAGCGTCCTAGCGCTCATACAGTTTCGATGGACGGTCGAGTTCTACCAAAGAGCCATTCATTTCGGCTGGTCGGAGTCCAGATCACCGAGGAACTGCTCTGGCACGAACACATCTCTTCAATAGCTACAGCTGCTGGGAAAAAGCTAGGCTATTTGTTTAGGGCTAAGAAGTACTTTTCTCCGCATGACCTTCTCACTCTATACAAGGCCCAGATAAGGCCTAGCCTCGAGTATTGCTCACACATTTGGGGTGCTGCCGCCCCGACTACATTGTCCATGCTCGATGCTGTCCAGAGGAGGGCGGTCCGACTGATCGATGACTCTTCTCTAACAGACAGTCTCGGGACTCTTTCGCACCGGCGGGCCGTCGGCGATCTAGTTCTTTTCTATCGCTACACCAACGGGCTTTGCTCCTCAGAGCTCTCTTCCATGATGCCGCCGCGCGATGTGCCTGCCAGACAGACCCGCCTGACTTCGGCGTCCCATCCTAACCGTGTCAAACTTCGTACATCCAGAACTAGCCGATACGACCGCTCCTTTGTTCCGAGGGTGTCTAGATTGTGGAACAATCTACGGGAGGAAGCTTTTCCCAGTTCTACTAACCTTAGGCTGTTCAAAAATCGTATTAACAAAATTTCTTTGGGATCATCATAGCAGCCGCGGTGTTCCGGCATTTAGGCTTTGGCCTGCGCGGCTGTTTCGATATAAAAAAAAATGAGTATAAATAACAAGAGAATATTAGAAGCTGTTCCGTCTTCAAAAAGCATCTTGAAACTGACTTATGAACTTTTATGAATAGTTTTGACATTTTCGATGCTCCAACTTCTTTTGTTTTCGTTTATAAATGACATGACTTACTAGACACTGTGGTGCGATTCTAATAAGCCTAACGGAAATCTGACGACCTTAACCCTCTGTCTTATTTTTAATGAAAGAGCAGATTCCAAAAAAGTCATTTCAAAGGTTTTTAATGTATTGAGGCAAGCTTTTCTGAACATTTTTGAATTACAAAATCTTTATCAATACATTTTCACATCTTTTTGGTTCGAGTTACGCCCCCTAGCAGCCATCATCAGACATCGAAATAATTCATATTGTCCCACCTCTACACCTGTACACCTCTCGCGCTCTGTACACTTCGATGTTCGCGCCGTTTATAAGAATCATTTGTGAATATATTTATAATATACTCCTTTTTGGTTGATTCGTACTTCTATTATTATTCATGTAGCGTCATTTATTGCATAAAAGCATATACACATACTTCCAAGTTTATGATTCATATCCTACATCACATAAAAACTACAGTACACTCACCATCAGCCAGCCAATCGCATCATCGCGGATAATCGCCATCAAAATCATCTGGAGACTTCTCTATGCCTCACAACTACCATGGCCTAACCGCTTGCTTAATCCAGATAACCAAGATAAATTAAAGTAAATTCTATTGCTACCCATAACTTTATAACGCAAAAGATATCAACGTACGGGTTTCACTTGTTTGTAGGTTTTTTTATGCGCTGCCCGAATAATAGAAATCCATAAAAACAGAAGTTTTGTCATTAAGCGCCACCTAACATATGAAAACAGAACTAAACTGGCGGAACTTGACTACTATTCCAAAGGCGAAATAAAGTCCTAAATGGACTATGAAAACTAAAAAAGCCAAGCTCTGAAACGTCAAGAAATAAAGTTCTAACGCCTTTTCGAACGATTATTATTCTTTCTTTTTTTCTCATATCGCCGCCGCCACAGTACAGTATTGTGCACAATAGAAACCGTGGTCTCGTATGCTTACCAACTTCAACAGGTATTATTGTAGAAGCACAGATTATACATATGCGACAGCATTTTGACTTTTTTCACTTTTTGATTTCCAGCTCAGATAGTATGAACATAATTCAAATATGGTTGTATCTGCATTTATCTGTAGAATGACTGTGATATAGTGAAACTCAATTCCGATACTGTAAAGTATAACGAAGTGTGTGTCAATAAAAACGCAATATTCGAATTACGCGCCAATTTGGCAGTCATAATGCCCATAACGATTGTGACACGACAGATCGTTAGTAGATAAGCGGGAGTTGAAAATGATTCATCACACAATAGAACAGCACATCCTCATTGTAAAAAATTATTACCAAGGTGGTGAATGAGATTCGAAAAGTGCAGCTAATATTCGGTCGGGATAATGTCCCTACCCCGACCACTGTTAAAAGGGTAATCCATAAATTCAAAAGTAGTGGTTCAGTTAATGATTTGAAACAAACGAGACAAGCTCACAGCGGTCGTTCAGAAGAAAATGTCGGAGCAGTTTGCGAGAGTGTAGCCGAGAGTCCAGGGACGTCGATTCGTCATCGCGCCACTCTCCAGCATATTCTAACGAAAGAGGTACACCTACATGCCCACAAAGTCCAAATGACTCAATAGCTTATGCCAGCAGTCCATGCGCCGCGAAGAGAACTCAGCAACTGGATCCTTGGCCGACAGGATGTGAATGTCGATTTTGAGGACAAAATCATTTTTAACGATGAGGTCCATTTTCTCCCTCATCTCGATGGCTTCTCAATAGCCGCATTTAGGGCTTTTCACTTCGTTTTTTTGTGAATTTGTAACAAGTCGAGATCCAATGCCAAGAATTCCGTTATTCCAACACGCACTTCAGAGTAAGACATGGTCACACGCAGAGTATCCAGATTTTAAATCAAAATCCATGTGTATCTCTACATATGCTAGTCATAGTGCTTAACGGTTAGTATTTAGAAATATAATCTATATTAAGCAGCTCGTGAGAAATATAAATAACACAGGATAAAGTTTTCAAAAAACTTACTTTGTACGCGGTTCTAAGCGATTTAGCTTTTTTTTTTATATCGAAACAGCCGCGCAGGCAGAAGCCTAAATGCCGGAACACCGCGGCTGCTATGATGATCCCAAAGAAATTTTGTTAATACGATTTTTGAACTGCCTAAGGTTAGTACAACTGGGAAAAGCTTCCTCCCGTAGATTGTTCCACAATCTAGACACCCTCGGGACAAAGGAGCGGTCGTATCGGCCAGTTCTGGATGTACAAAGTTTGACACGGTTAGGATGGGACGCCGAAGTCAGGCGGGTCTGTCTGGCAGGCACATCGCGCGGCGGCATCATGGAAGAGAGCTCTGAGGAGCAAAGCCCGTTGGTGTAGCGATAGAAAAGAGCCAGATCTCCGACGGCCCGCCGGTGCGAAATAGTCCCGAGACTGTCTGTTAGAGAAGAGTCATCGATCAGTCGGACCGCCCTCCTCTGGACAGCATCGAGCATGGACAATGTAGTCGGGGCGGCAGCACCCCAAATGTGTGAGCAATACTCGAGGCTAGGCCTTATCTGGGCCTTGTATAGAGTGAGAAGGTCATGCGGAGAAAAGTACTTCTTAGCCCTAAACAAGTAGCCTAGCTTTTTCCCAGCAGCTGCAGCTATTGAAGAGATGTGTTCGTGCCAGATCAGGTCCTCGGTGATCTGGACTCCGACCAGCCGAAATGAATGGCTCTTTGGTAGAACTCTACCGTCTATCGAAACTGCATGAGCGCTAGGACGCTTTTTGTTCGTCAAAGTACAGTACTGTGTTTTGGAAGCATTGAACTGTACAAGATTGTTGCGTCCCCAAGCAGTGATAGCCTCCAGGTCTCTTGTCAGAGAAGAAGTCGTCGCTAGTCTTCTGTTTTCCAGCTCAGCGGCAGAGATCGGCTTGTCACTCTGAATCCCTGCATGCAGAGTGCTGTCATCAGCGAAGCTGTGGATTGGGTTGATCGTGCAGGAAAGGAGGTCGTTGATATGTAAGAGAAACAGTGTTGGAGCCAAGACCGACCCCTGGGGAACACCCGCGTTGACGTTGTGGGATGAAGAGGAGAATCCGTCAATTACGACGGATATCTTGCGGCCAGAGAGAAAGTCAGCCACCCATCTGCAAAGCTTTTCTGGGAGGCCGTAGGATGGAAGTTTGCTCAAGAGGGCAGCGTGCCACAGCTGATCGAACGCTTTCGTGATGTCAAGGGCAACGACATGAGCCTCTCCATGAGACTGGATGAGTTTACTCCACAGTTGCGTGACGTAAGCTAGGAGGTCCCCTGTGGATCGTTGGTGCCGGAAACCGTACTGCCTGTCGCTAATCAAGCTGTGACGTTCGAGGTAGTCCAGAAGCTCGCGATTTATGCACCTCTCCATCACTTTACTTATAACAGAAAGCAGAGCTATAGGCCTGTAGTTGTAAGGGTCGGTTTTAGATCCTTTTTTTGGGATGGGCTGTACATGAGCAAATTTCCAGTTTTCTGGGAAGGTGCCGGATTCATAAGATATCTGGAAGAGACGCGAAAGAACTGGAGCAAGCTCAGCTGCACATCTCTTCAGTACAATGGCAGGAATCAAGTCCGGACCAGAAGCTTTGTTGGTGTCGAGCGACAAGAGCACTCGTCTTACGGTCTTATGCCTGAATGTTACCTCCCGCATAGTGTGGGGAACCCTTTGAATTGACGGCACTTGGGCGTTGGTGGGGACGTCCATGGTGGAGTTGGCAGCAAAGATCTTGGCTAGCACTTCCACCTTGGCCTTTGAGTCGAATACAATAGTTCCATCCTGACACGTAAGTGCTTGGCCAGCGTCCAGAAAGACCGACTGCCATTGCGCTGCGACATTACCCTGTGCCTAACTTTTATATCACGCTGGGTTTTGGCATTGCGGACCGCTTCGTTATATTTGTTTCTGGACTCGATGTCGGCTTGTCTGTTCTCTACAGTGGGGTTTTGTAAGTAGGTTCTGTGGGCCTTGATCTTCTGCTGGCGAGCAGTGTCACACGATTTGTTGAACCAGCCGTTGGACCCTGGTTTAGGAACTTTCACTGTGTGAGGGATGTATTCCTCCATTCCGACGTGGATAATTTCGGTTATTGAAGAACAGACAGTCGACGCATCCGCGTCAGTGAAACAGACATATCTCCAAGGAAAGCTAGAGAAGAAGTCTCTGAGCCCCTCCCAGTCGGCATGTCCGTAATGCCAAGTTTTGCGGCCTGTGCGAGTTTCTGCTGCCACAGCGGCTTCTGACCGAAACCTAACCTCCACAATACCGTGACCTGAGTTACCCAGGGGCGACAGGACAGCAGTGCTGTAAGGGGCAGGATGCGTGGTCAGAAAGAGATCCAGCGGGCTACTGGAGTGTGACGAGACCCGGGGGAAAAAAGTAGTGCTCGTCACCAGCTGGGTCAGCCCTTGAGTAAGAGCGAACGCTTCGACTGCACGACCTGCTGCATCGGTCTTATTTGAGCCCAACCAAAGCTCATTATGGGCATTGAAATCACCGAGAAGAACTACCTCTGAAGCGGGGTGATTGATGTTCAGGTAGTCGATCTGGACGGCGAGGTATTCGAGTAGGTCATCCCAGTTATGGTTCGAGGGAGAGCGATAAAGGCAGCAAATAAATTTGGGTGCTGTTTTGGAGTTGAGGCGAAGCCACAGAATGTCCTTCCGGTCTGATTCCAAAGAAAGATCCCTGGAGCAGGAAAGACTCCTGCGGACAAAAGCCACAACTCCCCCGTTCTTTCTCAGATTGGAGTGCACGTTGTAGTTTGGGAAGTTGAAATGATTAATCGGTGCAGTCTCTGAGATTTTTGTCTCCGCCAAGAAAAGCACGGCGGGTCGATTGGATTGCAGGTAGTGATGAACAGCATCAATGTTGCTGTTGATCCCGCAGATGTTCTAAAAACAAATTTTATCTTCGATGTTGTTCCCTCGAGCCCACCCTCCACCCGGACATTCCGAGAGTGGAGTGAGTTTACGTCCGGAGTTTTTAGTGCTCGAGGGATCCATCATCATTAGTTTCTTTGTTTTGGTAGATAACCGACTGCATAGCTTAGGTGTGGAAACATGCGGACATTTATAAGACACCCTGGGAAGACCTAGCGGGTGGTACTGCCTCGGTCGACTGGTCCTTGTCTACCACCTTCTTTTTACGTGTTAGTGATGTTGAATAGACCTAAAGTGGCCCGTTGGCGGACTTGTACCGCCACCCGGCAGTCGGTACTGAGGTATTCCTTAACGCGTGCACAATCACTTGGACGGGAAGAAGTTGTATACTGGATACAACAACTTCCGGAACAAGCATTTGCCACGGCCCTCGCTCAGTAGGGCTCAGCTACAGTTATAGAGAGAGAGAGAATTTTAAGGCGTGCGAATCAGACTTAATTTGTTCCTACCCGTGTACGTAAATTGTGTCGAGTAAATCAGCTCTGCCATTCAATGTGTCCGTATTTCTATTTGTCGATGTAGCCATGTTCCGAAAATAAAATAAGTGACTTAAATTAAAAAGTACCTACCTCTTACTCAGATTAAATATTTTAGTAGTTTTAATTTTTTTTCTCTAATAACTGTAGTTTTGTGAGCTTATTTCTTGGTATTTGTATCTATGTCCAGTCATGTTGACATTTCATATTAATTAGTTTAATTACATATATAATTCAACCTTAATAGTATTTTCACTTCTCACAGTCCTTGAAAAAATGCAATCTTCAGTTGCCTTCAGCACACGCAGTTTTTTAGAACGCATACTTTAGTTTTCCGTAAGTGCCTCTGGAAAAGCCTATTACTCCATTACCATTAGTATTTTCTATAAATCCTTAGAGGGTTTGAAAACACTGCGATCTCCCTTTTCCAAAATGTGACATTAAATAGTTGACCTCTATAATGTCTAATAAATCGTGTGCCTCATTATTAAATTAAACGTTGAAAAGTTCGACTGATGTAGCTGAAAAATTGAAATGGCTCTTCCAAAAAGGTTCACGTTCGTAGCAACGCTATTAGATTAGGCTATTGATATGTGATTCAACGAAATGCCTGTACAATCGGGTGACCGATTTACAAGCGCAGTGTTTATATCAATCTAGCAAACAACTGACTGGTCATGATGTGCGCCAGATTAGTAGTTGCATACGGTTCTAGTTACCCCAGCAGTGCTATTTGCCTAGTGGCAATGGTAAATAACTTGTAATTAGTTTCACAGAAACAGCCTTACAAATACGATGCGACGCGCACAGATGTTTGTGGTATGCCGTTGATCTATTCCTGATTGTATCACATACTGTAGTCAAGCGACGAAGCTACGAAATTATAAAAAGATAAAAGCGGTCATCAAGTCAACATCAAGCAGGAAACGGAGGATAGGCCAAGTCATAATAGCTATTAGAATAATATAAAAGTTGTGTACTTTTCAAATTATAGGCTTTAAAATAAATTGAAAGCGCTGTGATGATCTCTTAGTTCCCATTACTACAAATTTCAATTTTTTTTAGACGGAGTGACGGACAGTGTCATTCTACGTAGTGACAATAAGACAAATAGTAACACCACTTTTATTAATTCATTTTTGTGGAGAATGTAGATGCAAATCTAGTTCTGCAACTAACTTTATCGTGAGAGGTACCCACATGATGCTCATCATCCCGCTCAGCAAGCTTCCTTCAAGAGTAACTATTCCCAAATCAAGCACATGGTGAAGGAAAAAATGTCTTTTTTTAGGACGACTTTGTGCTACAAGCAGCCGGAGAAGACCGAGTACTTCAGCACGTCAGATAGAAGCAAACACGGGAGTACCCAAACAACAATGTTGCAGAGACACCGTTAAGATCCGCGATCCAGAAAATGTCATGGACTGAGGAGTAGACATTTAAAAAATATGTATCCATGAATCTATACAACTGACATTCATGGCATGTAGAAAATTCACATTTGATGAAACCAGAAAGATCACAGTATTGTTTCAAAGTAAACATGTGTTCCGGGATTCTAAATGAGAGAACCACTGAGCCCTTTGAGCTGAGAGAGTTCTTGAATGGCGAAATGTATTTGGACTCTTTACAAAATCATTTAACAAATTTATTGGACCGTTCGCCTGACTTTTGCTTTTCTACTGGGGAGCGGGGAAACAAAAATTTTACTCAAAGTCAATCGAAAATTTAGCTGAGTTACGGGACAGAATAACGGAAGCAGCTGAATTTATCAATAACGCAAGATTCGCCCGTCTGATAACCCTCAGGGCTATTGCGTAACTTGAAAACTGACAATATATAGACTTTTATGCCATTCTGTAGGTTTTTCTATAAGGCGTCACCTAGGGATTAGCTGTTGTTCACTTCATGCTCACTTGTAGCAAGCGCGGAATGTACTATTTGCACACTACCCGTTATCTAGTGATTAGATAGCCATCAAGATAACATTTTTTTTTTTCGGCATTATATAGGTTTCTTACTCAATAACCCTGCCTACCATTTTCAACTCAAGCTTGCTTTGCTGCTGGAGGAAGGCAGTTTGAAAATTCATTGTGAATTTAATAAATACATTCACGAATTAATAAAAGCGGCGTTACAATCCGTCTTGCTGTCACCACGTAGAACGGCACTGTCAGCCACCCCGCCTAAGTTAAAATTGAAATTTGAAATAATGGGAACTAAAATATCATCACAAGGTGTAGGTTTTACCGAATTTGCCGATTTCTTTTAAGGTCTATAGTTTGAAAAGTTTTCCACTGTTCCATGTTAGCGTTGTATTTTAAGGTTATGTCACATATATCTATTTGCATGAAATTGTTCATGCTTTCGATTAATATGATCTTCTTTATTAGCCTGAAATTTCCTGCAATTAAAAAAACATAACTTCACAAATAGGAGAGCGCTGATGCTGACACGCTATAGTAGGAATCTAGAAATGTCCCAGCCTTTCTGTTTGTGAGAAAAGACTATGAAAATCTAGGAGGCCTACAATTATAGTAACGACAGACGATACGGCCGTTAATCCTCATTGTTCAGGCCAGTCGGGTTGTTTGTATTTTTCAAAAATGTACTTTCAGTACCGTCTGTCTATAATGTAGTAAACGCTTCTCCAAGAAAATAACGGACTGATAAGATTCAGATGTCAGACGCTATCCCTCTTTTTTATTTGACTTAGGTAGAATGCTTATAAGAACCATTGGTGAGGAACCTTTTTCTTTCTTTTATGCCTCGTTTTCTGTTGCTCAAGTTTTGTCAGTTTGATTTTATACTTTTTATGTGTATATGACGAGCGGCAGGGCTAGTACGTAAAAAACCTGAAAAGTAAAAAAACGACAAAATGCCAACTTGCTGCCGAGATAGTTCGTCGAGTGCAAATAATACATAGCGCGTTTTCTGGCTATTGGCAATGTGAGCGTCCATCCGTGCAGGAATGACTCTGAGATGTATCGTTGACTAGCAGAGTAGCAAGATCACATCTAGATGATTGAGTGTATTAGACTGCATGTGCATAAAATCAGTGATATTTCCTATGTGAGAAAATTATTACTGAATATGCTGCCAAATATATCAATTAGATCAAGAGAGGATATATTAAAGTTATACCTTACCAAACCAAACCGATAGAATTATCATCAGCAGATTATTAACACACAAACGTTGATAGCTGAGAAGCATCATGACGTTTAGGCAACACATACAGCTACGGAACCGATATAATCTTCAAATCGCATTTGAAACCTTAACTCCCCTTTTCACTAGAACACTGCACTGGATGATATGAACAGAGGTTTTGTATATACCTGCCTCATGTATCACGAAGTGTCAGCGGTATACAGTTTTGTTCTCCACATTACAAACGGTGTCATGTAGAAATGGGAGAAAGCGGGAAACGCCAGGAAAATTTGAACGCGTACCGGTTGGCGTGAGAGCAAGCCATTTGCGGCACCGTTGCGGAAATACCGTTCTGTTGTAATTAACATGTGGATGTGCACCGAGATGTGACCGTTTATACACGTAATTTCGACGACGAGGACTGGTTATAGATTTGTTAATACCCTATATATATCTACCAGAGAGTTATTAATTCAGTGAGGCATTGAAATATAATGTAGCTATTAAGAGGAGTATGCAAAGGGTTATTTTGCCGGTAGTTCACGAAGGACGGCATACATCGACAATTTATTTAATTTAGCATACCTGTATGGCAACGTTCGAGTGGAAAATTGATGTACAATACGATTAGGTAGGTTTCACTGCTCATAGTCAGCAAAGCTGATGTTTTCTGGAGAGCGTATTATAAGAAAGATTTCCCAGATATCAAAATTTATCTCAATAAATGGATCGCTAAATATATGAAATATTTAATAAGTAAGTTCAACAATATGTTAGAGGGAGTTTATTGGAACATTATTTGTAACCAGTTGTTTTGTTCCTCTTAGCCTCATCAGTATGATCAAAATTTGGTCTCCGCGAATGAAATCATATCAACTCCCCTTTATGCTGAATATGAGGTCTATCCAAGTATGACAGTGCATAGCGCCATTTATTTCCAGCGATCAAGCCTAAACCTTGCTGATGACTTGCTAAAAAGCACGTAACAGCTCTCCATGGTTGGCTGTCTCTGATGGCACTAAAGTAGCATGTTTAGTAGTTCAAATGGCAACTATCCCATTAAAATGGTCAGCCTAGCGGTCACAGTGTGCCTGGGCTATCAAACGCGACCTGGATCAATTTTAACCGATAGCACGCTTCCTTAGTGGTCGATTCTAGTAATAGATGGCGAAGGTCTTGATGCACTTATATAAAACATACACGACATACTGAGAATTGATTTTAGCAACGTTAACAGTCAGTTTCCAATGAATCCTCTCAAGCTTTGCAAAAACTGAGCCTTTCGCTCCCTGGGAATGCTGATAAAATGTAAAAGGCTTTCAACCGACATCAGTCAACGTCTAACTACCCCTTTTCTTGAGACAGTATTTTTCTTGCAGAGCGTAGGGTGTTTCACTCTCCCATTACCTCAAAGGCAGGATAGATCACCTGTCCTTTCAACAAAACGTACCTATAGGTAGTTGACATACATAAAAATACCGGAAAGAAAGGTAATAACCTGGGTCCACTTCGGGTTGAACCGTAAGTGATATTTTATATCCTGTTCGGTGTTGAAGTTCGGTACTTCTGTTAATACATCTGAAGGAAAAGCGAAAACTGTGTTCTATGGTTTAGTTAACATCCGATAACTTTAAAAATGGTGGGATCATAGTTCATTTCCTAGCGCATTCAACATATTCTAAAAATTGGCGGAGAAATATTGTAGTTGCAAAAAACGCTGAAATGGAGATATCATGTTTTTAGGCTTTCAAGCGACATCTACAAAATACATCACGAAAAACTTGTCACGCTGTCTGTCCTGGTTAATACTTGGCCCGGAAAATACAGTTCAGATTCTTGAAAAATTGTTGACCCCGACGCAAAAATGAGTTGTGTTATAAGCTGTATAGGGTGTCCTGCTATAAATTGAGCTCCCCCCTCTAAGTTTTTTTCATGGAATTACAGTAAAAAATGGTTTACAAAAATTGTAAGATTTAATATAAAGTTTTGCGTGCAATATCTGTTGATTTCTCAAAACAGTGCTAAAAATAAAGCTGTATTTCCTTAAGTAGAACTCCCTGTATTTTTCAATAAAAATTGCGAAAGATTTTTTCTGATTCCAAGTATATATAAATTATCATACTTATTCTCATTCATTAATTAATGTGTATTTGAGCTGAAACCAGTTTACATTTAATTGTATATGTATGCAATCCGATATAGGGCCGGATGCAGTTTTCTTTTGTAATCGTCGACGGGTCGGGTTGAGATGGTTTAGATAAAATCCATTTATTCTTTTTTTTAAGTTATGGTACTATAATAATATTAATAAGAACAAGAATGATAAAAAACAAAGCTAAATAGAAATAATATAATCAAATCTATTGATACCTGTATCGGTAGCATACTCTTTCGGAGTTATAAAATGGTCAAAAACACAATTACAACAATTGTAGGGAATAACTAGGGCCGAAATCCCGAATCACCAGATGCTTACACTTACACAATTCTCAGATAACATCCATAATCGAAAATCTAACTCGGGATTACACAGCAGTTAATGCAACACTGAGAAAAAGCATAGTATTCTCAATTTATCCGACACACAGACGCAGCTCCATGAGAGCATAGGAATGGTAGACGAGAGACTCAGCATTCCTGAAACCACTGGTTACCTGATGGCTATTCAAGATGCAGTCATAAACACCAAAAACTACAAGGAATATACCAGAAGTAACCCAGCAACAGAGGATGATAGGTGTCGAATGTGTCGTATAAAAACAGGAAACATACAGCACATAACAAGGACGAGTACACGCACAGACATTATAAGATAACTAACATCATTCACCAAAGTATAGCTATTCGAAATGGATTACTACGTAATGATAACACACCCTACTGCACCAGAATCTGTGATATAAAGTGAAAAATTCAAGCTGTACTAGTATCGTTCTATATTCACGGATAGAACTATATAGATACAATAATAGACCACACATAGTATTACACAATAAAAAGACAAAAGAAACATCAATAATAGATAGTCCCTAACACAGACAACTTATTGAACGTCAACCAGGAGAAAATACATAAATATACTGGAATAAGTCGAGCATGGTAGCATGGCAATTGAAGAGCGTCATGATAGTCCCTATAATCATATCTAACACAGGTTTGGTACCCCCGTATCTGAGAAAAGATCTACAGCTAATCAGACTAGATGAGAAAATTTACGTAAAAGTTCAAAAGGTGTATACTATATAATACTTAATACATGCCGTATGGTCCAGAAATTCTTAAATGTAGACGAATAGGGCGAATTGGTCAAACAACTTGCACTCTACATACCCAGTAGTATGAAGCTGAGTATTCAACTGGAATAAAAATAATAATAATAAATGTCTTTATCCGCCAAACATTAGAAATAAACTTACAGTTATATTAAAAAGAGAGTTTGGCGAACGGTGAAGTTCAGATGTACACACTGATGTTACACATTCAACCTAACGCATAATGCAAATACCATATACTAAACAAAACTAATAATAAATACTACCCTTGCATTGTCTATAGAAAAATCAGCTCTGTTATATGATGTCCATTTGATATGGCTCTTCAATCTTAAAATATTATCTTTTAGTTTTGTTCGGGAAACCGTTGAACACAATTTGGTAGGCAAAAAATTCATGGTGAAACCTAGGAGGAGACAATAGTCCCATAAATCGTATATTTGAAGTGTGGTTGTCTAGCAATAATTATTTATGTTATATGCACTCATAACAATGAACTTACTATTCCATACAATGTTGCATCAGACGCTAGCTCAGCAACAGATAACGACTTCTCGCTAACTCGTTGCTTATGCTTTGTTTTCTAGAAGTTCAGTGAGTAAAAAGTTCCAATTGTGAAAAATCTATTTTCTTTTTCATTTGTAATGACATTTTTGTACGCCTTGCTTTTAACGTTTTGTCTCAGCATTTACTTGTGAAGCATTGCACTCGCATTGCCTATATATCATATTTTTATGCTAACACAATTATTTTTCAGAATCGATATTTTCTAATTTTATTTTGCAATTTGTATTTTGCAATTTTATTACTCCTACTTTTATATTTTTATATTTTACAATGTTTACAGTTTTACATTTCTACATTTGTACATTTTTGAAGTTTCACATTTTTTACACTTTTCTAATTTTGTCAAAAGTTGTTGCCACGTGTAATAGGGGAAAGTTGTTGTATGCACTCATAACAATGGACTTACTATTCCATACAATGTTGCATCAGGCGCTAGCTCAGCCCATTTCATGTTGTTCAATACCCGGCTAGGCACCGTAACAGTCACTTATGTAAACTTCGTGTTCAATACCCGGTTAGACTCCATCAAGTCTAGTAATTGTAAACATTTGTAATTGTAACGGACAGTAGCTACTGTCCTCAAATAAATTTTTTAAAAAGTAAAGTTGAATTTAAATGATATAACATTTATTTACGATTTTCCATTACATACAAGAAAACATTACGTTTATGTGACATATTACAATCTTTATATAAATTATTAAACTAAAGTTTCATGTGATACAGAATCTACTTGTGCTTAAAACCTAACAAACCAAAGTTAAATAGACACATTTTTCAAGAGCCTTTTGATGTGCCTAATGTTGCTGCTGAACAGTAAAACAGTAGCTTGCAGCGGCGTTGCCAAATCTAAGAATTAATCTCTGATATATTGTTTAATCTGCATCGGGATAGATACTCCTTTGCTGACAAAACTTATAGACCTGAGATTCACTTGAAGGTCTTTTTTTTATTTCCTAACCAAATAACCTGTTACATACATATTTACTACCTGGTCAAGGCGGCAAAGGCGGAGTCGGTTTAGGAAATATGTCCATTGGCGGCAGAGTTGTGTGTTAGAAACCAAAAATCGGGGAAGGCATTGAAGAATCCAAAACATTATCTTTTTACAGTTCTCTGACATTCTAATCACTTCAGGACATAGCTCACTGTCAATAGCTATTGGGATAAGAATGGCAGTTAGGAGTGCCTATCTCTTTTGGTACTTGAGATATTCCTTCTGCTGTGAGTGTTCCATGCTCAAGCAAACTGTCAAACGCGCGTAGCTTAATCATTAGGTTTTCAATGATTTCTCAATTTTCTGCGCAATTTTCTTGATTCTGCTATACAACATTAGGAAACTTTAAAAAAAATTAATGAAATCGGTAAAGTCGTTCTCTAGTTATGGCATGACCTCGCGAAATAGGAATTCGTTTATACGTATATATATATATATATATATACGTATATATATATATATAGATTGTCACTATTTGTCTACCAGGGGAAGAAAACGAGACAATTACGATTAGAAGTCTTGAGATGTAACGGCTCAAATACTAAAAGAGATATATTATAATACCAACCTAACTAACTCCATTAAAGAGTGAACTGGAAATGATATTTTGGCCTTTCGTTCGATGACTTCTGAAGAAAGGGGATGAGTAATGTTCGTTTTCAAATACGTTACATAAATATGAAAAAAGTGGTGGAAGTTTAGGTAAGATCAGATTGAGATAAATACCTCCGCATCATAGATGGTCACTGAGTGCACTCAAATCTGGTTAGCTACCCGCTAGGCTTCGTTCGTAAATTGTTACAGAGTGTACTTTGAAACTATTCTATAACAAATTAATAATTATTTGACGTACTTGTTTCATGCGTTTAGAAATAGAACGTCAAAAGTTCGCTTTTCCTACCGTGCTCAAAACCTTGAGAATAAGAGTATTGTCACTTCATTCTCAGGATTCATTGTTTGTTTACTTTATTTGGTTATTAAATAGTGCTCAAATTAGGCAGAATATATATTTTTCACCAAAGATGTACTTCCTCATATCCATATCGTTTCTTAAAATAAATGCAATGGTCGCAGAAGACGTGGTTGGAAACTAGTCGACTGTCATCAAAAGTGTCACTACATTATTGTAATAATTTAAGCGTTCTAAAAATATAGTTTCGCAGTATTTCAAAGTAAAATTTAATGTATCAATCTGCATTCCATTACTGTGTACGGTATTACATTACCAAGTGATTTATTTAAAAACGCACCCCTGCTAGAATACATCCGCACATCGCTAGCCCGCGCAGCTACAGCTTGTCAGCGGTAGCTGAGCGAGTTTGAGTGCACTCTGCGCCTCGAACCGTCTGTTATGAGGGATCGAGATAACACTGTCAACATTCGTACTCTATTTCAATAACAAGCACTGCTAATCTTTTCAGACGTTCATCTGTCTATCTATGAAAGTTGTTTAACTAGAGTGTACTCTCTTTTACCTCGAGCTTGACTTCTCAAGCGGAAGCTATAGATTAATCTCCGATTCTCTCTATAAAACCTACAGGAAGTTAACATACATGGGAATACCGGATAAATAAAAGATTAGCGAAAAAACAGGAGAGAAGTTCCCGGATTTGTGAAACCCCGATAAATTACGGCATTCAACGGGGCACAAATGTAAAAGCGATCAGACGATTTGCAATGGAGCTGCGGAATAGAAGATTTAAGTGGGTCGGAGTTTTTCGTGTTGTTTTTGCGCCATGGCATCAGTCGTTATAGAAGACTTGAGGGGCATTTTGAGAAGTTCCCAAGTTGTGGAATTTTGGGTCAACGTTGCGTGATGAAGTTAATGAGATATGTAGGATCACCGTTTTTTCCTCTCCCACTGGCTCGTCGTCATTAATTTGACATCCAGCAACGCGATTTGGGCCAATCAATACCGATTTTATGACAATCTGATTCTTCATGGCATCCGACAACGTATCCGACTATGGATTAAAAAAGTTGCCTTGTACTTTTGACGTTAAGAACACGCTCCGGCAAGACAATTTGCATAAAGTGTGTTGAATTAAATGTGTCTAAATTATCTGAATTATGGGTGAACGTTGCGTGATCATGTTAATGAGATATGGGGAACCTCCGATTTTTCCTCTACCACTGACTCGTCGTCATTAACTGGACATCCAGCAATGCTTCTTGGGCCAGTCAATACCGGTTTTATCACAAGCTGATTCTTCATGGGATCCGACAGAGTATCCGACTGTGGATTCACAAAATTTGCTTTACACTTTTGACGTTAAGAACATGTTTTGGCATTTTGCATGAAATGTTTTAATAAATTAAACGGATCTAAATCATCTGAATAGTGTACAACCTAAATGGCATATAACGTTTATGTGACTTGTATAATTTGTATTAACGCCAATTGGTCTATCGAAAGCGAATTATGCTAAATGACTTATACGATGCGATTAATAAGAATACGGCAAAATGTTCGGATATGGCAAGAATCGTGAGTGTAACCAAAAAAATGGTGTCAAGTAGGTTGACTCTGCACTTCCTAGGCATCGCCGTCATCAGTTCAATTAGACGCTATCGACATATGCGCCATAAACCTTATATCCTGGATAAAGGATAGTTGCTGTGCTTGCCACTGTCAATATGGCAATTCATTTATAATGAGACAGCGAATTGAGCTTTCCTTTTGTTGATTTTCGATTTCAATTGGAGCAATCCCTGGAAATGCATTCAGCAGATAATGCCGATAGTTTGTGCTTTAATTTGAGTATCTCCATAACAGATTCATGTGCACTGTATGTTACTAATTTTGTATGATAATGCATAACTGCCAATATTGACAATGATAATAATAATGATTTATTAATATAAAATTCAATATTCAAACGAACTAGTTTATTTAGTGTCAAATAGCGACAAGTCTTATAAACTTATTCTTATTAAATCTGGAATATTTCCTTGAGCTTTTAAATTAGCTGTTATCATTCGTGTCTACAAAAAAAGCGATAATGTGGACGTTACCAATTATTATCGACATCACTCATATCGACCAGGTATTCGAAAAATTATTCTCTAGTAAGATGATAGATTCCCTTGATAAATTCAAAATTCTTAGTCCAAATCAATATCGTTTTGTAGCAAGAGAATGTACCACAGATGATGTACTAAATCTGGTGAATCAAATCACTCAAAACCTTGATGAGAAAATTGCATTTATTTGTGTATTTGTCGATCTAAAAAACACTTTCATACAGTTAATCACAGACTGTTGAAGATTCAAGACAAATTAGGTTTTCGTGGATAAGTAAATTCTTGATTGCAAAGGAATTAATCAGTAGGGCCTCAAGTAGTGAAACTGTCAAAATCATACTCGAAAGAAATGTTTGTCAAATGTACCCCAGGATACAGTGCTAGGCCCTGTTTTATTTAATCTATTTGAATGAAATACTCAAAATTAACTGTGTAGGTTATATAAAACGGAAGATTGGTATGACGGGAACAGAATGATTGAGAATGTCTTTTCAATACTAGAAAATTAACCGTGAACTTTGGAATAACGCATTTTCTAACCTTCACATCACACGCAAGACTCTGATTATTCAAAGCTTGCCTTTAACATAAACGATACAAATTTAATAATTGACAGAGTGTACAATATCAAATACTTGAGAAAATTTTTATACCAACATTTGAAGTGGGACATTTAAGCAGCCTACATCTTAAAGAATATAAGATTTGTTGCATACAAAATCAAATTCCTCACCGGCATATTGATAGAAAATTATATCATGCCTTAATTTAGCCGCACCTAAGGTATGGCATATTAGCGTAAGGTACAACGTTTTGAAACGACATAGAAGTTTTACAGAGAACTTTGTTAAAAAATATGTTCCGAAAACTAAAATTATATTCCACGAATGATTTATAAAACGAAATAGAATTATTTGATATCGAGCAACTTTATTTCTAACATACTATCAGCCATTATCACAAAGTTGTCAGTGAGCCCCATAAAATCACACATTGCCATGATGCTCGATATAAATTACTTGCAAAACTGTCCCTTAACCTTATAAAACTATACTGAAGCGATCTTCTCTTATTTGGTTCCAAAATCACATGGACACCTACCCAAATGCATAAAACAATTTGGAAATACACATAATTTTAAAAATAAATCATCAAAATGGATATCCTCAATAGGAAGTCAACATATAATAATTGAACTTCTATCAAATATTCATTAAAAGCTATAATCTTCTACATATAGTGTGTCCCAGATTCACTTCTCTACACAGGAATCTCGGCTCCTGTTATACCTGCCGCAAAGGTTAAAATGGGAACAGTTTTAGAGGAAACCTAGCGCACTCGATAGCCGGTTTCTGATTTACGATCGACTAATTGGTTTTGGAAATATCGCCGAAAAACCGAAAATGTCGATTTTGTTTTTTGTACATGTAAATCTATCAATTTGACAGCTTTCAAAATGTGACATTATTCGGGCACTTTTTTTAAGGCAAATAAGATAACGTATATGACGTGTCTCAATCGTCTTTTGTTTTCCCGCATCCTGTCTCAACTTTAATTTTTCTTATGGCCGCCATATTGGATTTTACGATTTTAAAAAAGAATGTAAAATTTCCAGCTTAGTGATGTCTCATAAGTGCATAAAAGATTTGGAGTATCATCGAAATATCAGCACACGGAATGTTCTATATTATTTTTTTTCTAAGGAGGCAATGATTTATTTGTGGGAGAATAAAATTAATGATTAACGCATTGTGTTTAAATAAGTAGTAGGTATGTACGTTTTCTCTCATTAAAATCATAAATCTGACAAACAAAAATTATCTAAACCTGTTGAAAATGGCCGGTATTCCCTTCTTGAATGAAGAAAAGTTTGACATGTTAGCGCTGGACTTCCAGTCACACAAAAACGCAGACATTACCTCAGCAAGGTCTTTGGAGATGTACCCCGAACAACAACAGCCTCATAAAACTCAGTTTAGAAAAATAGTAGTTAATTTACTAAACCGAATAATCTAGAAGCGGATATAATATTGAAAATGAAAATCGCGACAGAAACATTTTACAAGCTGTCAACTATAGGTGGAGAAATTGGTGTGTCAAAATCAACAGTACAGAAAGTGTTAAATAAGAATGAGTACTATCCATACAAACCTAGAATAGATCATGGACTTAAGGAATTTGATTTTCCAAGGCGAATGCGCTTCTATTAGTGGTATACTAAAAACTCTAATGAAAACCCTGATTTTGTAAATCATGTCTTGTGGTCCGATAAGAGTGGGTTTACGAATTGTGGAGTTTTTAATAAGCACAACACTCATCATTGGGCTGTAGAAAATCCTCACGAAGGGGCAGGGAGACATCTACAGATCGGATTTGGAACTAACGTTTGGTGTGGGGTCATTGGTAATTTAATCTAACTTACCTTTTCTAATTGGGCACCTATCTATTTCAGCAAATCGACTTAAACGACCATTTTTGTTTGACACCTCAACCAATAGACATACCTAGACAAATTACGCCATTTTCGGTTTTTCGCTGAGATTTTCAAAACCAATTGGCCGATCGTAAATCTGGTAAAGCCGGCTATCAAAAACACTAAGTTTTCTCTAAAACTTTCCCCATTGAACCTTTGCTGTATGTAGAATAGGATCCGAGATCCCTGTATAGAGAAGCGAATCTGGGACACACTGTATAGGGAACATCGCACCCACCTTGTTTGTGCATATCGCGTCACCGGGCGGTTCGCTACCTGCTTTCATATGCCTTGGATACACTACCAATGATGCAACATTTACAATTCCCTTGCGCGCCAAGTGCGACCGATACGTACGAAATCTGTCGGATGTAAAAAAAATTCTAATTTTTAGTGGCAAATGAGCCGGGAAATCTAAGGTGTGTGAAAATGTCTAATAAGTGCGCAGATTTACCGGGGGACTTACGTCAAAAGTTTGCGATACACCCTCCCTACATCACCCAATCCCCTGGTTTTTAACCCCTAAAGATTTTCAAAAATTATCAGCATCATCTGAGAGCATTCTCAGTCATCTGAAATCATTTTCAGAATATACAAAGCTTGTTCGTTTTTGATACAGTAATAACCTTGTGAAAGAAGTTCACCCAAAACCCACCACCACTTTCCAAGTTTTAGATTGGCCAAGGATTTGCAGACACACCGATAGAAAGACCGAGAAACCGATTGTAATAGGCGATATGGTTTTTCGTGATGTATATGTCTCATACCATCCAAAAAACATAATATACCATTTTATAAATTTCTCGAGATTACAATACTTAGTTGCCAGTAGGTGTGGGAAGTTTTCGCGCACTATATTTTTCTCATGTGATTTTTCACACTGAACACGAATCTCAAGTCAAAATTGCGGGTCAGGGGACAAATAAGAAGGTAATTCAGGTATTACGATCACAAATCTTCTCATTTCTGGTAGATGTACATATATCTAAAATGACAAAAGCTTCAATCTTGATGTCTAAATTACTTGTATAACTATTTCTTCATCTTCCCATCATTTTGATTTTTTTGTTGATCTGTACATCGTTTTTATGCGTATTCTCTGAAGTATATCCACCGAGCCCCAATTTTGACCCTAGATTCGTGTTCAGCGTGAAAAAATGCATGACAAAATCGTAGACGGACTTCAAGAACACACAATTTTTTTATATTGTGGACTGTGATAATTTTTATCTCATATTCATCTTCCAATGTCCACTATTTTATTTTCTCTTTTGATATCATTTATTATTATACCTAGAAAGTACGTGATAGAAGAAAGTAAATATAAATAAGCTATGTGTATGAATAAATAAACAGGATAAGTTTCAGTGGGTACCCAATTCCTTTTTGAATTTGTAACGCAGTGTTACTGTATATATTTATGAAAAATTCAGAAATATGCCAATTTTGAAATACTAGCATTAAGTATATATTTTATCCCTTACACGATGATTCATAATATAAGTGCCAAAAAAGGAGTAAATTCTTGATGCTGAACTTAGCATGCTTCACTCGCTCTAGTAGATACGGTCTACTCGCCATTGAACAAACTAGTAGAGGAACTACAGCATATTTGGAATACTGATTTGTTTTTTGGAAATAAATTGCAAGATAAACGGCATAGCGAAATAAAAAATGCATTGAATTATTGAGAAATTATTCAATTTTGATGATGTAAGCAATCAAACATAACAAAAACCAGGAACCCTACCAAAATATTCATCAAAATAAAAAAATCCAAGAGCGTAAATGGAATATAGTAGTTCAAATTATAATCACTTTCCTTTTTGACAATTGTTCACACTTTTTTCTAGAAAGTACTAAATTTCTCAACTTTGTAACCGTCATCTGCTTAACAAAATAGCTTACAATTATTAAGTTTTCAAACACAATAATCAACATAATCACAAATAAGTATTTAGTCTAAGCTTATGGTTTAGTGTTCTTATTTACTATTCTTACTATAATCAGAGGTATACGAGTACACACCGCATAACCACTACAATTAGCGTGAACCTACAGTTAGCACATTAAGCACATTTCCTACTTTTCCCATATATTTCTTTTCTTGTTCTAAGGTGTTGACATTTCTAAAAGACACAGGGAAATTTTAGCTATACCATAAATATGTGCATTAAGTTTGGAATATTCCAAATTATGTGCACTTTCGGTATCCCAAATTAACAACATGACATATTAACATGAAATTCCATGTCACATTTTTAATTCTGAATATATTCTTAAACTCAAAATAAAATCGTAAACTAGCAAGGACACATAACAGTTCAAATAATTGCAATGAAGATTTGACGTATCGTAGCAAATAATTATTAATGTTTGCATTCTTACCACCGAAAAAGTTTTCGAAGTAGACGTCTCGTTGCCGTGTAGCAGGTAGCAGGAAATGTCAAGATAGAGTCCTGTTTTAGGTACAAGTGGTTTTGAGTGATTTACCACATTATATTTACAGCAAAAAAATACATATAGCGTTTACATTTATTTAGATGACTAAGTATTCCCAGTTACCTACAGTATCCCAAATATACTGCACTTCCTCTAATATAGCAGTTCCAACAGAAAGCTTGCTGTTGTTACTTTCGTAGTGATCGATTCTGGTAACAGATGGCACTGTGCGCTCTCTTCTTTGGATAGTACTTTCATTTCATAACTATCAAGGCTACTTGAACATATCATAATGATTAGTTGGGCGAATGTATCACGATCAGTATTTACTGTGATCCGTAAGTGTTTATCATAGAATGCTATACTTATTGACCGTGTAGCCTGGACGTAGTAATTGTTAAGGCGGCTCCGACGCAGTGAGTTTCAGGCCATTTACAAGGGTTTAGCTGCTTCGGAATTGACGCTCCATTTTTCTATATATTTGAATAAAATTTATACAGTAGTTTCAGAAGACAATTGTCCAGGGTGCTATAGAGCCACTTTTCTAAAAAAAAATTTGTTTCAGGAGTTATGGTGGGTGGAAGTGCAGCATAATTGTTGTTCGACTTCTCGATTTTTTTAAAAATAACCCAGAGGAAAAAACGAAAAAGTGGCTCTATAGCACCCTGTGGAGTCTTGTTTTTAGTGCACTGTGAAAATTTCATTGAAAAATATTCAAAAATGAAGCGTCAATTTTGAAGCGCGAAAACCTCTGCAAATAGGCTTTTACACGAATTTTATCCACTATCTCGTGCTGCCAGTCGAAGCAACGCGGCGGTGTGTACGGACTAAGAAAGGACGTATTCAGATAATTTGTTGTCCCAAGTTAAACAGTAGCAGTTTTAACGTCGGTCGTTCGAGATAAACATCGGACCAGTAAGTCATATTTTTAATAGACTTCAATGAAAGAGGGGACATTTTTAATCGATTTTGATCATTTCTTTTTATACAATAGGCCATGCTTCAGAGGTGATACCACAAAAAATCATTTTTGTTCAATCACCCCAATATGGATATCAAATGGAAGCACTTGTACAAAACAGTAATACGAAAACAATTTCAAATCAAGATGGCGGCCTTTACAAAATGGCGGATAACATACTTGCTAATATCTCAAATAAGAGTCGTCGCCTTGTACAATACAGTACTTCACTAAAAATTTGATTCCAAGATTGCCGCCGTTTCGAAATTGCGAGTTACATATTTTTGTACAAAACCCCTAATTTACATATCAAATGAAAATACTTGACATGTGTGGTAAAATACAGAACTTTGTGACCAAAAGTTTCCAGGTGGTTCCAGGGTCATTGGAGGCGGTAATCTTTTTAGTTAAAAATAATAATATAGTGAACGCATTTAACACAAATAAAATGTCACTTGCTGTTTAGCTTTAACCTTATGGAGTATCGTAAAATAAGCTTAACACGATAAGCGTCATGAGATATAATGCGTGTGTCGCACCTCATTTGGCGCTTTGGGCCTCGTGACACACATGATATGTCTCACTGCTGGCAGTTATATTTGACCGCGTAACGTAAGACGTGTGCCATGCTGATGTGATTTTCTTACGGGAACCAAAGAGTCCGTGGCCTGAGGGACCAAATTATACTGAATTGGAAATGAAAACATTAAAAAACACGTTGTTTATAGAGTTTTACAAAAAGAGGATATTCTACAAATCTAAAACAAAAAGCAAATCTTATAAAATAATCAGACATTCTCATTCAAAAATGAACAAAGTAATTTCACAGCAAATCAGTAAGTTATGGTAAATGTCGATATTCTAATGGTACGATTCCACCAAAATAGTGTTCAGCACATTTGTTTACAAACATTTTGTGTGAAACTCCAGCATTGAATGTGCTCACTGCTATCGAATTTATCTTCTGTGTCCACCGGCAAAGCAGTGCAAAACTTTTGTAAGCGTACAGTGTGCACGAACATGTTTACCAAGCAAAGTTCTCACTAACTGCAGTTCTAAATATGGATGGGCGGGAATATGTAGTGTTTTGTGCCGCAGCTTGTGTTTTAATATGTAGTCTGCTTAAAAAGAAACGAAGAAGAAAACCACGATGTTGGGTGAGACCTTTTCTGCAGCGATGGAATGAAGAAACGAATAGATTTGTAGAAGAAATAAAAGTAGATCCCTTAAGTGGATTTAAAAATTTTACTCGTGTGAAGATTTTGAGTTGCTGGTCAATGCACTTAGTCCTCATATTGCAAAGCAAGACACCAACTACAGAAAATGTGTCCCTGTTTCAATAAGGCTTATTTATAGCTTTTATTGCCCAACAGATAATATTCCATTTATAGGCCAAAATCTTAAATTAGAAGTATTACAAAAGATTAACTTATAAAACTATCTAAGGCGCTCCCGCAGAACACATTTTAACTCCGAAATAGAACATAAAAATATGTCACAAAACTTACAAATACTATTATAATTGAAACACATAACCCTTCCAGGTGATTTCAAAATCAAATTTGTGTTAGCACGACTGCAAATGAAAGTAACATTACATCTTGAAACAAAAGAAAATAACAAATAATATATCTGAAAACCCCGAACCTGAAGATTTTGAATCCGCTATTTTCTTCTTTTCTCTTCGGTACTGAGCCAAAATAATTTTCCATTTTCTCATTACCTCAGTCGAGACACAATTGAAACTTTGAACCAACTCTTGAGTGGCGTCGTGTTTTTATAATCATGCTGACTGGAATCCCATAGAAGAGGATAAGTTTCAATTGCTTGAATAAATTTTATAATTCTATCATTCGTCCAGTCCATTTTAAATTTCGTAAAAGAAGTGCGCGTACAAACAAATGTTTTCAGTCCAGGAGCGGAAGCAATACTGAGTTCGCGAACAACAAGTATCTACTCGAAGACGCGAGTCCACTGCTTGCATTTGTGAGCGCACAAAAGTAACTGATGTTCGCGAACGTTTCCGAAATGTTTGCGCACAATTTGCTATTGTTTGCGTGAGTGAGTCGACCAGAAGAAACATTTGTGCTGTACACTGTGCATTAGAGTGCCGCACAGTTCAGCACTCTGGTGGAATCGCATCTTAACGAACACAAATATGGAGGAACTCTTATAAACTAAACAGATTGATAAAGTCTTATGCAGGAATAAACAAAATACCGGTATAAATAAACAGTAATACAGATAAATATGGAATTACTACAACTACTATCTGATTCACTACCACTTGGAGAATACGGATCATATAAGTATACATCCCCACATAACTCAGTACTGTCACTCTCTTCATCCGATAGTATTTCATTACACAATTGTTCAAGCCTTTTTTGCTCCGCTTCGTAATGCGACATCACAAATTTGATATTCAATAATTTATAAACAATAAAGCAATTTGGACAAGATGACGTACAATACCAACAACGCTTCAATAATAAATGACACGAAACAGTGCTCAACGCGCGACATGATGCAAGTCTTGACTTGCAAAAAACGCGACGCGATTTATGTGCCACGCGACCCGACTGGTCTGTGGGCCACGCGACATACAACTAGTATCTCAGAAAAAAAAATCAAAAAAGGGGGAAAATCATAGGATTTGACAAAAAAGTCAAGTCAAAATATTAAACCGAAACTTAAAACAAGCTAATTTGACAATAATAACAGTTTGGCCCAGTGGACTGGATTTTCAGATTCTACTGTGGCGCTTAACGTGTCAATGTGACATTTCAATATTCGCCATCTAACAGACTAGATAAAGCTAGCCGATGCTACGTGCTATTGAGCCTGATGATTGACTTTTATTTAAATAAACAATATATACATAATTTACAATAAATAGTGAACATCTAGTACTAGTACCAAAATGGAAGAGATTAGCATAACATCTCGCACATCGCTGCTAAAGCGAGATCTGCACACCGCATTTGCCGACACGAAGGGGTTAGTAACGGCGTACAATGTAATATGCTAATCTCTTCCATTTTGGTACCCGAGTACAGCAAAAATAGCCAATTCTCAAGAACTCTTTTTCTTGTTCAAACGGTTCTCTTGTGCCTTCAAGATCACATCGCTATCGCGGATTGGCATATATCTGCTTTTCCTGGGATCGACCAGTTCTGGGAGCAAGCAGTTCATGTAGAAGAATTTCAATTTCTCTTCCATTTCATTTTCCCAGAAAACGTCATCCTTTTGAATGACGTCTATTTTCAAACCATACGGGGTCCAAACACCAAGCACACAGTACTCTCTTTGTGCAACGTGTAGCTGCCCTTGAATTTGGTAATACCACTTATGTTTTTTATTTATTTCATCGTTTATCCAAAACGTAATTTTTTAGTTCAGAATGCCCTCTTCAGGGGTCATTTCTCTAGCCGACCATGGACATTTAATTTCTAGCAGACCTTTTTCGCCTATCAAACCATCTGGCGATGCTGCCAGAAATGGATGGGTCCTATCAATAAACAACCCGCAAGATTGTACTTCTGATTGCGAATATGATTTCTCTATTTTTGCCTTTGCCACGCTTTCATGCTTTTTTCCATAGTCACATGCATTGCTAAAGAATTCGGTTGGGTATATTATGGCGTTTACTAGAGCTCTGCAACTTGTTATATCTCTTCTTCTACAAACCTCACCAAACCGAGACGCAGTCAACCTCATTCTTCGATGAAGACGCCACAAATTGCAATCCTGAGATTTTGTGGCTTGCTCGATCCGGGAAATTTTGGAGTCGGTTTTTGCAAGTTTTTTCAAGAATTCTACCTTGGCAGCCCTATATCTTTGTTGCTCATATCAGGCTTCTCACAGAATTCCCCATAGGATGCGTTCTCTTTAGTATCAGTATCTCTGATTTTAATTTTCCTTGGTTTCAGCTTCCTTTTCAGATTTTTGTGCGCTCTCCTTTCTTTAACTTTAGCAATCAAAGAGGTTGGACTGAAACTAGGGAGTAGCCGCTTTTGGATCACACAAACAGGTCGCTGTGTATTGTGGCTCACTACGGCTGCAGCACATCTTTCTTGGTAGGATCTCTTCTTGCAATAATTAATCCGTTTACCCCCAATGAATTTAGCTATGATTGAGTTAAACTGCTCTACAATACTATTATCGACGTCATGAAGTAAACTTACTGCATTTTTAATCAGAATTGCCAGAAATGATATCAGCCTCTGGTGCAAATCTAAAAAAAAAAAAAGGGTATACACACCTGAATTTGAAGATCCATGCCGTCTGTCTCTGTTAGAGAATGCATATGCGAAACCTTGCTGTCATTTTTAAGCTAAAATAACATATAAAATATAGTTATAATAGTAACTACGTATAGTCTAATTTATTGGCAAAATGAATGCTAAAATTCATAATTGTTTTGGTACCTACCTTTCTATCTGGAAAACGTTTTTTTTTCCTGTCCGTATTTAAATGCGGCTTCTTCGAGACGCCACGTTTATTTCTCTTATTGTTCATTTTTGATACCTTGATAAGAAAGACACTCAACAATAACAACACAACAATAACAACACAACAATAACAAAACGATAATACAACAATACAATAACGGTAATAAGAGTAATAAGGGCTGAGTATACTATGCGCCAAAATAGGGAAACAGTCGTACGCCAGATCGTATATCCAAATCAAATCCGACTCTGTGTAATATGCAAATTCAACCAGGCACGCGAACAGCACACCTCTGCGTATTACTATCCTTTTCTAACGTAGAGCGCTTGCCTTGTCACAACGCCGTCCTACTAGCGTTTCCCTATCACCCCCCCGATACCCCTCAGAAACTCTGCTTGACTGTGAGAGCGCCGTTAATGTATAAGATTACGTAGAAATCCACTGATACTGATAGTATGGATGAGAGGGAAGTTACTATTGCACTACATATGTCATTACGAATCTTTACTCAGAAGTATAGTTAAATCAAGTAAGTAAATGTCAGTAGTCAGTAAAACATCAACTGCAGCTACAGAAAATTCTTTAACACAATATGGACATTATGTGACAGTATACACCTGCAAATCGTGTTGTTATAGGAAATAATTAGTGTAGAGCGAAATTTTTGCAATTATACTGCAATAATTATTTTTCGAAAAAATAAAAACATTTAATAGAAGAAACACATTCTATGGCACCTTTGCCCTCAAGCTCAAAATGCGTCAACATCCATCACAGCATACATCCAGTACCAGCCACTCCTAATAAGCCACACCGAGAATCTTCGTGGCCCAAGAGCCTGCAATATGCATATAAAGCGGCAAAGGATCTTCGCAGAATGGCAAAGCGAGTTATGAATTGCTAATGAAAGTTAAATTACACTTTGTTACATACCATCATACTGTTGTAATGAGGCACACTGTTTGAATATGCTTTCCAGCATCGAAATTTAGTTGCTATTGAAGTTAGGTTAGGATGATTACAATGAAACCGGGAAGATGCCGTCACCTAAGGTCTTCATGCACGTAGTAGCTATTACTTTGCAACTGGAAGCGTGTTTCATTCACCGAATTGTAGCATTGTACATGTTGCTATGCTTCCTCTATCTCATAATTGTTGCCTCAGGGCAACAAAAGATCCAAACTACATTGACTTTATTATCATAAATCTAAAGTTATAAGCTTTATACAGGGTGTCCCAGAAGTCGACGTCAAGCCGAAACCGGGTGATAGGCAAAGTCATAGCAGCTATCAGAAAAATATTTAAAAAAATATAGAAATTTCACACCCTACGGCAGTCTGTCAACTCCTTTTACTACAAATATTAACTTTTCTTGTATTTTATTTTTACAATGTAATGATGAATAATGCATCTTCAAACTGGTGTCTCAACCTTACTGCCAACTTTTCTCGTTCAGGAAAAATTGCCACTTATTTCCCAACCAAGTATTCCAAAGTAAAACTTTGCTCAACTTTAACTGGCTGTACTGGAAAAAAAATGTACTACGAGAGCTTGGCAAGTAACCTTAAAAGTTGGCGCATTTAATAAGGATTCCAAAATGGTATAACACTTAGAAGATTACTCGTTAACTTATGCACAATTTTTATTTGAAGAAAAACTGATGAAAATTTTTCAAAATTTCTTAATTAAACAGCGATTATGAAAACGCACAAGGACCCCTAAGGATATCTGTTTGCACAACAGTGGGCGTCAAAATGCTGCTGATGATGATTTACCTTTACAGCAAATGCTCAAACTGTTTTCCTTCAGCCTCAATACACGCTCGACATCTTCTTAAAAAAGATCGGGTTATTAAACGAGCGAATCCACGGTTATTAACAAACTCAGCTGCTTCCAATAGTCTTTGCCGTAGCTCAGCTACATTTTGAATCGGCTTGAAATACACTTTTTCTTTTACAGTTCCCCAGTAAAAAAATCTAACGGATTCAAATCTGGTGACCGGGCTGGCCACGGTATTATACCAGACCGCCCTATCCATCTGCCTGGAAAGTTTTGATCGAGATACTCTCTCACTGAGAGTGCATAGTGCGCTGGCCAGCCATCATGCTGAAACCACATGTCCCTGTAAATACTCAGTGACACGTCCTTCAATAAATTTTCTAAATGATTTTGCAAAAAACCTAAATGAACCTCAGCAGTCAAAGTCTCTGGGAACTCAAACGGACAGATTATTTTTCCATTTAATATTCCTGTCCAATGGTTTATCTTGAAGCGATATTGAGATTTATCTTTTCTCATCAAATGTGGGTTTGCTACGTGCCACCCGTGTAAGTTATGCAGGTTCATGTACCCATCTGTCTTAAATGTGGTCTCATCTGACCATAATTTTTTTTCAATGAACCGTGGATCTTCCCTGTGTCTTTCTAACATTGTGCGACAAAAAGCAACTCGGCGCTCATAATCCCGGGGCAGAAGAGCTTGAACACGCTGTACGTGGTATGTACGTTTTTTTGCAAGATTCTATGGTCTGTACTTTTGGGCACACCTGTTTTTAGTTCTATTGCACGCACTGAAGTACTCGGGTCTTCTTCGACAGCTCCTAGCACCACGTCTTCGTAGGGAAGGAAAGATCTCCCCTCACCGTGTGATTGGTTTGGTAGTTGGCCCTCTGAGAACAGTAAGCGGTGCACATTTGTGAACACTCGATGATCTGGATGACGAGCTGCATTCGGGTACCTCTCACAGTAAAGTCTCGCTGCAGCACTAGCGTTGCATCTGCATTCCCCATAAATGAGGTGCATGTTAGCATATTCTTGTACAGTGTACACGGACATAGCGGCACTGCACAATCACACTATCAAATATAGTCTAAGGAAAGCAAATGTTGTTTTGAAGAGCAATTAAACAGTCCAAATCCAAATCACAAGCGCTCAACAGTCCAGTTCACGAATCCAAAATTAGTAACAGTACGAAATCAACAAGCACGAACATGTAAAGATGCGCAGTAAACTAAGGAGTACTGATCGGTATCAAAGTATGCAATAGCAAGTAAGTGATGTGCTTCATCCATACCATATAAAGCGTGTTCAACCTCTCCTGCCCCGGGATTATGAGCCCCGAGTTGCTTTTTGTCGCACAATGTTAGAAAGACACAGGAAAGATCCACAGTTTACCATACCATTTTGGAATCCTTATTAAATGCGCCAACTTTTAAGGTTACTTGCCAAACTCTCGTAGTACATTTTTTTCCAGTACAGCCAGTTAAAGTTGAGCAAAGTTTTACTTTGGAATACTTGGTTGGGAAATAAGTGGCAATTTTTCCTGAACGAGAAAAGTTGGCAGTAAGGTTAAGACACCAGCTTGAAGATGCATTATTCATCATTACATTGTAAGAATAAAATCCAAAAAAAGTTAATATTTGTAGTAACAGGAGTTGACAGACTGCCGTAGGGTGTGAAATTTCTATATTTTTTTCAAAGACCTATAATTTTCAAAACACATACATAAAATTTTTTTAAATATTTTTCTGATAGCTGTTATGACTTTGCCTATCACCCGGTTTCGGCTTGACGTCGACTTCTGGGACACCCTGTATATATACTGAAATAACGTTTTTGCTTAATTTCGGTTAAACTGTTAGAACAAGTTTACATTTGGGGAAAATATGATTTGGTGATGACAGAATCTAGGCAATATGACACACTTTTCTAAGTTAAATTACTATTTACGTGATTTCACCTTTTCCGCATTACATGTGATTTCATGTAAAAGTAATGGTTTACGTAGCAAATACACATAGCAAGTGTCATAATCACATTTTTATATAAATTCATGTTGTTGGTAATGTAAAAATAAAAGAACATGTATTATGAAAATATTTACATGACAAAATGTTACTTTACACACCTTTTTTAAAGTGTAAGTCACTCATAAAAAATGTCTATGTCTTTGACATGAATCAAGTTATTTGAGATCTACGATAGACGCTCTGAATGAGGAGTATGATATATTCTGACAAAAAGTTAGTTTGAAATCATTATCCAGTAGTATTGCGCTGATACAAAAAAATAGGTTTCAGTAGCTGATATTCCAAAAATCGTAAAAGCACATTAATGGCACATGAGGCCATATCATAATGTCAGTACGTAGCTCAGCACAGCCAGAATTTACGTAAGCAATGAGAGGTATATTATTATGTCCTCAGCTCAGATATTACCCCATAGATACTCCACTGCAATATTCATATACCAATATGTACTTATTAATTAAAAACTGCCACAAAACGGTCACATAAATTATACTTTGACGTTATTTTTAATAAAACCAGAGGGTCGCTTTTTATTTACTTTTTGCGTTGATGCATGGCATTTATTACCAAATCCGGCGGAATGCTGCAAAAACTCGATTAAAACAAAATTGAATAGCACTCCGAGAGCTATAAATTTCGGAGTTCGATTATTAAATTCAGTTGTTGCGATTGCCAGAAAGAGATGACACTATGAGTCATACAGTGCATTGTGTGGACTCAGGGACAGTTTCTCTTTTATTGATGTACACAGCATAATCTTCAAAGCTTCTCTTCAGAATAGATACAAGAGAAATCTGCGGGCTAAGCCGTGACGTCATGTTTAACCATACAAATACACTCATTGCATGACACGGGGTCTCCAGAACTACAAACATTCTATTTCAGCCCAGATAGCTATTAAGATATCCCAAAGCTTGGGAAACTTCATCCCAGTTTGATTTTAACAGCTTATTTTCATTTTTTTTTTCGAGAATATTATCGAATTTTTTTTTAGTCTGAGGATGGAAGACACTTTTGTTGCGGTACCTATTGTTAAAACTATCGCTTTTATGAGGCTGGCAATAAAGCCCGCATCACAGGAAAGAAAAACATAAAATTTGCTCAAATCAATACATCTGAAAATTGCACTCTGTAAATATGGTGATACGGTAAAGTTGTGATATATAATTAACAAACTTGGCCAAAATAAAATACCATAGATTGTCTTTACGGTTACTGTGCAAAACTATTCACGGTTGTTTTTTCAGGTTCCATAATATAGCTTATAGGAAGTATCTTTTTAACATATTTGTACAGAAAGCTGTGTTCTAGAATTTTACTAATGTATTTCAATAATAGCGCATCTCGATGGTTATAAGTTGATCACTGCAAAAAGTGTACAATTAAGGCTTTTACAATATGGCGCGCATATCACAATATAGAAAATAGTTAAAAAGTTACGAAGAATTGGATCCTAATTTAGGTCCAGATTTACAAGACTTTAGATAGCGCCCATTTCAAACACAGTGTACAGAAAAAAATAGTAACAATAGTTATATATTATATACAAAACACTTGGTTTTCAACCAAAAATAATTTCCCAAAAATGGTTGAGTGCATTGCTGCTGACATCGAGGTGATCATGTTGCCATATCCTGGTCGCCAAGAACAAGATTTTTAGAATAAAACTACCCGATATTCAACTCTCTCGAAATTTCTATGATATCGAGACCAACTTATTGTGTATCTAACGAAGCTACAAAGTAATCGTAAACAGTGGTTGATTCGTGATCAACGCGTGATCGGTAGCCATGGCGCTCTGTCGGCTTCTTCCTGATTGGCTTGTAGCGACGACCCTCCAGACAAAGTCGCACGGTTGCCACGCTCGGCGAGTTTTTGCCAGAGTGGTTGATCACATTCGCATGGATCACAAATCAATCTGTTGGTGCAATACGTGCAATAACTGTTGTAAAGGACATTATATAACAATAAATGGCATCACAAAGGTATATTCCAATTTGATCTGCAGCAAATTATGAACGGCATATACGGAGATGCGAAAACAAGCTCAAAAAGGTGAAGGAAATTTTTGTGCAATCTTTATAGTTAAATTTTTCACATTAATGCGATGTCGAGGTATGTGGCCCTATCGCAATTGAAAATAAGGTTTCGATAATCCTTCCATAAAGTTTTGATGAGTACATCTGAAATAACCTTGAGATATTCTTCAGGGAAATACAAAAATCTTCTTTTGTGTTTTTTTGTGCAGATTTATCTATTAAAATCCTATCCGCAATCTATTTTCCGTGCACACACCTTCAACCGAATGTATGCCATATATGATATTACCGTTTCCAACTTTCACCAAGGTTAATAGGAACCATAACAGCTCCCTACCCTTCCCCCCTATAAGAATATTGATTTGTAGCCTCACATTTCAAGGTTAGACTTCTTGTAATGTTTCTGTTCAACATTCGGCGATTTCTGACAATTTTCCCAATAAAACATGATCATTGTGACATTAAGCCTGGCAACGCTGCATAGTAGAGGGAACTCTCAGCGTCACGTTGATGGTTCGTCACCACGCACAGGATTGTAATCAGTTACGGATACCCGTTTATGAGCGCGAACGTTTTATGCACGTCTTGACTTGATTTTTCTTGCGGAAATTTAATATTAGTCTAAAATGTCTGACACAGATACAGCTGATGAAGTGGTTGAAATCAGCTTAACGTCACCCAGAAAAAGGGCTAAAAAGCTTCATCTTAGCGCAGGTGAAAAACAAATTATTCTAAATATCTACAAGAACCAGATGCAAGAGAATAGTGGATTGGCTATAGAAAATATCGTATGTAAGGTTGCTGAAATTTCTGGAGTAGGTCGATCAAGTGTTTACAAAATCTTGAAGGAATATAGACAAAATCACTCACTATCTGAGCCAAAAACATATCCAGCGAGACAAAAAATCATCGAAAAAATAGATGTCTTTGACAAAAATGCCATTAGAAAAAAAGTACATCACTTTTTCTTCAGGAATGAAATACCTACAATAGATAAAATATTGAAGCAAGTGAATGATGATGAGGACCTGAAAAATTTTAAAAGATCTACGTTGAAAGAACTAGACTTTCGATTTTTGAAAAGAGGAAGGAATAGTTTATTGATAGAAAAGGAGGAAATTGTTATCTGGAGGAGAGAATACCTTAGATAAATTAGGCAATTCCGCGCTGAAGGAAGAAAAATTTATTATTTAGACGAAACATGGGTGAACGCGGGGCATACGCAGGAAAGGTTTGGGTAGACAGATCTGTGAGGTCCTCAAGGCAGGCTTTTTTAGATGGCCTTTCGACGGGATTGAAAAATCCTGCAGGTAGGTTTCGAAGTATATGAACTTTTTTGGATGCAGATAATTCATTTTCTGATCGAATCAATGATTTGGAAGCTCCGAACTCAGTTTTGCTATCTCATCCAAGTTTCTGAGTATTTCCTTCACCCAAAAACTAATCTAAGACCCTATCCTACACTAACCTAAAAAGAGTAAGTTGCTTAATTTCGTCATTTAGTGCGCTCGCTGAGAAGTAAAATAACTAATTACTTTCAGGCAAGGGAAAACGCCTGATCATTTGCCACATAGGTAGCGTAGATGGATTTGTTCCTGAAGCATTGTGGGCATTTGAATCCAAAAAAACTGGAGACTATCACGAAGAAATGGATGGTAACTCATTTGAAAATTGGTTCAAAAAATTTTTGCCGACACTTGATGATAACGCAATTATTGTGATGGATAATGTCCCGTACCACTCCAGAAAATTGGAAGAAATTCCAACAATGGCCACCAAAAAGGCAGACATTCAACAGTGGCTTGTCTCAAAGAAGATCGACTTCGACCAAACAACGGTGAAAGCTGAGCTGATAAATATAGTCAAGCGACAGTATAAATATGATTTAAAAATTGTTGACGAAATGGCCAAAAACCAAAATAAAACGATTCTCAGGCTGCCTCCCTATCACTGCGAACTGAATCCTATCGAGTTGATTTGGGCCGACATCAAGCAATACGTGGCGTCAAATAACAGCACTTTTAAGTTTTCTAACCTTAAAAAACTGTTTGATGTTGCTGTCGATAGAATTACGCCAGCAAAATGGAGAACATGTATTGACCATGTCCAAGAGAAGGTTGAATGTGGAAATTCCAAATTTATAATTACACAAAATTAGGGTTAATTTAGGAGTTCCAAAGCATAATAGTGCCATTTTGACCTTCTTCCTATTTCTCATGTAAATTTTAATAGCAATCAAACTAACAAACTTTATGGAGTCTGTAATAAACTTGTACTACTACTACTACGTCTGTAGTTTCTATTTGCTCAAAAAAATTTGCTCTGCATTGTGAATAGAAGGTTGATTTGTAAATATTATTGGGTATATATGTAAGTTAATAATAAAATATGAACAATTTCAATTGAGATGGTCCACAAGTTTTTTTCGTGTGCGTTTTAGTAACATTTTGCTGAAATGGTGAATACAGAATTTTTTGCACTGATTCCTAATGTCGAAATATGATTAGAAAGGCGTGGTATATTCCTGATAATTTACTATGCTTTTGATAGAATTTACAGCAACACATATCTTGTACGACATTTTTTGATAGATCAGTCACAATAGCTTGATACGGCCCTGTAGCGTCTCCTACGGTTAAGTTCTTGATCACGTGCAATACGGGTGTATATGTTTGATTTTACTTTGTTTCTTCGATGGATACAGTTTAGCACCAACAATGCTTCGCCATTTTTTGGTTGGAACACAAAAAATATCGACCCCATTTGTGCACTGGTCTGACATATAACTTTACTTATACGGAATCATACCTATTAGTGGGAAATGCTGAAGCAGCTTACTAAATTTCGTTTTTATTTCTTATGCGTGAACGATTTCATAAATTCAGCAACTAGTGTTTGGCAACTACATGATATCTGCATGACGAAAATTCATGACACTCAGGTCCATCAATCTGTCTGTGTAATCTCAGAAACGGTTGCAATGGATTTTGATGAAGTTTGGGAAGACATAAGGAGTAGTCATAGCATACAGTTCTGCATTTCTTTTAGAAAATTGGTAGTAGTTGTCACAAAGCAAACTTCGTCTCTGTACGTTGTTAAACTATTCCACAATTCCAGATAAATCAAGAAATTTGGGTGATTCCAAAACTATGTTTTTACTATTTTTCATGAGACACAAGCTGCTCGGCAAGGATCATCGTAGATTTTTAAACTTTTTTGTAGGGATGCTTTAAAAACACTTCTAAGAGACCGTGGGGGAAATTTGAAAATAAATGCATATGAATGCGTAAGAATATTGAGCCAGTCTTCTTAACACAATTTGTTTGTTCCAGGTTACGGATCCGTATCACCTCGTACAACATGGGGCAAACTAGTGACCATCATGTACGCACTAGTGGGCATACCACTGATGCTGCTCTATCTTTCAGCAACAGGAGATGTTCTAGCTCGCAGCTTCAGACGATTGTATGGAAAAATGTGCGGTACTTCGCCCAAGAAGCAAGTGCAATGCCCTTGCACCAATACAGTGCGAGTTCCGGTGATACTCTGTTTGGTGATAGTACTCGCGTACATATGCTCAGGGGCAGTGCTATTTCATAGACTGGAGAATTGGTCTTTGCTAGAAGGTAGGTCCACGAAAAACATCCTCTATGCGCCATATACTCATAAAGTTATTTTTTTTATTTTAATCAATAGCTGTGGATTTGTTCAAGTATTCTAAAGTTATTAAACATGTTGAATGTCTCGAAGGAGTTTGCAAGCTGTCTTGTGTGAGAACACTGTAGGTCAAACGGTACCTAATGGTTTGATGCGGATGGTGTCTGGTGTGTGTACACGTCGCAAGAGGAGGACTATTAGTAGTGTTAAGGGGAAACCTGTCAAGTAGGCCACGGTTGGCCCTTTTTACCCCTCTCGTAAGAGAAAATTTGTATCATCTTAGAAGGATCTAACTGACAAGGAGTCCTTATATTCTTCGGGTCACTGATATAGCCGTAGCTGTATGTATTGAGAGTGCCTTGCTCATATATTCCTAAGGTACACAAGTCGGAAATAGAGGACAAATGTCTAGCGAAAGTTTCAGCCTTACCATTTCCCAAAGTTTCAAAAATCCTAACTGAGAAAATTGTTATTTCAAAATGGGAAGTTTGTGAGGTTCTTTGTAAGCTGATTTTACAAAAGCACGTATTTGTAAACATAATATGATTGTAAGCAATGAAATTAGGGTATTGTTGTTTTTTATTAAATAATAAAACGCAGTGGGCTGAGAAATCAATTTGTATTAATTACCCCATTTACTAGACACTAGAGCATGTTACTGGATGATAATTATAGTTAAAGCAAACAAAGTATAAACTTAATTCATCAAGCACTTATCAAAGGTTGGTCAAATAGTTGCGATGCAAACCATGCGTATTTAATTATTTTCTGCAAAACTGGAGCTGATAATTGACGATGGACTATTTAACGAAGTCGTATGGAATCTTGACGAGATGAGATTTAGCGTTTTTGTGCAACTAGATATAACAATTCTGAATTTTTTGATAAATTTTCTCTTTGCCGGTGAAATTAAGCATCGCATTTAAGCATTTTTGTAACTTCTCCAGATGGTGAGACTGACTCTTTTAAGAGAAGTTTCTACCTTATTATCATATTATGCACTTTAGGATTTCAGAAATTACAGACGACAATATCTGTCAACACATAGTGTTGCGGCAAGATCGGTGACCTGAAGGGGGTAAGGTCTCTTCATGAGAAAAAAGGTTCTTAAATACCGATACATTCATTGGTTTCTGCGGTACTCATCACAGTTTTTCCGCTTGCATTTTTGCTTTGGGTCAAGAATACTTACTGCACCTTACACTTACTAGCTTTATGTTGAGTAGGATTACGATTAATTTGAGTCTTTTATATTGCCGCGGATTGGATCTATGATCATCTATGTACTTCCATTCCTTGACAGGATCACAAGTATTTTTCTTTGGTGTAAAGTTGCTCATAATATTTCTAAAATTGAATCAAAGTATTTATATCTATAAATGCTACATTAAAAGTCATCCGAATCTCACTGATTTGGAGGATTGGCTCATATTTTAAGAGGTCGTTCCTGAGTGTTTATATCTGGAGTTTTGAATATTAATTCTGAAGATCATACTGCATAAATCTCGTATAAACAATTAAATAGAGAGAAGATCCACACGTCGTTATCTGGATCAAGAGCCCTTCGTCATCGGGACGTCATGGCGACATTGCCAGCATCCGTAGTCAAAACAACATATTGAATATCCTGATGACATTCGCAGAGCGAAGAATCTTGTTCATGAAGTAAGAAATGCTCTCCATGAATTCCGCAATGAGCAATAAAACAACTTTCTGGTGGGGATGCTTGACTCAAGTACTCCTCTCTGGAAAGTGGCGAAGACGCTCAGAAATAGAAATCGAGAACAACTCCTGCACATCCACGGTTCTGGGGACCTAGGCTTTAGGACAGAGGACAAGGTCGAGTTTTTCGCTGATGCTATGGAATGACAGGTCTTTCCCAACCATGATCTTGATAATGATCTCGACGAGAAGCAACAAATTGTAAGATCAGTCAGGAGATATTTTAGGGTCAACGGCGTCAGTGATCCTGGCGCCGCCATTAGTGACTCTTCCTCAGAAGATTATTTTTCGGAAGATTCTACGACTGAAGAGTTGCATAGCACATCAGCGGCATCTCCCGAGATCCTGCATTGTACACCAGCAGAGTTTCAACTATTTTGGCGGTAACGTTTCTTTATAGTTATAGAGCGTCTAAACGGGCAACATCTTTGTAGCAATACTTGGCAATAAGTGTGACAACTATAGCATCGTCATTATGACCGTCCTGAAGTTGCCCAGCTATACAGAGTGCAAACGTTATGATCGTCATTCTTTAAATGGGTGATAGAGGGGGTTGAAAGAAGCAAAAAGTTTCATATAAGATGGGGGTCATAACGGCATTTTTTTAGAGAAAAACGACCTTAAAGTAGAATAATATCTGACAACGCCGCAATGCCAGACACAAATTACGACGGAACGCAGTGTAAATAAAGATTGAGTTTGTTATTTTTGGCTCTTAGGTATTATTTCATTATTTGATGATGTACTCGTAAAATGCAAACAATTAAAAAAACGGACTTACCACTAACTGTCTCAGCACTTCACCTGGTATGTGAAAGTTTATTGAACGTATTAGAAAAGTCCAAGGTGTTCAAAATGTCGTCCTCCACTTTCTTCATAAGCTTCATTACGACGAACCCAGTTTATTCTTACTCTAGGTCCTCGAAGTTGTTCATTTATTATTTCAGACGCATTAAATTTTTTTTCGCGAAGTTGTGCTTCAGTTATTATTGGACCAACCCCATAAAACATCCCTTTAATGCCCTTTTCGAGGATCAGGAGCATTTCGACAGATCGAGCGGTTTGGATAATGTTCATTCAAATACTGTATGACGCCTCTAAAAATGTGTGGTAGCGCCCCGTCATGAAGAAACCACAAATTTTGTCTCTGTTGTAATGACATGCTGTCTAAGGTCTATTCAAAAAGTTCTGGTAGGTTATTGGCTAGAAAGCTAAGGTATCCTTCTCCTGAAAACTTTGGGGGTAACCCAAAAGGGCCAATTACCTGATCGTCAAGAATACCCGCCCAAATATTTATTTTAAAACGTTGTTGGAAATGACCTTCATGAATGGTATGAGGATTTTCTTGGGTCTACGAGTGAGTATTATGGAAATTTAATATCCCGTCTCGCGTAAAAGTAAATTCGTCCTTCGCTAGAATGTTTTTAAAAAAATTCGTATTTTCAATGTTTTTGTGCAAAAACCACTGACAGAATGTTAGTCTGCGATGATAGTCTTCTGGAAACAAGGCCTGCACTAGTTGTACATGTTAGGGATAAAGCAAATTTTCCCGTAGGATTCTATGCACTATAGTATGCGATAGTCCTATGCGGCGGCCTAATTTCCGAGTGCTGATATCCGCATTGATTTCCACGATACTAAAAATTTGCTGCTCCTGCTGCACAGTAACCTGTCTTTCACGAGTGCGAATATTAGTGGGCTGAACACTTCCTGTATCTCGAAGTCTTTGGTACACTTGCAAAAATGTCCTTCTGTCAGGGTGTACCCGTTGGTAAAATCTGTCGCGATAAATTTGAGCTGCAAGATTTGAATTGTGACGAGCTTCACCGTAAACTAACAACATGTCGGCGAACTCTTGATTCGAGAACATTGTAAATAAACACGACGAGGTACGCGAACAAAAACAAAACAACACGCCCGATGCCCAATAACTAACCACTGTTACCGTTTGCGATCGATTGCCGGTTCGATAAGAGCAATGAAAGGCCGACGCGCTGTTGTCATGCGTGTTTTAAATATTTAATTTGATGAAACTTACTTACTGACTACAAATTTTGGCTTAACTTAGAAAAGCTTAATGTCATTTGTTTGTTAATTACCCAATTTAAAAACGTTTTAGATTACATTATTAAAATTAGCAAGATTGTGGTGATTGTGGTCAATATAAAGCACTTAAAGTTGTAAGCAATAAAGCCATTTACTCAAAAATCTATTGACTTTTGGACCATGGGTCATATAAACTTTTTGACTTGTTTTTACCCCCCCCCTCTATTACATTTCAATAGTGACTACCATAACGTTTACACCCTATATATCTCGATGAGTAGACGCACTGACGAGAATTCTAAGTAGAGGGCCTACAAAATCAGGCAATCAGGCAGACTGACGAAATTAAACAACTTACATTACATTGCATTAACTAGCAGTATAGCTGGGTCATACTATAAAAATTGCCGTATGTTCCTGTCACCAGGTAATGCAGTAAGAAATTGCCTCTTCAGATGTGCCATTACGTTCAGTTTCACCTTGCTACTACGAGCTAGCGCTGCGTGAAGTATGGCTTAGCCTCGCTTGCTAGATGTCATCTGAACCGCCCGCTGAGAAAATTTTGATCCTAACCTTGATTGATTGATATAAATCACAAATGTGAGTTAGGCGATGCTGAACTGTGTCGGATGTTAGCAAATTCAGGCAATGACCAGCGATATTAAGCAACTGAGCAAGGCCATACGTGACGCAGCGCTAGCTCGTAGCGGCTCGGTGCAGCTGAGCGTAACCAATAGGTATCGTACGAAATAAATAAGCAGGTTATCCAACTGTGCCCTGTGCGGAGCTTAACTTTCCCATCTAAGGGAAATTGCACAATGCGTAAACAGGTTTTTAACACACCTGCTACTAAAAAGTAAATTCAAAACCAGCGCCGTTAACAATTGAGCTACCAAATTCACAGTGACAAGCATAATTGTAGAATACATAACGTGAATATTTTTAAGACTGTAAGTCAAAACTAAAAAAGGTTCGTCTGGGAGCTTACACAAGCATACAATTGCATACGGAGGTTAGTGGATGTGTATGTATAAGGGAGATGGAGCTATGAAAGTGATACCGGCACGGGTTTTACGTATCTTGAAAAGTAACTTTACTTCGATTTTTTGACATTGTATTTGTTTTTTGTGACATTATGTAGCTGTTTCTACAAAATGTTAACTTAGCACTGCTGATGTACACTTTGTAAACTCGTTTTGTAGTTGTACGTGTCGCCTAAACGTCATGATGTTTCAGTTATCAATGCTTGGCTCTGATGTGATGTAGAATCTGATACAAAGATGGCTGAAGGTATAAGCTATAAGTTGTATACTATAGCTAGAAGAAAACGGCAATGTGTAGGTGCATAGTGAGGATTTGTGTGCTAATAAGAGTTGATGATAATGTATTGGATTCTTCTATCAGCTACACTTACTTGAGATTCAAAGCTAGAAAACAAAACACACTTACTTGAGATTCAAAGCTAGAAAACAGTTGCACATCCACTTTTTCTTATCTATTCTGGAAATAACATAGGCAAATTTGCTGAATTTCAAAAATGAGAGAGATAAGAAATAATTATATTCATAGTACACTGTCGAATTACAAATCATATACATGCTAACGGTAACTACACACAACGCGGGCGCGGTGGTGGCTTCCCGTAATTCTCCTCAGTTTTTGAAAACACAAAAAACGTAAACAAATCGTAATTAATGAATTTGATAAGGCTGTCTCCAGAAAAAGCAACTTATGTATAAATAACCCGTCAGACACAGCTAATAGATATACTTCATTAGCAGCATATTCAGTAATGATTTTCTCATTCAGCAAATATCACTGATTTTATACACATGCAATCATCAAGATGCGATCTTGCTATTCAGCCATCTTTCTTAGCAGAGATGAGAACTACGGCTTCACAAAACATACGCAACCATCAATGCGTGTGAATGAGTCATTCCTCCATAGATGGGCGCTCACAACGATCCTAATGAGCAAACGTGGAAAGACTGTTTTCACCCTAAAAACTACCTAGTCTGCAAGGTAACATTTTGTGGGTTTTTTTTTGGACGTTTTTTTATGTTTTCTACAGAATACCTCGGCGGTAGTATGACCCTAACCAGCCAAAACATTGAGATAGTACCTAGAGATCACTAGTAGAATCTCTTTTAACTATACAAAGCAGCGTCAGGGCGCGGAGCCAAGGATGACATTTTTGTGTCATATGAAGACATGTCTGGCTTAACCTTCATACTCTGTATACCTCAGTAGCTATTTACCAATTGTGATAGAGTCTGTTTTATAGACTTCATTTGAGGGCTGGGTGCCGTTTGTGCGTTAATTTTCCCTTAGAAACAATGTGTCCATGTTAACAATAACGCTTCCTTGAAAGGCAGCATTTAATATTTGCCTTTGGAACAGGTGTCAGCATATCCTGCCATCAATGTGAGAGAGATGTAGATATTTGCTGGCCGCATCTATTTAGCATTTTGATGATATAATTGGGACAGAACCAGAAAACAACTGAAAAAATTGTGGGAGAACATCAAACAGAGGAAAGTAGAATGTCAGCTAGGGAAATAACCTTTTTCTCTATGAATTGGTTTTTAAAATTTTCATTCATTTCATAAACGTTTAACTGTTTACTGTAAATATCGCAACGTGTGCATATGCATTTGTTATTTTGAATTTGGAATGTTTCAAGGAACAGCAGTACAGTTAATAAATCGCTCTACCTACCTTTCCTTGATGCTTTTCCACATTTTTAGAATAGTTTTCTTTTATTTTCATTAAATGTTTTACCGGAAGTTCAATCACGCCATTTTTTTTACAATATATTGATTTTTTATGTAATATCACTGCCGGTGTCAACAAAAAGGACACAGTTCGATATAATACTGATTGCCTATACGTACAGCTTATTGGTTCCAAATCCGCTACACATTTTAGAAAGCAATTCGTTACTATTTTGCATTGTTTGACAATTTTTAGTACAAACATATTTTTTTCGTCCCAAATTTGTCATCAAAATGCTAAATAGATACGGCCAGTAAAGGCATGTCGAAGACAGCATGTGATTATGTAAACATATGTATGTTGCAGCCTACTGTGAGATGCTCCTCCAAATCCTCCCTTGAACGTCCCTCAAGGAGACGTTATTTTGAAATAAATTGGTCACATACGATAAATTTATCTAGTTTTACAAAAAAACATATAAATCTATAGCAATAGATCGCTGAACATACCATTATTCACTTTAAGCCGTTCAAGTCAATTACATATCATGTAAAAGAATCAAATAAAGGCAATTTGTTATTAGTATTATAATTATTATTATTTCAATTAGATACTCTCGACCTCCTCTCATCAAATAGTACTAGCCACCGGAACAAAACAAAGGTTCTGAGGTATATCTGGCTCTTATGTTAATACTCTCCTCAGGATGTGGGCTGATCCTAGCAGTGCAGTCCTTTGCAGTTCATAGATGTCTGGCTTTCCTGGTATTTGATCTAACTAAGAATGCATTCCCTTTTTACTTGCTCCCAACGAGCCAATTATAACTGGTATAACTTTAGCTTTTATTTTCCACGTTTGCTGTACTTCTATCTGTAGATCTTTATATTTTGAAATCTTTTCTGCCTCCTCCATAGTAATGTTCTGGTCATCTGAGATAGCTACGTCCGCTAGTATGCGTGTTTTATCTGACCTATTGTGAATGACGATGCCGGGAGGATTAGCTGATATGGTGCGATCAGTTATAATTGAGTGATCCCAGAGTACATTCGCTTGTGTTGATTACCGGAGGCGGGTTATGACTATGTAATGTTCGAGGTACGTCAATCTGGAGTTCTTTACAAATTTTCCCTATTATGCCGACGTAGGTATTCAGTCGCTGTTAGAACTGTGCACCCTGTAAGGACGTGCTGAATGGTTTCCTCTTTTGTGTTGCATCTTCTACATCTGCTATTGACTGGTTTACTCAGAATCTTACACTGGTGGTATCTTGTATTTAGGGCTTGATCCTGGGCTGCTATGAGCAAACTTTGGTTTTCTCCATTCAGATTTGAACTGTGCAACCAAGATAGCATGTTCTGTCTATCTATGTAAGGCTTTTTTAGACTCTGGAAGAATTCAATGTTGTTTCTGAGAGCAAGTTGTTCGCCCGTTGTTTCGACTTCGGATCGAGCTTATTCCTCAGGGAGATACTTCGCACGGACGCCTTCAGATATTTTCAGCAAAGAGTATTTTGCCTTATTTGTTTCATGTTCTTTCACCAACTGCATCAAACGGTCGGTGTTGTTTAAAATGTATTTGCTGAGATTGACGATGGCAATTTTATATGCAGACTCAATCTCAATTAATATACGACGACATATTTTTTTCGTTTTACATACAGCATTATTATTATTTGTTCAAATCTCTCAGCTCTTGTTTGTTGGTGGCTTGCTTACTTTCTCCGTCAAACCGGAGGTATGTCTTGCCCCTTAGGTTAGAGTAGTTAGACGTTACTTTGTTCTTTCTAATAATGTGGGCTGTACCGAATATGGCCACAGTTTGCAGTTGGTAAGGTTTTAAGGTACGTGAGATTGCCTTTATATGTGTGTCAAAATTCTTAGATTCGGCACCTGTGGAACCTATTATAATTGGTACCATGTGCGTAGGCATTTGCCTCATTCTGTTTATCTCTATGGACAAATCCCGGTACTTTAGAAACTTTTTAGCCTCTTTGTCTTTCATGCTCTAATCTGATGGTACTGCAACATCAATTATAGCGCATAGCTTATTTTTATGGTCTTTGATAACGATGTACGGTTTGTTGGCAACAATTGATCAGTCTGTTATTATAGGCTGATTCCAAAGAATGGTAGCATCACTCGCAGTTAGAACCTGCTGTGGTTCATGTGCATACCAACGCTATTTAACGTCAATATCGAAGTCTTTGCAGACTGAGTGGTGCAAGGTCTTGGCAACTCTGTCGTGTCGTGTAACGTATTTGCGACGAGCCAGGATAGGACATGAAGACTTGACTTGAAATATGGATCCATCGCTCTCTTTGCATATCCTAGATTTGGGATATTTATTTCTTCCCAGAATCCGGTTTGTAGTTGGTTGTATTAATTTTTATTATTATTATCATCATCATTGTTATTATTTTTGCGACCTACACTCCATTAGCATAGTAGATGTTCGTCGAACGCCTGGAGGAATTATGCTACTCTCCGAGGTCTTGCCTAGACCTTGAGGAAGAATGCGTTGTGGTGTATTTATGATAGACTACGTCTAATTATGTGGGCTGTTCCCATTATAGCTACTTTTTGTAGGGTGTTTATGCTATGTTGTTTTTCGTTACCGGGAATCTTGATGACCTGGTGCTGAAAATTCCTATGCAGGGTTCCAGTAGCGCCTATAATGATTGGTACAATTTGTGCTTTCAAACCCCACATGCATTGCATTTCGATTTTCAGGTCATGGTATTTTAGTAACTTTTCAGATTCTTTTTCTTTTACAGATGCATCCGATGGTATAGCCACATCAATTATGTAACACTTCTTTTTGGAAAAGTCTTTTAACACAATATCTGACTTGTTGGCCGATATTGTCCTGTCGGTTTGAATTTGTTGGTGCCAAATGATAACAGCATCATTACGTTTTTCAACAGCTTTAGGAATGTAATCATACCAGTTCTGTGATACTTCGATTCCGAAATGTTTGCATATGTTGTAGTGCGAATATGCACATACTTTGTTGTGTCAGTCGATGTATTCCTTTTTGGCTAATACCGGGCAACGGGTCATTACGTGATGAATACTCTCATCGTATTGCTTACACAACCGACATTTTGCATGTACATTTTCTCCATGCATTCGCTGTTTTACGTAGTTTGTGGTGATTGCCTGATCTTGGGCAGCTACTATTAAGGATTCTGTTTCCCCTGTCAATAAACAATTTTCCAACCAGCTATGTGTACCGTTCCTATCGATACCTTTTTCCATAGATTGCCTGCCAAACTGACCATACATTATCTACTCCAACCACCTATTTTATCTCTGTCCTTCCATGTGTATTTTACAGTTTCGCTTCAATGTTTTTAGTCTCTCTAGAACTGTGACTTTGACTTGAGCCCGTTCATATTGCATATTGCCTACTGTTACTTGCAATAAGCTCTTAGCATTACGAATTAATGATATTTTGATAGGGAGTCCCTCCTCATATTCTTTCATGAGTTTCACCAATTTGTCATCTTTTTTCCACTTTAGGTATTGTCCTAGGTCTGTGACGTTCAGCTCGTAGGTTTGATGGATACTTGTTAGACCTCTACCACCTCTTTTTCTAGAGACGTATAGGCGATCTATGTCTGCCTTGGGGTGGTGCATGTTGTGAATTGTTAAAATCTTCCGCGTTTTTCTGTCAATTGCCTTTATTTCAGCGTCATTCCAATCCAATAATCCGAAGCTGTAAATGAAGACAGGCTGTGCTAACGTTACTACAGCGGTAAATTTATTTTTCCGTGTGAGTTGAGTCTTCAAGATCTTTCTTACTCTGGAATACTATTCTCTGGTAACAATTTCTTTCATTTTTTTGTTCTCGATGCTAATATTTTCTTCTACTCCGAGGTATTTGTATGACTTCTTCTAAGTCTACTATCTCTGTGCCATCGCATAATTGAATGTTCTCATTCTTTTTCAATCTACCTCTTTCTATTGAGATTTTGGCGCATTTTTCTAAATGCATGCTTATGTCCTCGCTAAACTTTGTCACTACATGAACTAGATCTTCCAGTTCACTATCATTATTATTATTATTATTATTATTATTATTATTATTATTATTATTATTATTATTATTATTATTATTATTATTGTCTGTTTTTCACAGCCCTATCTATTCAACTGGTTCTGTCCATGTGGGCCGGTTTTGGTTGGTCATTTTCATTATGGTACTCCGAAGATGTTACCCAAATCCTAACGAAGTCCATTACCTTATAGTGTCTCACGTAGTATGGTCGCTGTACCATACAAAGCAATCTCCTGCACGTCTGCTGCCCTGTGCCTTCCTGGTATGAGATTTGGGCTTTCATGTAGATTGTCTGGAATCGTCCCTAATGCACCTTATAGTGTCTTACGTAGTATGCTTGCTGTACCATACAAATCAATCTCCTACACGTCTGCTGCCCTGTGCCTTCCTGGTATGAGATTTAGGTTTTCATGTAGATTGTCTGGGATCGTCCCTAATGCACCTACAATTACGGGAACTATTTTCGTCCTCAGATTCCACATTCTTTGGATTTTAATTGAGAGATCTTTGTATTTCAATTTCTTTTAAGCTTTTTTGTTTACAACGTTTTCATCGTTGGGGACTGACACATCTATTAACAGGCAGGTTTTGTCACGTTGGTTTTTGACGATTATGTCTGGGCGGTTCGCGGATATCTCACGATTTGTTTACACTGGTAAGTCATATATTATGGTAATCTCATCTTTACTAACTACTGGAGTAGGGTTGTGATTATACCTCTTTTCTTCCACTGCTATCCCAAAGCTTATACAGATGGCATGATGCAAATATATGCATATTTTATTATGTCAGACCAAGTACTCGTGCTTCGCCAATTGAGGACAGCCGGATATAAGATGATCTATTGTTTCTGAGTGTTGTTTACACATTCGACATCTACCATTTGCTGTTATTTTGAGGATATGTGTCTCATAATGTCTTGTACGTAAGGCCTGGTCTTGGGCGACCATTATCAGGGCCTCTGTTTCACATTTTACCTTTCCTCTCGTGAGCCACGCAAACGTTTGGCCTCTTAATTCTCTTCACGTAGTGACCATAAAGCTTTCTCATCCATTTATCCTTCAAGCTCTTCATTGTCATGGACTTAATATCTGTAGACAGTAATTCTTCTTCATCCTCGACCGCTTGATTTTCTATTTCCGGTAAATGTGTCTTTACAATTTTTATCGCTGACTTGACTACTGACTTTCCAACTCGAGGGTGCCTTTCAGATCTCCAAATTTGTCTAACTAGGTTATCATGTCTGCGCCTTCTTAAGTAATTGGCTATGGATACAACTGTATTATCATAGGTCATCTCTAATTGCCTCAGTCCTCTACCTCCTTCTTTACGACTCACATATAGCCTGTCTACATCAGCTCTAGGATGCAGCTGGCCATGAATATTAAGCATCTTCCTTGTTTTACGATCTAGGTCTGCAAGTTTCTTCTAACTCCAATCTATAATTCCAAAACTGTGTTCTACTATTGGAACAACAGTACTGTTGATGGCTAGCAGTTTATTTCGCCCTGTTAAGTCTGAACATAGTACCATCCTAAGCCTTCTTACATATTCTTTGCTGATGGACTCTTTCATTTCATCATCGCACAATACTGGGTTTTCATAAACTCCAAGATACTTATAGCTTTCTCCAGCATCTATGTTTTTGATGGTAATATTTGCCTGGACTATTATGTTTTCCGTTTTCCACTTTTACGTTCTTTGTCGTCGCTTTAGCGCACTTGTATAATCCAAAGTTCATATGAATTGTGCTACTGAAGTCGTGAACTATCTTAATTTGCTCTTCAAGTGCTGTGTCCGAACTCGCGTATAACTTTAAATCATCCATATACAGAAGATATGTTGTTGGCTGCTCATCTTTGAGTAGTTTATATCCCAATTTTGGCTTTTGATTTAGCATTCTGAAGAGGGGGTACATCATCATGCAAAACAGGAGAAGTGATAGTGAATCTCCTTGGAATATTCCAGATTCGATTTTAATCTGCGGGGTATTATTGATAGGTGCATCCTTAGATTGTATCTTTAGCTGGATGTTCCATTCCTTCATACTTTTTTCACACAGATTGACGATGTTTGGGTCAATTTTGAAGTTTAAGTATTTTCAATATCCACTGGTGTGGTACGATATCGTAAGCTTTTTGATAATCTATCCAGCATAACGATAGATTTTTCTTTTTACTGTCTGCGTCCTCCATTATCTTTTTGTTATATATTAGCAGATCTTTACATCCGAATGAACCTTTGCAGCATCCTCGTTGCTCAGCTGGAATCAACTGTTGAGCTATTGGGTGGTCATATATACGAGACGACATTATCCCAGTTAGTAATTTGTACAGTGTGGATAAACAAGAAATGGGCCTGTAATTTTCTGGCTTAGAAGGGTCGCCTTTCTTGTAAATAAGATACGTGATGCCACTATTCATCCACGTGGGCAGATCTTCTTCTCCTTTTAGTATCTTTTTTAAGATTACCGCTAATGTTTTATGGGTGGCACTTATCTTCTTTAACCAGTAATAGTGGATTCCGTCGAGCCCACCGGCTTTCGAGTTGGCAGCTTTACTGAGTACATCCTTTATTTCCTTCTCCGTGATGCTTTCACCTGTCGTCATGCGTTCTAGGTGCTGATATCTGTCAATAGTTTCCTTCATCCATTCCGTCTTCTCATCGATAATTTCCTTCCTGTGCCAGATTTCCGACCAATAGTGTACTACTTCTGTCTCTCCCGGCACGTCTTGCGGTGTCTCAGCTTTTCCATCAAGTTCTTGGTATAACCTTCTGGTGTCATATTGGAATAAATAATTCTGTCTGCGGAATACGAATCTTTTATTATACCGCTTTCTACGTTGGGCCGTACGCCTGTATCTTTTGTTTTAGTTGTTCTTCTACTCTTACCCGGTCTTCTAAATTGTTTATGCTGTATCGACATTTCAATTGTTCTAACTTTCTTCTTGTTGCTTTTCTCAATTTTGAGTTATCTTCTTCATGGAGGATTGAGAGTTCGGATCTGGATTTTGTGATCTTGGCTTCTATTCGCTTCTCCCAGGGGACAGAAGTCTCGGTGTATCTATTTTGTAGATGTCTGATTGGTTCTTCAGTTAAGTTTTGATGTGGGCTTACTTCCATTGTTACTATTTTTGATGTCACATACAATAGGTGGTTAACCTCCGTAATACTTTCAATCAGTGTTTCTTCTAAGATTTGTGAAACTGCTTCGTTTGCTTGTTTTACTATCACCTTTAGTTTCATGTTATATTGGACTTTTGGTAGTTTCCGTCTCTCGTTTATGGGTAATGATTTCGTAGAAACGTATTCTTCGAGAATCTCCTGTTTGATAGTATTGTCTGTCTGTCTCACTGCGTCCATCTCACGTTGCTCTCTCACTTCGATCCATATTGCTTCGCTTACTTTAGTTTTCATCCCTCTTATCATATTTTCATTAAATTTTCCGCTGTTCAGTAAATATCTGCGCTGTGTTGCGAGCTTCTTCGATTCCATGTGCGGTCTCCTATTAAGATTCCTACCTCTCCACATGATATAAACCTCTGCTTTGCCTATTGATTGCTTTGCATTGGTGTAGTAGTAACACCACATCAGTTCGTTAATTTCTTCATAACTCCAAGGCCTCTTAGCAAGTTGATTTATTCGATTCTCCTTAGAGCGTTGTTCAAGTGACGCTGGGCTCTGACCATGTTCATTAGGGTAACCAGCAGCTCTTTCCGGATGGTTTTCTGTGACCGTTATGGTGTTGAGTCCGGTTTGAAGGGTTACTGATCTAGTGGCATATGTTGCGTTTGCCTGTGTTACCACAGCTGCATAGTCTTGATTTTGTCCATTCTCGTTCCTTTGTCCATAGCCTAGGGTGCTGTTGATCCGGGAGGATGCGCCACCCATCACACCTTCACTCCCTTCAGGCTGAGCTTCACGACGGTTTCCGAAGAAGGGACCAACCTCAATCACCCTCCCGCCTCGTAGCTTCATCTTTCTTCTCGTATCCATTTACAGTTAATTATTTTTCACATTGCCTCCGAACAATGGTGCAGTTCAGGGTTTGGCGGAATAAGACCACCAAATCCCGAACTCCCCGCAGACCCGACCTTAAAAGTAGATACTCCCTGTGGGGTTATTATTATTATTATTATTATTATTATTATTATCATTATTATTATTATTATTATTATTATTATTATTGTTATTATTACTGTTATCATAGTTATACTGTTTCAAATGGCACTCATACCCCAAGTACCCTTTATAAATCTGACTCTTCGTCAGGGGGTGTAAGTAGTAAACATGACCTTGCACACTGCTTTGTGGGCCATCTGAAGAAAGTTACTTCCAGTACCTGTACTAAAAATACATACTGACATCACTGTTAGTCAGACCGAAGTGTCAAAAGATACGAGGACAAGTGTTGTTTTCAGAGACTTGTGTAAGAGATTAAGTAAATATAGTGTGTTCTCGTGCATTGTGTGGAACGGGTGAGAGATTACAATTTCATAACACTAATAGGTATTTTTTATTGTGCTTTGCTGTCACTATGAGATAGAAAGAGATTGCTACACCACCAAGCTAAGTAATTCAACGACAGAAGATCCAGAAATGATAGTGATAACGTTTGATACTGAAGGGAAACGTTGGATGTTCACAGTTCAAATAGCAATGTTTAAGTGATAATACATAAAATGTGTTTTCTATTATCTATATATAACAGCAGCGAATTAAATCATGATATAAAACTATAATTTTTATATATTATTCCAGTAACAATATTTTTTTGAATTTTATTCAGAAGGTTTTCGCCAATTTTCTGATTCTTAAAATCAGAGGCTAATAAAACGTTTCCCCTGTTAAAACAGGGGATTTATAACTTGGCAAAAGACTTTTGTTCATAATTCAGAAGTTTGTGGACGCAATAAATGTATAAAAAGGTGGTGTATGATTCATGGTACTGGTCATAGAGGGCATTAATGTGGTTGGATAGTGTCGTTTTCTGTAGAGAAATTATTACTTATGGTGGCTCAGTTATTGTCACTTTCTTTGGCTGGCATTGTCATAAGGTACCAGAAAATAGTTCAGAAAGTATTATCTGTAGTGTTGCTAATAATCTGTGATCTTAGTTCTGTCCTGTATCTTGGGTTAACAATATTCTAACCTGTTCTATGTCATGCCTTACAATATCTTCGATGACACAGTGGATCGCCAATAGCTCACAATCAGTTCATAAGACACCATGTTTATTTGTAATAGCAATAACGATGAAAAAATTAACATCAAAAAATTGCGCAAAATATGAACATATGTCACTTTGACAGGCTTGTATTATAAGAATCTCGACCTGACCCCTGTTTCGGTGAAAATGTATACTAGTTGCAAGTCTCAGAATACTTTTTCATTACGATACATTCCGTTCCACAGAACACTTTTTCCAGCAGTTATACGATCAAAACAGTGTTTGGTTGAACATGGTTTCACGCAAAAACTCAATGGCTGAATTCCTGCCAGCCTGATGCGAGAAATATTGTTTTAATAAAAGTAACGAGATATAGGAAACGAAACATCTTACCACAAGATATATAGCGCGTAAATAAAGATACAAGAAAGCATATAAATAAAGTTGTGCGGAACACATTTGTCAGAAATGAGTTACGGCATGCTATAAGTCATCCCCGTGGATCATTTTTTCTTTGCTTATTATCCTTTATATGTATATTGAATTATTCATGATTTACTACAGTGTCGTTCTCAAAACCCCGAATGTGGAACACAACATGATGATCAAGATGAACTTTACAGTGCACGTTTTCTAGGAACGCGTGTTTGAGTAACAGCGGGGACAGAAAAAACAAGAGTCAAGTAGATTTATGGTACCCTACACTATTATAACAGACATATACTTATAACGATAGTATACCAAAGGCAGTTATTGGCGTTGACAAAACTTCGAGGACTGGCAAATCAAAAGTATTTTGGCGACAATTTAGTACCCACAAAATTATTTGAGTGCCGCTATAATAGACACTTCGAAAAGTGTTTGAGTCGTTCAGTATATTGTAGAATGATCAAATAGTCCAAAAACATACTAAAAAGGTTTTTTAATTATTCAAAATCATGGGTTTTCGTTTAGCAATGCACATGTAGAAGATTCTAGTACTCTCTCGCCATAATTTCTCTGACCTGACTGCGTGCGAAAATGTCTATCGCTACAGTATCGATTTTGAAATACTTCCACTACTACCTGCTAGGGCGGCACCTCATATCGGAATAACTGACATTATTTATTTACAAGGAAGCCCACAGACCAGTAGATCAATAAATCAAGAGATTGACAGACCGATCCACCGGTGGAAAGGTTTATTACATACTATATATACTACTTTTTTACTATTATATACTCAGTAACATTAAGTGAAAAAAGTATTTCTTCAACATGATTTTTTGGCAATGAGGTAGTCTTACATCAAGAATGAAACAAGAACATTCTCACGAAATTTTATGGACAAGTAATATGATACACCCCTGTATACGTCTAGCATCGACAAAATAAGAAGATCGATATCTGTTTGTGGCACCTCATTCCAAGTAACTCGAACTTCGTGGATTAGCTACGGAAGAGCCTGTAGCGGATGATGCAAAGTGTTTCTTCCCCATCATATCCCACACATGTTCGATGGGATTTAAATCCTGTAAAAAGGATGGCCGCGGCAAAACATTAACTGTCTTGCTGAAAAGGGTCGTGTGGACCGCCCTCTAGATACAGCAGTAAAGTGGTTTGTAGGAGAAAATCAACACATCGTGCAGCAGTAATATGACATTGAACAAAGAGAAGAGCTGATCGGCTACCATAGACAATAGAGCCCCAGAAACCATTACTCCAACAGTCCTGTGTACATGCCTCTCAACAGCGAATCCAATATCACGCCGTTCTCCATGGCGTCTTACCTTTCTACGACCATCATGCGTGCATAGACAGAATCGCGATTCGTCGCTGAAGATGACATTATGCCATTCTGCCTACCAATGTTGCTCCAGTTCAAACGTTGACGACAGTGGTCCGCAGTCAGAGGAAGCACTAACCGTCGACGGTATGAAAAAAGTCCAAAGGCTCGAATGCGGCGATAGAGTGTACGCATATCAACAGCTCTACCGTCTCTCTAAACCATTGGGCAGCGATCTGACGCGTAGTAGCAAAATGGTATCGTAGGGCTAGTTGTCTGAGGCTCCTATCTTGACGCTCTGTGGTACGCCTTGGTAGACCAGATGACCTTCTTCGTGTTCCCCTACCTTCTTCTATCCACACACGACATTACCGTCATTGCAGAACAATTAACACGGCGGCCAATTTCGCGATATGACAAACCATTATCTCGATAAGCAACAATTCTGCCCATGTCAAAGTCGCTATCATGGTGATAATTTAGACGTCTCCGAACTCGAGGCATTTTGTTATGCTTAACCCTAGTAAATAAATGGGCAATAACTAAAAATATCTTTACTACTCAGCTCTCAGAAATTGATTTCTTCACAAAAACTAAGAGACAACATTTTAGCAAAGGTAAAAAAAATATAAAACGTTGACATTGTTGTCACAGCATGCTCTAAATTTATTGATTATGTTGCCAAAAAAAAACAAGTAGGAATTATCTTTTCTGGGTGTAACACTTCTAATGTCACTGATTATATATTTGTGGCCTACTGCATTGTGAAACATGCGGAAATAAGGAGAATATCAGACGAACTTACCTAGATGAGGTTCTACCTTAAATATAAACTGCGCAAATTAATTAGCGGGTCACTTGATTTTGACTGACTTATCTATATTTAATTGCAGTTTATTGATGCAAATGTAGACTCAAGCTTATTCTACACAATGCCTTAAAGCGCATTGCGATCGAGTAAAGGGTGCCTATTCTAGCGCACTATAGTGGCATTATGTTCCAAGACAAAAGTTGCAGATATCTTCATGTGGCTTTGCCAAAACGCAGTAATCGAAATTTTCTTTGTTATTCAGTGACATTCCGGTGTTATAACGTTTAATCTAGGCGATCATGTCTTTTGGGCCCCCGGAAGCCGGACATGAACCTTTTCTAATACTCTTTTTCGAAGAATGAACCGCGCAGCAGCTTATTGTAAAGGTGTAAGTAGTTTTACAATTAACTGAGAGGCAACCCGTCAAGTTAGAAAAAAGGGCCGTCATTGGAATAGCGTGAAAATCTCCAAACGTCTGATGTTTTTCTTTGTGTTTCTTTTAGCTATAGACATAGTAAGCTATTCTGGCTGGTACAGATGTGACATAGACGCTAGGTCAATGTTTTCACACCAACTTGCATGGTTCAACAATCAACAGTTTCCACCTGTTGTTTAACCAAAAGGAGGCCTAACATATATGATACTTCAAGCGTACTACATGGAATGTGCAATCTGTGCCAGTTGAGTTTTAGAGCACTCATTCAAAACGGTTTTACAGTCCGCAAAACCATTGCATGCAAGCTCTTGCAGTTTCAAGGCTGCATTGCTTTGTTTCTTCGATTCAAACGCGCAAAGCTAGCCAGACTAAACGAATCGAATATTCCCTCTCACTTTCCTAACTTTGGTTTTTTCTTTTTAGTCTTCTAAACACGTGATTTTAATATTAGAAAATCAGTTTCAATCGTAGACATTTGACAACAAAACACAATTAGACGTATATTTATAAGCAACCCCACAAACCACCGGACCGGTCTAGGAATTTTTGCATGCATTAGTAACTTGTAAGTCAATAACTATTCCTCGAGAATTCCTGGGAAACTGACTTGAAAATTCCAACTAATTGATTTTCATGCAGCACAAGCAGTTGCAGGAAAATGACAAGAAGTATCAGCTGTTTTGTTACTGCGCTTCCGTCTGATCAATATTTCCCTTGCATCTTGCAGACTGTAAAACAGGTATAACAAGTATCGTGACATATCTGGGAGCCACTTTTGCATAGAAGTCATCATACTCACGTTCTTGCCATATTCTTCTTGACTTGCAGATAAAGCCTACTGCCATGTCATGTTGAGACTCATCAAACGGTTCCATTCAATAGAAGTATAAATTTGTATCCCTCATTTTACAGGGGGTGGGCCTAGGAGAAGAATAACAATATTCCCCGACAGCCAGGCTGCAAAGAAGGCACTAAGTGTCTCTAAGATTGCTTCGAGCCTTGTGTTGCAATGCAGGGAGGCTCTGGATTGTCTAGCAGCGTAGCATCCGGTATTGTTAGTGTGGCCAGCAAGCTTGTTGGTCCTGAGCCAGCTTTAGGTGTGCCCGCACAAAGAGTTAGGAGGAAAATGGAGAAGTGGATTGCAAGATAGCAGTCTCATAAATGGAGAAACATCTCCAGACAACTACGTCAGCCACGGGAACCCATTGCAGGACCCAGCGCTAAGGATGGATGTTTCATCTTATCTTTGGATAGAGCCAACCTAAGGTTGCTGGTGGGACTGTTGTCTGGCCATAACACATTGAGGCGCCACCTGCACGTGATGGGGGTGACTGAGGATATCTTGTGTGTGAGCGCTGCGGGGTAGAAAAAGATACATCGGCGCACTTCTGTGTCGCTGTGAGGCTCTGAGCTACTACATGCAGAATATACTGGGGTCCATCACTTTGGACGCCCAGGACTTGAAGAAGTTTGGACTCAAGGCCATAATCAACTTCGGTAGAATGGCGCGACTTGAGGTCTGGAAATGTGGAGGCGCACAAGGGTCCGTCTAAGGGGCATATGCGCTGACTGCTTATGGTGGCCGGTATGCCTCTAATTTCGTGTTTCATTCATTCATAAATTAGATTAAGGCCCGTATCGTCAGTCGTCCCTACAATTGTAGAGCGCGTTTATGGCCTCCTTGATTGTCATACTTCTTTCTCTCCTTCAAAAATTTCTAGATTACACTTGTCCCGTGTCAGCGTCAGCGCTCTCCTATTGTAAAGATATGTTTTCTTTTTAAATTGTAGGACATTTCAGGCTGATAAAACATGATATAACTCAAAAGAAGCACAATCTGATGCAAAAGATGTTTGTGACATAACCTCAAAATAGAGTTCTGATACGGAGAAGTAGAAAACTATGACAATCAAGGAGGCCATAAAGGCGCCCTACAATTGTAGGGACGACTGACGATACAGGTCTTAATGCAGCGATAATTATGGTACTCTAGAAGCTCTAGAAGTTCAAATTAACCCTTACAAGACAGAGAGACGTCAACATAACATGCCAGTCGGCAACTAAGGCGTTAAGTTTGTGCATTAATAATGTATTAGAATAATCCTTATTACTTTTCGCTCCTAATTCTGCTGATAGAGATTCGTGCTACGCGACCTTTAATTGTTAGCTAAATATGTAAGCCAGAGAAGACATGGCAAGTACGTGAAATTGATGATGCAGATTTCTATGTTTTGCTCTTGGGGGTTGATACGTCACGAATCTTGTTGATTGAGTGCCCTAACTCTCAACTAGTGTAGATTTCTTAGTCTTGCACTTTTCACGTAACGCTTCAGGTAGCAGATCTGTTAGGCTACCTCTAGGTTAAACACTAAGTGGGAACTGTCGACCACGTGAAGTGGGAATATGAACGTTAGTTTGAAAACACTGCTCTAGCTCCTAGGTTGTGCCAGTCAGAACAGCTTACACAGTCCATGGCCAAATTCGATATAGAAAAGCGTCATCGGGTAGGGGGTCCTAGATAATGTTCACAATGTGGGGATGATGACCACATTTTCTAACGTGAAATATATACGGTAGTCTCCCAGAATGGCTTTTCAATTAATTGTGAACCTCTCCACGGTTCGTCGTTTGAAATCTAAAGGTATGAGAAAAAAGGTGCCTCGGAGTCAGATTCCTATATGATCAGTTAGAGAAAACCAGAGTACCAGATTATCATAAATGCACGTGAAGATCTCTGCAACGTTTGTTTTGGGATATCTCACCACTCTTAAGTGTCCTACCGTAGCCGCTCTTTATTCAACCGCGATGCGCTTGTATAGAGGAAGCTTGAGGCTTGATCTTCCTCAAAGCAGCAATTAAATTGAACAAGCTGTAGTGCTAAAATGGGCGATCAAAGAAAGTGACCCGCTAATTGGACAAGTTGTAGTGCTAAAATGAACGATCAAAGAAAGTGACCCGCTAATTGAGTTATCCAGTTTAGGTCCTCGACTCGTAAATAAAGTTGTAGCATCTCCGATTTCGCCCGAACGACCACAATGTTTAAAGTAAATAAACTCCATCTCGGTACCCACTTATCTCTTGCCGTCTTATTCTAAATTAGCTGATGCAACTATAGTTTGATTAGTGAGTTAGAATGAGTATTGGGATTCTATTTACTTTGGCGAGGACTAATCAAGATCGAACATCACTTAGGTGAGAAGAAAAGTGTATTCGAGCAGAAAATAGGATAGGTGAAATGAACTGAATATGCAACTACAAAAGTAGATACACATGTCCACACAACCGGATACGGGGGTAACCTGAGGAAACGAATATGGAAAGGGAAAAAAATGACACACGAGTGACAATGACAAGAGCCAACCATTTATGTATAAAAAGGCTAGAAGACCTCGAATTTTCAAGACATCTAACCACAACCACGTGACCGGATCTACAAGGAGAAAAGGATCATGCGCAGAAAGGCTATATATAATGGGCAAAATCGTCAAAAAGAAGGAAAGTATATTCGAGCAGAAAATAGGATAGATAACCCGAGCGATATGTATTTCAAGCAGAAATACTGGTTACCTATACTATTTTCTGCTCGGATACACTTTCCTCCTTTTTGCGGATGTTGCCCATTATATTATTTGTTACTTCAAACGTTAACATAGTTACATCTCATTCTGTTATTAACATGGATGACATTTCCGATCATTCCTTAGTTGAATGTAATACGGTTTTCGTTGCTGATAGGTTCGTTCCTATTTTTAGAACATACCGTGACTTTTCTAAATTTGATTACGATTATTTTGTTCATGACCTACTGCAGATAAACTGGCAAGCAATTTATCATATGCAAAATATTGATGACATTATTTCATTTTGGGATATTAATATCTCTAACGTCTTTGATTGGCATGCTCCGTATAAAACTGCTAGAATCACTAAGAGACCAGCTCCTTGGTGGACAGATAACTTAAAATTGATGAAACAGCTTAAGAAAAAAGCTTTTTTAAGGTATAAGAGGTATAAGACTCAGGAGACGCTGCAATATTATAAGAATTTAAGAAATTTGCTCAACTCCTCAATACAGTCTGAAAAGAAAGCATTTTTACAGTCAAAATCAAAATTATCTTCTAAGGAATTTTGGAAAGCTATGGACTATCTCAATATCCGAAACTGTCACTCTGACATTAATGGTCTGCAGTACGACCCAGATGATCTTAACAACTTCTTCATTGATGGTGTTCCTTCCAGTAGTATCTCATCTGGCGTTGACGCAAGTCAATATGTATCTGATCGTAATATTAACAATGAATTTTCATTCCGTTTGGTGAGTGATGAAGATATTGAGCGCGTATTAATGTCAATAAAATCTAATTCATCTGGTACTGACAAGATTGACCTCAAGATGATTCAACTAGTTTTTCCTTATCTAAGTAACATAATTACTTATATTGTCAATTTTTGCCTTGCTAACAACACTTTTCCGTCCAGCTGGAAATACTCTAGAGTTATTCCTATCCCAAAGATCGGTAATCCAAAAGAATTTTCTCATTTTCGCCCTATAAGTATTCTACCTACCTTTTCGAAAATATTGGAAAAAATCGTAGCTTTCCAACTAAAAACATTTATTACATCTAATAATATACTTCCTGTCACACAATCGGGCTTTCGCTCTGGCCATAGTACTACAACCGCACTTGCAACCGTTACAGATGACTTATTCAGAGCATGTGACAATAAGTTGTATAGTTGCTTGATTTTGCTCGATTTCAGTAAAGCTTTTGATACAATAGATCATTCAATCTTATGTTTGAAACTTAAATCTCTGGGACTAAGCAATATGGCTGTAGATTTCTTTATTAGCTACCTGTCAGGCAGATCTCAGTGCACAGAATTTAATGGGCACATATCTCAATTTCGTGGTATTACCAGAGGTGTGCCACAGGGTAGTATTTTAGGACCTTTGTTGTTTTCACTGTATACGTCAGATTTGAAAAGTCAGTTGGAATTCTGCAGTACACATCAATATGCAGATGATACACAATTGTATTACTCTTTTAAACTTGATGATGCTTATGTGGCCTGCATGCGTATCAATTCCGATCTTGAGTACTTATCTAGATATGTAAGAGCCCACAGCCTCGTATTAAATGAAAATAAAACTGAATTGCTTATTTTTGGATCAAGACCGTGTGAGGTTACTGACAATCAGAATTTTAGAATCTGCATTAATAACACTGTATTGCAAGCAAGCAACCAATGTAAAAATCTGGGATTATATATGGATAATACTCTTAAATTTGTTCCCCACGTTAAGCATCTCTTACAAAAAGCTTATGCTAAATTAAGGACTTTTTATCTTCACAAGAATGCTCTCTCTACTGAAGTCAGGCTGAATCTATGCGATTCGTTGATATTGTCTTCCTTGTCATATGCTGATATTGTATACTGGCCTGCTCTCACTACTAGAGACAAACGTTCTATTCAAAAAATTCAGAACTCATGCATAAAATTTTCGTACGGTTTGAAAAAATATGACCACTTCAGTGACGAATTTCGAGCCTCTGGCTGGTTTAACATGCATGAGCGCTTTTTGATACATCTTGCTTGCTTAACTTACAATATTAACAAAACCCAGCTACCACTTTACCTATATACCAAACTTGTTAAGAGATCGGATCTTCATGATAGGGAAACTCGTTCTTGTAATCTCTATGATGTTCCGTTACATAGTACTGAACAGTTTAAAAACTCATTTACTTATGTTGCATCTACCATGTATAACTCATTGCCAGATGCAGTAAAAGATTCGATCTCACTTAGCAGCTTCCGAAATAGAGTCAAATCCCATGTGAAAAGAGCACAATAGTTAGTTTTATTTTTGTTGTATTAATTGCACCCATCATTATTCGCTCATTATCATCTAATTGTTAGTATTGTATTATTTACGGGGGTTGCATGGAAGAGCAACTATGTTGAATGCCGCCTCCCTCATCAAATGAGTTTTTTTTTTGTTTGTTACAATTTATCTAAAAAATAAAGACATATTATTATTATTATTATTATTATTATATTTTGATTTGTTATAAGCCTTTCTCCGCATGATCCTTGTCTCTTAGTCGATCCTTTGGGCAGCAAGTGGCTAAAACCGGCCGCGTTGTTGTGGTTTGATGAGCGAGTTTATACTACAATGTGTAGGTTGGCTCTTGTTGTGGGCTTTGTGTATAATTTTTTCCCTTTCCATCTTCATTTCCTCAGGTTACACCCGTATCCGATTGTGTGAGCATATGTATCTACTTTTGTAGTTGCATATGTGCATTCATTTCGGGCCTGATGAAGCCAACAAGCAGAAATACGAATCCTCGGGTTACCTATCCTATATATACATATATTCATAGAAAAAAAACAGCAGTTCCTTGTACGTTTGTGCTGATAACAAGGTTATTAGGTTCACTCAACGCTGATTCCTGTCCGAGCAGCAAAAGGTGTGTGTATAGGAATTAAATTCGTTAATGTGGAAACGTCTTAATTGGAACGTATTCTTTGTTTGTAAAAAACTACGTATCTCTTATTGCGCGGGTTTGTCTCAGCATCTTGATTATCTTCTTACTACGCTTCCTGAATTGGAGGTGACCTTATCCTCGGGAATGTTACCGCCTTCAGGGCTGCTTGACATATGAATACGCTTCGCTCGTACCTAATCTACTCACTACTTAGTGTGCCACCATTAGGATGGCTTCCAGGTATACTCCCGCCACACTGAAGCAGAAAGGTTACTTCTCCGGCTTCTCACTCTTCTATCGAAGAGACGGTGAGTGATAATCTCTAATCTTAAGGTGTTCTTCCTACTTGTACCGAAAATAAGGCAAGATTGCTCTCCGCCACGACATTTTTGGCTTCTTCTCCGCCGCCGCTGGACAGATTTTGTAAAACTACAGAGCTTTTTCGCTCTTGGCATAGTAGTAACATTGCGTAAAAATGTTAACAATTCATCAAAACCCGAGCGGCACTTCTCAAGTTATAGGCGGTTATAGGATTATCGAACTTACAGACAGACCGACAGACAGACGGAAATGAGTTACATGGTTTTTCGTGCTGTACATGTCATATAACATCATGAAAACATATTTTATCTTCGGAAATTTTTACGACGACTACAATACTTACCGCCAGTAGATGCGCGAAGTAAATATCGCCCGATACATTGGAAATGAGATTAGCTGAATGTAACAGACATAAATAAATATACATGTAATCAAATATTTCACAATGGCGTTTACACTATTCATGCTATCAATATCATAATCAAGAGAATATACAACAAATTAATACTCGTAATGGATATGTAACTCTAACATATATATGACGGAAATATTTTGTTGTGTAAATAACTAGTACCTTGCATTACTAAATTCAAAATCCAACGTGATGAATATTGGTTTTGCAACGGGTGTTTCCATGATAACCATATCTCAATTTATTTTAATGCAGCTAGGTAACAGTGAGTGGTCCTTAGATAATTCTCAAACTTTGGCTGAGCCTAAGCGTAGATGATCACATAATTATAGTACCAACATAATTATGTTAATTCATCCAAATCCTGCAAGCACAACTTCATGTATAGACGTCAGTCCAAAAGAATTCTACTGGTACTTCTTTGTCGACATCAGTAATATGTAACAATTTTGATGCTAAAGCTAAAATATGGATAGCATGCTTATATTTATGAAAATCACCAATGTCCAATTTACCTCCATGGATCTCATGATACGCACAGCAGAAATTAGTGACTGCTAGTAGTGGTTCATAAATATGTGCTATCAGAGATATATTTGTTTATTCGCTTTGCAGCCTGTTGAATAATTAGTTTTGCAAAAAAATCCCACAAAACTGAAAACTGCATCACTATCATTGATATACCTATTATCAAAAGACCTCATATATCCCTGAAGCGAAACATTCCTTTATTTGAGATTAAGTGTCAAAAATATTACGTTTTGTTATATTTCTCAAAAAGGGAAGAAGATACCACAAAAATACCTCATGCAAAAAATGTAGAGAATGTAATTAGCTATGAAAGATGTTGAGTCACCGTTTTTTGTATACTCCAACCACCACGAAGGCCTAAGGTTAATCACCCATGTGGTACGGTGGGGCTATAGGGGTATACAGGGGAAAGTGGGAACGCCACACGGACTCTGGCGATGGAACACGTGTGCATGCAACATGCACACATCATATATTCTTAAATGAGTCATCATGAAAACTAAGATTCCAGTAAATACATGTGGACAAAAGGATTACTGACTTTAAAATTTCTTCATGTTATTGTATAAGCAGAAACTAAACTGCTGCGAATTATTTGTGGAACCACCAACAAACTTTTATAAGCACCTCGTACACTTGGAGACTGTAAGAGATACGAAGTCGCTTAACGGGAGGCAAAGTTGCGTATTTAGGTAATCAACAAAAATCCGCTTAGAAAGTTTCGAAATTCAAAGTACCTCCGGAGAGAGACCGAAAAAACCGAATTTTCCCAAAATCTTTTCCTGACTTTATTTGTAGTTGGATTTTGAAATAACCTGCACATTTTTTCTCCTCAACAAGCTGGCATAATTAGAATTTCAATATTACGTTTCGACTCTTGTCCTCCAGAATCAACTTTATTTTTAATTATAGACGCCATATTGGATTTTCGCACAGATGAATAGAATGTTTAAATTCTGAGTCCAAAAATGTATAATACGTCGTACATTGACATTGCCAACTTTTAATTAATTGAAAAAAGCTGAATTTCCTATGTAGGCATTGAAATTAACAGACTGACATTTGTTTCGCATACTACATTTATTCCAAAATCACGTTTATTTTTTCCTTTATTTGAGAATGAGATTTCAAAATAAATTGCATGTTGTCATTGTTACTTATTCTCCTCTACAAAATGGTGTAGCCAAATTTTCAATTCGACATTTTTTTCCGACTACCATCACCAACCTTAGAGGAGAAAAAGTAGCACTGTTATCATGCAATTAATTTTGACATCCCACTACAACTAAAATCAGGAGAAAATTAAAAGGATTTTGGAAAAAATGGTTTTTTTTTTCGTCTCTCTCCAGCAGTACTTTGAGCTTCGAAAATGTCTAAGAGGCATTTTGTTGATTAACTAAATACGCAAGTTTGCCCCCATTCAAGAGAATTTGTATTTCTTACAGTTTCCGATATCCCAAAGGCGAGGGTCGGATTTGAAATACCTTGTACATAAAACACGCCGCGTATGAACCGTATCTGTACCTTAGATCCTATAAATTAAATATCACAGAACCGGCAATCTGCAGAAAAGTAATATGACAACTTTTATAGAGAATTACGTGCTCCACAGATTTTGTATGAGCTATTTTTGTGGTTACTCGCACCGTTCCGAAGAAATGTAAAAATGGTAATTTTAACCTGCTACCTCCAATGGAAAATTTTGTGCTCCAAGAATCGATAACGACTTTCGATGTATTAATTGTGATAGCATATTGAAGGCCTGAATCAGTTTTCAAGTATTGCCGTATTTTGTCTGGGCTAATAGTGTTCTTTAAATAATAGTCATGTTTTGCCCTTATCCAGCCTCACCAGTTGCGTAGAAATTTAAAAAACCGTGATTCTTGGTAATGTGACAACTTAGGACCTATGTCTACAATGACTTCTTATTTCATTTTATTTTTTTTATGTACGTTCTGCTCTAGTAATGCTGCCACATTGTTCTGAATCAGTCAATATATTTAAAATTCTTATAGGAACACGTAGTTTCAGGATTCTATTTTCTGCGTAAACTAGTACAATTTGCAATATCTCAATTAACGTAAAGCGTTGCCTTCATTATCCCGGAGGAATCGGTGAATCACAACAGTTCATATTGCTGTAGGGCAACTTTCAACACTGGCGATGCAGAATTTGCTACAAAATTGTATTGCTTAATATGCGGCAATATGACGTATTTATGCTGAACAAAAGGTTGGAATAAACTCGAGCATATTTCCGCCATTTCCTTACAGTGCAATTTGATTCTAAAATGAAACATTTTTATTCAAGATCATAACCTATTCTGACACCTAAAAGACATGTAGTTTTGTGCTCAGTCCAGAAGATTAAGGAGAATAATGAGACAACCAACTACTGCTTTAAACGTATGCGAACGATGCACAGTTTTGCATTAGCGTGGTGAAGCAAAATGGGTCTGTGTTTTAGAATAGCCCATGTGACAGATGGAGATTCAGTGATAGGTTTAACGAAAAAGTATTTTCATACCAACACTTTTCAAACCAAAAGGTATAAGGTGTGTAGGACCCAGGACCACTTGTAAGGTTTGAAAGTACGAGTATAGTCCTGGAACCTGATTGATACAACAGTCACACTCAAACCACGACATAGAGCTAATATACGTACAGTCTCAAATACTTTTTGAACCATACAGGTCAGCAGACTGAAACGGGTCATAAAATTAATGTATAATAAATAGTATATTTTAGTGTAAATGTGGTAGTTGGAAATTTCAAAATACGGATGGGCACAATCTCGGAAAACTTTTCTAATGGAATAGGAGGTCACATCATACCCCAGTCTGAAGCTCCCTATAAGTACTCTATAACCTCAAAACATAAATAATATACACTATAGATAGCTGACTGATAATAGCCTATTAAGGTTGAGCATTTTCATACATTGAGTGGCTTCTAATCCAACAACCAATGATGAAAATACAGTGCTTTCCTTTAATGTCCCCCTCCCCTTTGATTTTTTGAACGGATCAATTCAAAAAATTAAAACTTAGGTTATGAAATTGATGCGTGGATATCATATTTTAGAGTAAAACTGACAGATGAAAATGTCAAGATGGCCGCTGGGCGCCATCTTGGAAAAAAATATTATATGAAAACGGAGGTCTTGTGGCACATCATTTTGAAGCTCCTGACGAGTACTTTATAAATCTAGGATATAAAGTCAATACCTTTACCTACTACAAAATGGTGGTACATTTAATAATTACTTGAACACAAACCCACTAACATGCATATCTCTACAAAAAAATGTAATTCCCTACCGTATCCACAGCAACAGCGATAAAAACTTGTTATGTTATTCTTTGTTGACAGTAACAAGAATATCAGTAGGAAAACAAACATCATTGAACACCGGTCTTAATGCTAGATACTGTTTGAACTATACTAAGTGACATATAAATCCGAACACCCAGTTTAAATGGTTTCATTTTAATAAAAGTTGGTGAATGTATTTATCTTACTGTAAATAACAAGTGAAAAAATTTTCAGCCTTATCAGTTGGACATTCCGGTTTTTATACTGCTTTTTTTTTAATTCACTAACGCTCTAAAAATGAATATTTCAGCCGCAGTAAAGAATCAACGTTGGCGGATTTTGGTTCTTGACATCCTTTACGATCGGTTACGATGCAGAGAGTACGGAGACCTGTACGATTTCGTCAACTTAGTGAGTTTGATAGGGGCCGTATAGTGGGACTTCGGGAAGCGGACTTTCTTTCCGGGCAATTGCAGAGAGTGCAAAGAAGTGGTTAGGTGTTGTCAGGCATGGCTTCAAGAAGGCCGTACGCAAAGAGCAAGGGGCACTGGATGCCGCCGTAGAACATCAGACCGTGAAGATCGCCGCCTAAGATTATTGGCCTTAAGGGACCGTTTCTCCACTACTAGGTCCATTGCAAATGAATGGTTTGCAGAACACGGAAGACCTAGTGGCATGCGAAGTGTTTATCGACGAATGAGAAGTTTTGGCTTGTTTTCATACCGGCCACACTGGGTCCTCCCTTGAACTCGAGAACACCGACGTAATCGCCTTGAGTGGTGCAGACAACGGTCACTAGGGGATCAGGAACGGAACAGTATCGTCTTTAGTGACGAGTCTCGATTTTGAAAGGAGGAATCCACAGCTTTTTGTTGAAAGATATTATGTTCATCACACTGTTGGAGTTATGTTTTGGGGTGCTATAGCTTATGGGTCCAAGTCACCTTTAATCTTCATCAGAGGTAACATGAACACGCAGCGTTATATCCACGAAGTTCTAGAACCCCATCTTTTACCCTATCTTGACACCCTGGCAGATCCAACTTTCCAACAAGATAATGCCCGACCACATGTTGCAAGAGTCACAATAGACTTCTTTCAACATAATGATGTCACATTGTTACCATGGCCACCAAGATCTCCCGACTTATCCCCAATTGAGCACGTGTGGGATATGATGGGTAGGGGATTGCTCAATTTGCAACGTCCTCCTCAGACTCTAGAGGCACTTCGAGAGGAGTTGGTGGTTGCCTGGAATGAGATACCACAGGAGGACATTGACCACCTGATCAGAAGCATGCCTAGGCGCGTTGGAGAATGCGTAGCACATCAGGGTGCATCCACACATTATTAAAGGTCAAAGGGCTTTAAAGCAGTGCAATCATTTTGAAATTTTTATCATTTACTTATTATGCTTCATTAAGTACTTATACAAAATTTTATTAAAATAAAACCATTTAAACTGGGTGTTCGGATTTATATGTCACTTAGTATATTTTTAAAATGGTCAATTCCCGTCCATTGGAAGAAAAAATCGAAGCTATTTTTATTTATGGTGCGACGCGTAACTTTCACGAGACCGGAAGGATTTTTAATGATCGTTTCCCGAATCGTCCTATCTGTTGAAAATATTTTAAGGGAACTTGTAACTAAATTTACAGCTACTGGTAGTGTAAACAACAAAAAGCCCCCAGGTCATCCGACCATCCCGGAAGAAGAGCAAGTTCAAATAATTGGTGAGATTATATAAGTCCCCAACAGTCTACTTCCTCCATCGCGAATGTATATCGTCGGCTAAATACGTTAAACTGCTAACTCCATTTTCATTGGTGATATTTATCTATTTCACAACTATGGCTCCTTTTCTATCATACCAAAACTAAATGTTTGTCAAGTTTATTCATCGAAATGCTGCTCCAGTCAAAACAAAGTGACAGGTGCACGTGTGCTCCTCCAACACTCTTCAGCTCTAGAATAAACGTGGCTTTTTTTTAAATATCACAGTTTGACACTAGTTTGGTGTTCCGGTAATACTTTTTAATGAAAGGTAAGTTTGATTTTGTAAAAAGATGTTTATTTTGTTTTATAGTAAACAAAATTACCGTTATGTTGAAGTGGCAGCTTTTCTCTTAAATTACGTTTGGGCGTATTTGGGAGATATCAGTATTTATTATTGTTTTTTTTTAATGAAATTGACTTCTTGAGTTAGCTATTGGTGTATGTGTGTGCCATTTTTTGTATTTTTTGAACAACAATCGCTTACCAATTGGTTTGTTGACCTATACTACCGGCGTCTAGGTTAGATTGCATACTAGCGTATTTAAATCGCAGTCATACGTCGTATAACTGTACGCTGGCGCTGTGGACGTGATCGAGGGTCAGGACCGTCTTCGGTTTGGTTCAGGTTTGACTGAGTTTGCGGAGCCCAATATCTCGTATCTCTTAAGACATTGATGTATATGAAAATCCGCAAATTTTCTCAAAGTCTATACGTCATATAAAGGAAAGCCCTAACTTTGCGGACAACCTGTATAACGCTCATATATTAAACAAAAATGAGGCAAGAGCAGAAAAACAAAAGGATGTGGAAAACGAGAAATGCGTATTTACTGTTGATCTTCAAGCTGTTTTAGTGTCTCCTAAATCTAATTTTAGCAGCTCATATAGGAAGACAAAATTATGCGTTCACAGCCTTTGCTTTTATAATAATTATGCTCAACAAATTGTTTCTTCTGGCATGAGGGGAAAGCTGGACTGACCGCAAAAGAATTTTCCTCATGTTTCTACTCATTTTTGCAAACAAAAGTCATTCCTACAATGGACAAAGATGACCGAAAGATAATAATGTGATGGTCGTACGTACCAGAACAGAAACGTGACTTTGGCCTACGCAGCTTTAAATTTATGCAGAAAACATGATATTACACTTGAGAATAAATATTTAGAGGTTGGACATAGTCAAATGCAAGTAGATTCCATGCATGCTAGAACATGCATCATAGAACGTTGTGTCAATCGAGTAAGGCTAAACGTCCCTGCAGATTATGCATACCACTGCAAAAAAGCCAGAAAAAATCCTAAGCTCTACGAGGTAATGTACTTAGATCACTCTCCCGATTAATCAAAAAAGTTAGGAGCTGTCAGAAGTATTTGACCAGGGAATAAGCTAGGAGAACCAAAAGTAATAAAAACATTTAAATTATAAGAGTGCTTGGTATATTTAAGTGTTTAATTTTTATTTGTAGGTAACAGTAGGGGACATCTATTCTAAACTTCGGTTGTCTGATGAATGAGAATTACTTGCGCATAGAAAATCTCAAGTTGACATTATTGCCTGGACAGTATTGGACCATCTGTATAAAGAGAAAATTCCAATATCTGCGCGAAAATATTCCGACCTTCAAGAAATTAACTGTACTATTCCAGCGGACTATCACCATTTTTATAATAATTTGCCACACCTGTGAATTTTCAGATGTTTTAGTATAGATGTTTTGATCATTTTGAATACACTAAAATAAATATTCTACTAAAAATAAAAGTTGCTAACTCCAAAATTCCTTATTTTCTATTCAAATGAACAACTGCCAACTCCAGTTATTGTCCATAAAATCTTATACAATAATTTTTTCCACATCTATTTCTTGTTAACCCATTGATAATATCATCAAAAATATTCTTCTTTAATAGCAGCTTGTTTAAATGCACACCATTGTGGTAAAATCGTTTTTTGTTCTTCCTGTAAACCTCGAAAAAAGGAGTTAGCAGTTTAACATATTTAGCCGACGATATGAGGTTTGTCCTTCTACTGTATGGAGACTTTTGAAAAAGAATAAGTATCACCCATACACAATTCAAATGGTACATCAGCTACCTGAAGATGACCCTGATCGAAGAATAGAATTCTGCGAGACTATGACGGAAACTATTGCTCGGCAGCCTACCTATATCCAAAATATTTCTTTTAGTGATGAATGAATGTACATTTTTTCTGAACGGTAATGTGCATATACAAAATTGTTGTTATTGGAGTGACACCAATCCTCACGTCTTCCCGGAAACTCATACTCAATATCCACAAAAAATTAACGTTTGGGCTGGGTTATTGGGAAATCATATTGTGGGGCCTCTATCCATCGAACAAACCTTAACCGGTGAACTGTATTTGGATATGCTGCAAAATACTATTGACGCTCTAATCACCGAAATCGTCAAAGCGAATCGTAATGAATTCGATGCTGATATTGTATTCCAGCAACACTGCTACAGACAAGTTACGTATTATTTAGATAACAATTTCCCCGGTCGTTGGATTTGCCGTAGAGGTCCTGTGGAATGACTAGCTCACTCGCCAGATTTGACACCTTTAGACTTTTTTTATGGGGCAATTTGAAGCAAACGAAACTGAACCTGCTTCAATATTGGATATACGGCTGAGAATAACAAATATTTGTAGAAATATCGATGTTACTTACTATGTTTGAAAATGTTCGACGCGAAATTACGGATCGGCTGTTATTGTGTCAAGAAGTTCAAGGCAACCATTTCCAGCATCGTCTAAACTGAACTCAACGTATTTATTCGAATTATCAAGTTAAATGTCAATGTACTCAGGTAATTATTAAATATACTACCCTTTTGTAGTAGGTAAAGGTATTGACTTTATATTCTAGGGTTAAAAAGTACTCGTCAAGAGCTTGAAAATGATTTGCCACAAAACCCCCGTTTTCATATAATTTTTTTTCAAGATGCGCCCAGCAGCCATCTTGACATCTGTCAATTTTACTATAGACATTGAGGAAAAGCATACATGTTATATAAATTTTCTCTTTACAAAGGATCTCTTTATCAAAGTCGATAACTTAGATGCTAAAGGTACCATATTCTACTGTACACTCGACTAGATTCTTTAAAAGAAGAAGATTAACATAACATACTTTAGCGTTTTGATGATTAATCGTTGAGGTATAAACTGAAGACCAAATTTGTTTGACGGCTTGAGTTCAATGTGTACGAGAGATAAGTGCGTATAGACACATATGTTAGAAAGAGATCAGCTGGATAGCGCAGCTCATCACCGCATTGCCTAGCAACGCTGACGCGTCCATCTGCAGCGTTACCAATATGTTATACTAATTTTTAGGGTATTCCCTGCGTCCAAGTAATGGTTTTAGTTTGAGAGTACACATGTTTGAATTGTGAATTGTGTCATATCTGTTTAGGATCGATTTTGGGTCGGTCCTAACGGCGCTCCATTTTAGGTAGAAATGAAAGGTCAGGATCGCCACAAATTCTGCAATATTGTATTATTGCTTCGTTTGGCAACACCGCATCTCGTACATTCCAAGGCAAGATTTCCATCTCCATCATCGTAGATCAGCGATTTTGGTCAGTACCCATCTAGCGCTCATTTTGAAGGATGGTAAATATATATTCTAGAACTGATAAGGAGCTCAGAAATGAGTTATCACGTGGCCCACTATTACATCCAACTTTTATTGTAGAACATAGTATTCATTCATCAACTTCATTATCCGAAATTTCAGCCTGCTAACATGACTCGGTCAAAAAATAAGTGTAGTACTTTGATTAAACTGCCAGTATTTCAATCACGATTAACTAAGTTGTGAAATAAAGGATTATCCAACGATGTCATAGACAGTGCGTTTTGAAAGTTGAAACTCCCCTTTTCAGAAAGTACTACGTTTTCTGTTACAAAGCATAAATCAACAATGAAAAGTTTAAAAAGAATTGACTAAAGTATTCGTATACATTTAATAAGGAATTTCAATTATTACTGCCCTGCCATATGTTGCTTATTTGTAAGTATTGTTACAAGTTGTCGCCATCCAATGCAAGAAGACATCTTCAGTTTGCAACATTCGGGGCTGTCTGGCTCCTCTGCTCCCATCTCAACTTTCTTTTGTGCGAGGTAAATAAAGCTAGGTAGCACGAATGAAATCGTCCAGGAAAACGATCTGAATACACTTGTGACACATCAATATCCCTTTGAAGAAAATCCCTGTGATGTACATTCGATTTAAGTACAAACAGTTTAGTTTACCTTTTCACCTAATGTTTTTACTGAAGACCATCATTGGTAACGCAACTTTTTTCAGGACTCAATAACTGTTTAACTATGAGTGCTTACTTATTTCTCTAAGAACTATACCCAGTATGAAGCACAACCCCAATATTAAGAGCACCCTGTATGAGAGTTAACCAAAACTTGAGTAGCTTATTCATACAACTATTTCCTTTTCAGGCAGCTATTTTTGCTTCACCAGCCTAGGGACTATAGGTTTCGGAGACCTGCTGCCTGGCCAAAAGGCGGAAGAAATATCTTTATGCGCATGCTCAGCTTACATTCTGACAGGGATGGCTCTGGTCGCGATGTGTTTTACTTTGGTGCAGGACGAGGTGCTGCGATTACTACGATACTTAGGTAAGACTCTTTTTCTCATGGGTGCTCATATGGCAAAATTTAAGGGAGGTACATTGGTCGTCTCAGAATTTACGTTCAGCAAGATATCCGTCTCCGGACGGAGTTGGAGGGGTACTCGTTAATTTAATCAAAAAAATCAGCCTTGAATTCCTATTTCACGGGTTACAGCGTAAACAGCGTGATGGACTTCGACATGCGAGGTGTCTCTACTAGACTTGTCTTAACAATAGTAAAATTTTATAAAATAAAAATCGCGGATTTTAAACTCAAACTTTAACTTTGAGAGATCAATTTCTGTCACCGTCTACATCCCAAGTAGCTTGATGGATTTTGATAGCCTGACAAGCACAATTGATACTTCATTCTTTTCAGTTACTGCTGTCGGATTGTTTGTATTTTTAAAAATGTACATGTGTCTTCCTTTACGGGACTGAGAGTCCTCAATTCAGATCTAACAAGGTAATTTTTGCGGGTGATTTGAAACTCAAAAAAGGACATGCCACTCGTTGCTTGAGAAACGGGTAACCAGTTAGGGTATATCTTATTTCTCGAGCGGATACCCTATCCCCCCCCTTTTGCCATCCTTCCTAATGTGCGCCCATGCTTTTTCTTACTTAATCGCTTCAGTCGAAATAATTAGATTCCGAGTTCCATATCCAACGTAGATTTCAACCAGGCTGGATTAGGAGCTGCATCACTGTCTGCTTCACATTCCGCGTCCATAACTTTTGCAAACAATGTTAAAAAAATATGTATACTGATCACATGGAAAGTTATTTCTACAATTCATATATACGGAGGAAAATGAAACTGACGGAACCATAGGTTGTCAGATCTAATCAAGCTTAATAGGTTTATCACTTATCTACTAGACACCTTGTTAGCTCACGAACAATGGTGCAAAATATTAGACAATCCCTAACATTTCATAAAAATCGATCATTGGTTAATCCAAGAAACGCAATCTAAAATTGAATCATTTTCAGTTCAGATCAAAATTATTCAAGACTGGCTCAATTTGAAGTTAAAGATTCCAAAATGCAACTTTGAATATTGTACTGGGAGACAATTGTGAAGGTAATAGCTCCGTTAGATTGTCACTTGATTTTTGAATGCATTAAAAGTTATGCAAAGCCAATTTATAGATTTGCTCAAAGGATGTAATGGATCTGTGTTATCTTTAAATTAATCCAGACTTCAAGATTTCTAAGAATTTTTCTATGCTTGTGTTGTGTTGCTTGCCGTTAGGATCCACGTGTTCGAAAACTGAAATGACATCGAACAAAGAAGACGAAAACGCAATTTTGGATTCCTGACAACGACCAACCACGGAAGGTGCTGTCAAAAGCATTCCCGTGAGGAGAACGCAACCTGCTGCATTCCATCACAACAGCCTTCCAAGGAAGAGCAATTTCCACAGGAATGCGCCAGCTCGCAGATCAGCAGGAATCGGTAAGTTGATCGAAACTACTTATATAGAATCTCTATGGGATATGGCATAATCTCATGAGGCAACCAAATATTTTTATCGTACCAATGTGTCCAAGTGACATGCACAACACTCAAAAACTATTGTCTTTAACATATTTGAATAAGCACGGCAACCAAGATGGATGAAACTATGTTTCTAACCCTGATTAAGGAAGATGAATAATGTGTTGTTCTGATGCAACTAAAAACGTGCTTTATTATAGGTTGTTGTCAATGCCAACTTAAATCATACCATACAGGGTATTAATCGGCTCATACATTTTTGAATACCGATTTTTCGCATATAATTTTTATAATATATAACTTTTTAAACGGTCATTTTGTGTCGAAATTGGACAATATTTCAAATCATAAATGATGTAAGCCTTTTCCTAGCAGCTGAAAATACACAAAGTTTGTTTGATTTATTCGGTTTTTCCCCATTCTTTGGTGTGCTTGATTGGACCATCGATGATTGGGAACAACTATAGAATAAAGTTTTTTTCTTAGGTGCAGAACCTCTAGTGGAGTACTTCGTTCCTCGTAGCATGAGTGAGTTTGACTTGTCGATCACGTCAGGTGATACTCCCATTAGTCAAACCTATCTCCCCTTGACGGTTCGAGTACCGAGGAAAACGTTGCCAAAACAAAAAGAGAAGATGGTCACCTTCGAGGACGAGATGGCCTCCAAAATGGCGACTGTCAAAGCGGCAGAACAGCTGCATGACGTGTTTATGTGACATAAGGGATAACAGTTGGACTCCTCCAGTACGGTATGTATACATAAGAAAGGGAAAGTCATAGTCAGATTCATAATAAACCTTAAGATTTGGTTAACATCTTTTCATCAATGAACATAGATCGCAAATACAATAATAAAATACTCCCGATACATGCGAGCAGCTGCTCGAGCATTTCCTAGGGCAGCACCATAATAGTAATGCATTTCTGCATAATCTCATTAAGCTGACTTGGCTATTTGCGTAAATAATCCGCCATTCTGATTTTTCAAAATGTTAACAAAGTATCACTCGTACTGCTAGGACAAGTCTAACAGTACCTCATATGTCAAAATCCATCACATCGTTTGGACTGTAGCTCGTAAAATAGAACTTCTTGTTTACATGTATAGATACCCACCTGCGTCAAACAGACAGATTTTTTAAGATAAGGCACCTATCGTAACAACCTGAAATTTTAAGGGCTTATTCTAAATGGATTGAAATAGTTTTTACAATAAAATGAATAACTAAGTACAACCTTATTTGTTTACCGCCCTCCAAAGTTGAGGGATAGAAGAGATTTTGCACAAAAAAGTGAATTTAAGTTTTTCGCGTTGATTTCTAATAAGCTCTGTTAAAAAGTGACATAACCATTGCTTAAACTAAGCATTTAGCTCATCTCAGAAGAAAAACACTGACCTAAACCTATTGGCTTAGTTTTAATTGGGATTGAAAGTTCATTATCCCGTTTTCTTCGAAATTTCACAAAATTGCAAATACATCCTGAACTATAAAATTTTGGACCTCACATATACGGGTTCATCCGATAGGTTTTGAGGCCCTCTATCACCTGACTTCCGTTGACCCAATACTAACTTTACACCCGGTATACTGTCTACATTCGTTTCCCAGCCAATCTCAGTATTCCGAATTTATCAATTTGCTAACTAAAGGGATAAATAAATACAATCAACCATAATAACTTTAAGCATAAAATAGACTCTGTATTTATTTGTGTAGTAGAACACAATAAATAATTATCAATATTCAAAAATGGATAAAGGATTTTATAGCAGAGAATTATTTGCCCAATAATCAAAGCCCTACATGAATTATTATTTTCGTTATTTGCCTGGGCTTTTATTTCCATTATAAGTACTAACCGAGTAGCAGCGTAGCCTTTTTTTCTTAGGGAAATGCGGCAAATAATGGCGATTTCTTATTTTAGTAGTGAAAGAGACTTGTAACAACTGAATGAGATATTTCTAAACTTCAATTTTGATTGATTCTTATCTGTCGAACTTCCTCTAGGTACCGTCTTCTCTGACCTGAAGACCCTCAAGAATTCATGTTAATATTGACATTTTTTTCAGGAGGGTGCCAGTTCCACCACCGCAAACTCAGTTGACAAAACAGTGGAATACATAGCGAAGTTGAGCGACCTTAGCGAGCTGAGTTCAGCAATAAGTGATCTGAGCACCGTTAAAAAGGAGTTGAAGCAGTTCAAGAACTTCAAAATTTGCGAAGAGTTAAAAAAATGTGAGGAGGGGTGTTCGTGCAACGTAGAATCAGACTGCGATATTTGCAAAGTGTTAGACTTTGCCAAGAAGGAGAAGTTATAGTGCTAGCGGTGCTTTTGGACTAGGATGGGAGCTCAGAAATAACATCCGTATATAGCCAACCATGTTTCTTTTTTACCGGTGATGTTTGTTGATGTGTTGTATGAACCCTAAAGAGCTTTTCAGAAAGCCACATTTCAAAATACTATATTTAATGTGAATTATGTATTTGACAAGTCTTCAGGTGGCCTCAAAGTTTCGGAATTCTGATTCGGAATGACACAGTAACATAAAAAAATTTCTGTTAAAATCACAGCTGGCATTTTTTACAGAAGAAGTCTAATTTCCCTAGGCTATTTACAATTGGAATTCCGAACGTATGCGGCCGCGCTTATACCCCATAAATGAGGGAGAGAACTGAGGATATAAAAATAAGCACTTATCAATGTATGTATATTTATCAACTGCTGTTTCTGGAAGGGGAAGTACAAGCAGTACAAACTCACTATAACACATAAATGGTAATTCTTTGTCACTCTAGTATATAAGCTACAAGTGGTTTCATATCACGAAAACTGTCTCATTTAAGAACACTAAATACTACCAGGCTAATGTCACGTTTTAGTTGGAGTGGACTACTTTTTATACTGAGAAGGCGCAAACCTTTTCCAAAATTCTCTTCTGGCGATGTCGGCAAAATAGCGCATGGAACTAGGTTAGACAATATTTTGTTTCAATAAACATATTTGTGCCAACTTCCACGGACATTTATATTCTTCATATTCCGAACCCCGCATTGAATGTATTCTATCGACTTTGTATTTATGTTATAGAGTACGTGGCATGTGTTAATATACTGGTATGAGCCAAACACAAATCGATGTAAGAAACGAAATAAAATAATAAGCACATTTTTTATGCAAATATTTTAATAAAAGTAAGTAGGCTAATAATAAATATGATAGATTTTTGTAATTCATCTTTCTGTGAAAGTGAATCTAGAAGGAAAGGTTACAGAACAGAAAAACAGTCAAACGTGAATTGCGGATACCTTTCACTTATTTTACATCGCCTTTGGCAATAGTATTTATTCATAATGTCAAAGCAAAGCTGACCTATAATGTTTGCCTTCTAGCCATCCAAACACTAAATTACGTATTAACTGATCCTGTACATATGTATGTATACCTGTAAATATAAAATTAACAATTTGTTTACATCATTTTATTTACAATACAAGACGATATTGACGTAATCATTTTATCTGAGACATGGCGAGTGAGTGACTTGTCTTTCTAAACTGGAAGGATAACTACACTGTACAACTTTGGTAACTATAGTTATGGAGTGATAGTGTATGGGAGAAATAATCCTCATTATAGCTATGACATTTAAAATTACAAAATCAAAATTACTTGTGACTATCGCCCACCATGCTCAGATCCTCATGCATTTATAAGAAACATAGACAATTTTTTAAATAACAATGTGACCTTAACATAAATATTTTGGATGAAACTGCGAGTGCGGAAAAATACTTATATATTTTATCCGGTAATGATTTTTTATCTTATACAGGGTGGCCCATCCATGAGTGGACGAAATATTACTCATAAACAGATACATTTTGGGAAAATCTTTTTATGGTTGTTATACATGACACTTGAGGGCGCATTTCAAAAGTATTGGCCATTACACAGGGTGTCCCAATTTCGACCTACATATCAAAGTTGTGATTTTTCAAACAGAATGCCTCAAATCTTATTGCATATTTGGATGAGCCAATTCAAAAAAAGAAAAAGATATATCATACTATGGGTATTTGGTAGTTAGCTACTGAGATACAAGGTGTTTTGTCTAGAAAAATCCGCCACCCTCAGTCCGCTATTTTAAAATTTGGGGTGCCGAATTTTGTATCAAAACAAACTTACCCACCTCAGGTTTTATATTATTTGCTCCTTTTTCGAATTTTGATTTTTGCTCCTGCAGGGTGATCAAAAACGCAAATTTTAGTTTTTTGCAAAAATTTCAAATGCATCGCCCTCTATATTTCTGCAAGTCTGGATTCAGTTTTTATAAGCTTTTGGTGATACTTGTCACATAAGGGCTTATAAGGCTATTTATTCGGTTATTAGCACGTCTTTTATGGAAAGGCTTAATTCCCTAAAATATCGCATCATGCTTGGAAACAAATAAATTGTTGATTAGTTACAAACTGTCCAAATTAGCTTTGTGAGCATTATAATAAAAATGTGTTTGAAAATGAATTTTTCTAAAGAAGAAATGGTGAATATGGTGTTCGTTTTGTGCGAAGCCCAAAGAAATAGTTTCCTAGCATCTCGCATGTATAAGCAACGGTATCCTAATATGCGACATCCAAGGCCGGAAACCTTTTTCCACACTACGAGAACGTTTTCAATCAAGTGGAGCAGTAGAATATAGTAAAAAAAATGTATAGATAGTCCAAGTGTCACCAATGAGGCGAATCAGTTGGAGGTTCTATTGAAGTTGCAGGGAAATCCCCCATTTAAGTGCACGGCAAATTGAAGCAGAAACTGAGATATGCATAACTTCTGTCCAAGGATTATTCACAAGCATAGGTACCATCCGTATCACCTATGCTAGCATCAAGGCCTTCGTCCTCAGGATTTCGCAGCTTGAATGGAGTTTAGTAGAATAATGCTAAATAAAATAAGTGCTTTCCCGGGTAAGGTTCTTTTTAGCGATGAGGCAACTTTCAACAGCATAGGTGTTGTAAACAGGCATAATATGATTTAAAATTAAAGGGGCAACGTGCGTATCAGTGATACTGTCTAATTCCCACATTTTAGGATCGACCTTTTCTTTTACATGCTGAATACATTTTTCCCACTTATTCGGTGTTATTCTTTGTATAGCATCATGAAAATTTAAAACTTTTATTTTCTGTTGCCCAAATGAGCTCAATCGGAGGAAATGGTGAGGAGGAAATCGTAAAATAGTTTTATTTTGTTTTTTGGTCATTTGAAAATTTGTAACAATTCTGCCTTAACCATTGTGTCATCATAACCAATCTTTTTTATTTTTAATCCATCCCTGATTTTTTTGTTGACGTTGTTGGAATCTTCTCGTGTGGTATGAAGCATTATACAGGGTGATTTTGAAGTTGAGTCATTAATTTTCAGATAATGATTGTAGAAGGAAGATAAACCAAAATATGTGTGTAAAAATAAAAATAAATAAAAAAAATTTTTACCTTGTTTTATAAAGTATCCTCCCGACAAGTATTTCAGTGCGGACCTGTATTTGATCGTGAGGTCTTGGAGCACCGGCATGCCCTCCCCTGTGAGGTCTTAAGTCACCTGATTCACGAGCCCGTTGTACTACATTAACAAAGGCACGAGGGGTTGGTTGCACTCGATTGGGAAACCGATCCGCATAAACATGTGCCATTTTTTGTTTCGTTTGAGCCACGCAGCAAACACCACTATTCACTCACGCGTTACCGACTGACACACTGACTGAATAAAAACATCGTGATCAGCGTTTCAAATTCTTTCGCTTTTTTGTTTCCGATGCGATGAACCGATAAGGCGGATTATATCCGTTGTTGCCAAACACGAGCACATAATATTTTTATTGAGACAGGGCGGTACTCAAACCTCTAAAGGGCTATAACTTTGTTACTTTAATTTTACCAGAAAAATGTTAAAGGAAAAAAACATTTCTTTTGATCAGATCTACTCACTGTTAAAATAAATGACTCAACTTCGAAGATACTATAACCGAACTATCTTCAAGCTTCGATAGAGTATTTGAGAACCAATTTTCGAACGAGGCTCCAACTATTTCTTCATGGTAGTCTTCCGTTTTTTGGATTCAAATGCTCATAAAGCATCGGACACAAATCCATCTTCATTACCGATGTGGCAAATTATCAATCCCCTTTTTCCTGAAAATTATTCATCTTGAACACCTAAAAACCGCTCCCATTGAAATCATTATTAAAAACCCAACAAAATGAGTACCTACTTGATTTTTTATCTCGATATAGTATAAGCATGTACAAAAAAAATATGATTTTAGTTGAAACTCCTCATCTTACAAGTATTAAGAACTATGTAGGTATCAGGCAACGCAATCATACCAGAAATAAGTACATATGTGCTTTGAAATATTACCTAAGGGATTTTTTAATCCAGTGGATAGTCCATTCAAGAACGCTTGCTTTGAAGATTTCATGGAAGAATCCATCCAAACCTTTGCCAGTGCATGTTCTGCATTCACCCATGTTTCATCTTGGTAGTATATTTTCCTATCTTCTGCGTGAAATTTTCTCATTTGACTTAGATAGTTCCTTCTCCAGATAACTGTTTCGTCTTTTTTCCCGCTTTTGTATTGGAACCCCATTTCTTTGAATAATTAGAAGGTAGATCTCTTGAACCTTGGCGAGTCATTATCCTCTTTAAATTATGTACAATTCTCCTTATGGCGATTCTGTCGAAGTCGTCTATGGCATCGTTGATTTTTTTTCTCGGCGGATAATTTTTTGGGTCGACCAGTGAATGGTTAGATCTGTATTCCCGAACAATTCGGTAAACACTTGCACGACTAACGCCCGAAATACTTGCTACTTTGCAAACAATGTCCTGAACACTTGAGTCACTGCTTCCGTGCATTTCGTGTTTATAAATGTTGAGAATGATTTGTTTTTCGCTAACGCTAAAATGAAGCCTTTTAGCTCTTTTTTTAGGCGGTGTGCAGCTAATATCAACAACTTCATCAGCTGTATCCGTATCAGACATTTTGAGTTCTACGAAATTAAACTGACAAATCTAATAAGCACACAGTAATACGGGTATAAATCTGATGCTAACTCTGTACTGCATAAATATATATATATATATATATATATATATACTTTTTTTAATTCTCTCTAGCTTTCAATGGACTTTGCCATCATCATCAGGAGCTGCAATTACAATGATAACAGTAGCAACAAAGGTGTAAAATGAATTTAAATTGACTCAACTTACAGTAGTATGTGAGGATGTTGCTAATTGTTGTTTACGTATAGGAGGAATTTACAGGCTGACTTTTATGCAGCAACAGTGAGACACTGTTGTTTTTAATAAAATGCTCAGTAATGGGGCCAGGTCAATCTATGGTATCAAGTTTGATCCATGTTACCAGTATGCCACAAATCGTCTTTAATTTATTGTAATTTGCCTCAACTTTTGTGTCCAAACACAAATGAAAAATAGGTTTTTAGCTAAATCATGATACATATGAAGTATTTCTTGATCTAATATGAGAATTAGGATCCCATTTTGCACGACTCGTGTAATTTTTCTCTAGTTTGAAAGATATTCTGCAAGAAATCGAGCAGATTCATCACATCAAGAACGCCTTCTTATTGGACCAATTTGTGCCATAGTTGCAAATTGTGATTCACGCCGGGCAATAGAAAAATCAGGATTAAAACTGTAAATCAGAAAACTGATGAAGAAACCTCTCTATTGGCTGAACTTGTGACGTTTATTCTATAGTATTTTTGGTCGATTGTGTATTGCTCTAATAGTGTATTGCATAAATCGTTTTTCAGTACAAGTCTTTGGCCTTTACAGATTGTGAGCAATACCATGACACCTCTTGCCTCTACATTTCCTAAATTTGTGTAGTATCTTGTGATGATCCCTGATCTTGTGTTTCGTTATAGTACTGATAAGGTTATCGAGTTCGTAGGGATCACTTTCCAGATCATACAGCTCGACAAAGGACTGAAAAGTGCATTGAATTTGATTAGGCTTATAGTAACATTATGTTTCGAGAGCTACGCTGCTGACTAATGTTAGCTCAGAGTTTTGATGAGATTCTGGTAGAGTGAACAAAAATAGCAACATTTACCTGATTATCATCGAAGGAACAGAACTTGAGTCTCGAAGAGTACGAAAATTGTAAAACGCAGATGTATGTATTGTTCCTGGCATCTTGACATTTACACCATGCGTTTTTGCTGCATTCCTGGAAATAGATATAATAGCAATGGGAAAATTAACAACGTTTTTTAATGGAAGTACGGATTTCCACTGTCTATGTCAAATGCGATTCAAAACATCAAACAGGAACCAGATCTGAATTTGAAAAATGACATCAAGTAGGTTGACCCTGCACTTCCAACGTATCGCCGTCATCAGTTCATAAAGGATTAAACTCGGTGAAATTTTAATCCTCCGAGACAAAAGTCAGCTTTAAACATGTACAACAGAGAAATTGAACGGATTATGTCAGTCAAACATGCTCGTATAATTACTCCATAGACATTCTTTGCCTGCCCTAGCGGTATCTACTATCCATCTGGAAACGTTGTCCATGTCCACTTTTGCACGGCATCGCTGCAACCTGTTATCTTTTATTTCGTGCATGGTCCGTGCATATATGCTACTTTGCATTAAGGCACGGATAGGTTAGTCAGCCAGACCAGTTCGCCGGGCGGTGAGCTTAGATAGTTTAGATAGTACGTGGATCGAAAAAAATATTCTATCAAGTTTTAAAGGCAAATGTATAGGGAGATCTACTCGTATACTCGTATGATGTATGAAATATGACCAAGATGTGCATAGTATTAATGATATTAGGGAAGTATAAATAAATATTCAATCGCTACTTAAATTTACAATTTTTATTTTTTTCGTTTTTGGCTTTTTTCACCGCCACTGGATCGATTTTCAAAAGTTTCCGTCCTTGGCATAATAGCAATCTTGTGTAAAAATTTCACCGTATCCGAGCTGTTCTTCTCAAGGTATAAACTGGCCAAGAATTAGCGGACTATAGACTAACAGACAGATAGACCGACAGGCAGACAGACCGACAAACCGACAGACAGGCAGACCTACAGACCGACGGAAATGAGTAAATGGTTTTTCGTAATGTACCTGTTATATAACATCCAAAAAACAAATAGCTGATTTTGTTTTTTTTTTTTAGATTACATTACTTCCTCGCCCAGTGGCGGATATTTTTTGGAAGAATAATGAGGGTATTTTAAAACGACAGGAATAAATTGAAATATCAAATCCAAAAAGGAGATTCATTATTGCTAATAGTCCGAGCAGGGGAGTATCTAAATAGGAAACCCTATTTTGTCCATCGACATTAGCTGAGCAGAAGCTTGAGAACGATTGATGTTTACGCAGTCTACCTAAAGTTAACCAACTCAGTTGGCCACAGTGCTATCTGTGCTTCGCTAACCTTGGCAAAACAAATTCCTAATTAGTTCATAGAGGTGAAACATAGCTGTGAATAATTCTCATACATCGCGCTTACGGTATCTCATTTCATCCCTGATAACAATTTCATGGATGCGGGAATACAACTTAGCTACGTAAGGTTGAATACGTTAATCAATGATGATGGTTCGGGATCTTACTAGTCGACGGTTTAGTCAGGATGCCTCTATCAAAAAGATATTCAGAGAACATTATTTCTGTAATGCTTTTAAGAAAAAAAATTGCATAAGAACCTGTTAGGATAGCCTATCTTTTTCCATAGTAGAAGGTGTTTTAAGTACTTTTAAAAAATGCCACTTGACCAAGGAAGAAGCCAAGCGGGTCGAGCCCCTCCCCCTTCTGAGTTCGGTTACAATTTAATATTTGCATAAATTCAGTCAAGTTAGACTAGTAAAGCACGGATTTTGACTTTATTTATATATATATATATATATATATATATATATATATATATATTTCGTTAATCAAAACAATGCATAGTAATGGGTCAACTCTAATAACAACGAGGCAATCTTCAACGGCAGAAGCGTTATTATGTAGCTTGCAACTCATATGATTCGCCATTGCTCTTAAAACAGTCACATTTATTTTCTTGTGCTCTTCTTGTTCTTCCCTTCCTATTTTCTCTTTTTCCTCTGACTTTGGTCAAGGGACTGACAAAAGTGCTAGTAATTAGTGACTATTCACATGGAGGCAAAGCTCCTACGTGCCGCCATGATAGAAACCAACGTTGCTTTAACAGCAGCCTACGAGAAATTTATAGATACGAGTGAATGTGAATGTTAGATAATGACCAGTGCTCTTACCGCAAGATTTCCATCTTCTTTCCATGGACACCTGTCATCTATTGATTTTTTATTTCCCTCACCCCAATACTCAACTAAAATCAGCTTTTCGTATGATTGTGCCTCGTCCCCAATTTCCAACAATCTTTGTTTGAAGCTTACACCATCTGCATGGTTTGGTATTTCCGTACCAGCTAGATCAAGGATTGTAGGAACCAAATCAACTGCAGATATCGGATAGTCATCAGTGGTGTTATGAGGGATGCTTGGGCCGCTGATTAGAAATGGAACTCTTATATCTGTTTCATAAGGCTGCCTTTTGTCCCATGGTAGAGAAAATTGGCCTAAAATATGTGTTTGATGGGGTTCAAGGTAACGATGCTTGGTTATTGAGAAACTAATAGACTGGCCACTAGGGAGACTTCGTCAAAATATGCCAATGAAAGTTGGCTTGATTCTTTCATATGTTGCACATATATAAATACCTTCGTTCAACATTTTTACTAACACATCCTCTGCATGAGAGACAAAACTCGATAATCGATAAGATGGACATTTACCAGTTCAAAAACATCTCAAGTTCGAGCACTTCGAGTGACCATCACTATTTCGAGACAGAAATTAGGTCGAAGAATAACAAGAAAAGATCATATAAACATCAGTCCTAAAATGTCTCCTTGTGGAGATACATGATAATGAGATTAAAATTCCAAATCATGCAAAAATTATACATCTGGAGTGGATAAAGGTATTTAAACTTACTTTACACCTTGTACATGCAGAAATAATATCATATTCATTACACAAAATGGCGTCAGGTAAGTTGACACTGTCCTTTCAACGCAACTCTGTCATCAGGAAAGGTACAATGTTCGGCACAAGTTAGCCCTTCTAAGCAAAAAGTTAGCTACGAACACGTATAACAAAAAACTAAATGAATAGAGTCAGTCGAACGGGTGCATACAATAAAAATTTGCATATTGAGCATACTTCTGTGCACGCACACATGTACACAAAGTTATCTCTTGCCGACGAATGACCCTCCCTCCCTCCTAAGGGCAATTCCTGGGAGCACCTATGATCGTTGGTATGACCAATCCCGCATGGAAAGAGAAAAAGAAGGCTAAATCCATGGTGAGTGAAATACGAGATCTGTAAATTTAATGATAATACTGACAATTTTTGACCTTTTTATTCAAATTTAATTACAATTTTATATTGTGACCCTTAAAAATAATAGTATCTTCCTTCTGAAGCTACACAGCGCTGAAGACGGTTTTTCCACTCCTCATGTAGCAGTGTCGGAACTTGGATACTGGAATAGCCTTCAGCTGGTCGGTTACAGCCATTTGAAGGTTTTCGACTGACTCAGATTGAGTCCCCTTGAGGTGGTTTTCCAACTTCGGGAAAAGAGAAAAGTCATAAGGACCTAAGTGACGAATAAGGAGGCTGAAAAGCCATAGGAATGGTTTTACTGGCCAAAAACTCGTTTATTGACATTGGTGTGTGACATGGAGCATCATCGTGATGCAGTACCCAGTTCTTCTTGATCTGGTCATGTGAACCAAAATTAACTCTTCCATGATCATTCTCACTGTCATCCGACCATCTGAACGGACAAAATCTCGGATTCTGTCAATACTGTCATCAGTTCTTGAAGATGAAGGCCGTCCTCTGCATGGTTCATGTTCAATCGTCTCTCTCCCTTCTGAAAATGCCTTAAACCACGGAAAACCTGTGCTCAGGACAAAATACTGTTTTTTTCCGTTTCACTATGCCCACATCTGAAGCATGACATGATAGCACACCGTTATTCGAAACTGCTGTCCTTCATTTTGAAAACACAATATAAAAAACTGTTCACAAATAAAAATCGCCACGGACAACCATATGACTCGAGCGAGTTTAAAATTGCACAGACGACAGAACACATGGTCTCCTATCTACCCTCTGACACCGAAGCCTCCATGGTTGCCAGTCTCATGATTTAACAGACTTAGCAGACCTCTTGGTAGGTGCGTAGAATTACCGGAGTTTGAGGGGTATAAGTATCATAATACTGATATATTCATTCTCCCATGCCCTACAGCCTACTCCCCAATGTTTATATCTACAAAAGTTTTTCCGAAAATGAACTGGAGCCTCTGAAGTAGCTTCTCCACCACTGGACCAATTTTTAATGACCAGCTTTATTGTCCTGGGAATAGTAGTATATTTTCGTAAAATTTTCATTCAAAACCTAGCGGTAGTTTCCCAGTTATAGACGGATCAAGGATTAGCGGTCTAACATACAAAGAGACCGATAGAAATGAGTGACAGGGTTTTTCGTGATGTAACATCCAAACACCGTATTCACTTATTTTCAAAAAATTTCGCTATTACTATACTTCCTTGCTATAGTATAATCATATTAGACGAAAATACCACTGGTTAAATATATATATATATATATATATATATATATATATATATATATATATATATATATATATATAATTCTAAGTCTGGTTTTATTGCTGCCAGTTGTTCAAGGGAGTATTCAAAACATGGACGCATCAAAATGGGTACACCAATTTTTGTGGAAAAACGTTCTATTCGACAACAAAGAATGAGAAAGGGTTTCTTGGGATTCAATCGAAAGTGTTGGCAGAAACGAAAAAACTCTTAATATAAGATTTTTAGCTATTTACGAGACTACACGTGAAAAGACCCAACTAATAACAAAAAAGTGATGGCCGAAAACCGAGGCAAAATGTAGGTCTTGGCACTTGTTGGTAGTGCAACGATGGTTTTTCGCAGATTTTCGAAATCATTCAAATTCCTAGGATTCTCACTTCTAAATAACCACAACAAAATTGGAGTAGATTGGTCAAGTAGTTTTTGAGAATTGCTAATTATTCATCCAAAAACACCTGTTTTCCGGCCATTACTACTAGTTTATTGAGCAATATGCAGGATTAGTTCAAAGGGCATTTCATAGCAAAATACATTTGTTTACCTTGCCGATATAAATCCCAAACTATTCCGGAAGAAAAATGTTATTTGTATGCAAAAAAGGATGGGTTGCGTTTTTTCTTCTAAACAAATTCAAACATGTCGTATTTGTGAGTAATTCGCAACAAAAGATGATAGACAGATACGCTTTGTTTTAAAACTTGTATAGTAACGTATGTTTATCGAATATCGTAGCGCACTTGTTCAATTACTCACAAATACGAAATGTTTGAATTTGCTCAGAAAAAAAAAACGTAATCTTCATTTTCCGCATAAAAAGAACATTTATCTTTCAGAATGGTTTGCGATTTATATCGGCAAGGTAAACACGTGTATTTTGCTATTTGATGCTCTTTGAACGAACCCTATATATTGCTCAATAAACTAGTAGTAATAGCTGGAAAACAGGTGTATTTGGATAAACAATTAGTAACTTCTCAAAAAAAATACTTGACCAATGTAATCGAATTTAGTTGATGTTATTAAGAAGTACGAAGCTTGCAGATTTGAAGAATTTTGCGTGAAATTATCGTCGCATTATCAACAAGTGCCAAAACCTGTATTTTGCCTCGTTTTTCGGCCATAACATTTTTGCTATTAATCGAATCTTTTAACGTGTAGTATCATTTGGTAGGTCTCATAAATACCTAAAAATCTTATATCACTTTCGATTGAATCCCAAAAAATACGTTTTCTCATTTTTTGTTGTCAAATAAAAAGTTTTCCCACAAAAATTGGTGTAGCCATTTTATGCGTTCATGTTTTGAATATCCCCTTGAACAACTTGCACCAATAAAACCAGACTTTACAATTATTTCAGAGAAATTTGCTAATATGGTTAGACTACTAGTAGGCATGGTAGTTGAAATAATTACGACTCTATGTACGAAAGTGGAATAAACGGCGATATTTTTTTCGCGCATACAAGAGCAAGACATTATTTTTCTACCCTACCACCTCTTCTAATACAGTCATTGCATTTTCATATAATATAATTTCTACGAATGAATTGTCTTTCAGACTATTCCTTATGGAGAATAATTGGGTTAAGTATATGAGATATTATCAGCACAAAAAAAATCAAATCCGTATTACCATGAAAATATTCTGGAGTTTGTGAATTTTGACGTTGAAAATTAGACGGAGTTCTAAATGGGAGTACTCTCACCTCGCGACAGCTTTATTTGACGAATATTCATATTCTATCTGGAGAATGAGAATGAGATTCCAGTGGCATATAATTTTTCAACACCCTGTACAATTGTGTCCATCTTAGGATCTATGCTTATACGAATTTTCTATGTTACTTTTGAGTGTATTTTCTCGAAAGGTTCGCATTGTTTTTTTAATCACCCACTACAGACAATGTAAGAAATCGCGCTAACAGCGATGGTGGTACCCCCAGTAGGAAAGATACAGGGTGATACCGAAATCAATGACAGAATTTCAGGGAAGAAAGTACGCGAAACAGAGATGGTTACATAATACAACACAAAATAAATACTGTTCAGAGAGTCCTAGAGAAGTGGAATTACTTGGGTCGCGGCGGGTTCCAAAATATCAGGCCCCTTAAAAATATTCTTGTCTGTGTCCTGAAGAGGTCAGACATCAGAAAACTTGGAACATCGTTTGATTTCATCATCAGAAGGACTCACAATTACTGATTTTTATAGTACAATCTGTTTTTCCTGGATGTTATCCAATGAAAAGGTTCGGTAATTTCATATACTCCTGAATCTTAAATTTTATATTATGTCAACCTACGTATAAAAGAACCAAGCCAACCTTCTAACCCAGGCGTCCTTGTCTAGTAACCTAATGCAAGTCTGTAAGCAACAACTTTGTATTTAAACAGAAGCTTATAACTATTGCGACCATTGTTCTTCTTGGTATCAAATAATTAACCAACATGATATTTTATTTAGCTCTTTGAAATACCACCTATCATGCAATTAATATTACAATGGTTGAAATACGCACCTATATGAAATCCATGATCAGAGGTAAATATAAAATACGTATTGTTAATTTCTCCAGCTGATTCTACTTCTTCAACTATTGTCTTCACCATTTCATCGACTGCCAGCAGGGACTGGAGCCTGTGTCTTTGAATATCGTCCAAGATGCTAACATTCTGTGGTAGTTGTTGTGGCTGCATCCTCACTAACCAGTGCTTCTAAAACCCATTACTTTTCGTAGATGTACAGGATACAATTCTTTGAGATCTATGACATGCGGAATTATAGACGCCTTTCTAAGTTTCTAAACTAGACTAAATATAGTCGATTCGGTAAATTTTTAAAAACATGGAATTTCCAAAAAGTTACTTCAACAACTCAATTTTAACTTAAATTAACCACTTAAAAACTTCAGATATGCAGATATGATGCCGCGATACTTGCTGAAACGAACGAAGAGCTACCAACACTTATGAATCAGTAAAAGCTGTCAATGGACAAAAGCATCAAACTGTCATTTTTAGCAGGAAATTAAGTACAGAAATGTCCAACATATATAAACGAAGTCACCAAAAGTGACACGGACCATTACTACCGGTATCTGGGAATAGAGGTTATCAGCAGATCAGGTAAGAGAAAAGAAATCAAAATACATGGAATATTGATGAGACATGTTCCAAGTAGCCTGATATTTGGTCAGTATTTGTGTGGCAGTTATGCGAGGCAGATATTGAAGAGTGAAAATATAGACCACTTCCAAACATTTTTACAAGTGGAATAACGACTGAGTGTTCTTCAAATGGATGAATGTACGTCCCATGTAACAGTCACTATCAAAATCCAAGTTATATCCATCATCACCCTGTATTTTATATAATATTATAATTACTATCTGGGTACTTGTATTTCTTGCTAGCATTGTCGCTACGCTATGGAATCTTATATCGCGCCTTGAAGGTCACATGTTAACATCCTCTGTATCAGCATTTCTGTTGCATTGTACTAAATCCATGTGTGAGGAAATCGTCACTTCTTGTCTAACCGTCCTGTTTTACGCATCGTCGTGACAAGGTTTCACAAAAGTCCTTTTGTACCGTTAATCGAAATAAAGTTTTTTAAAAACAAGTGTTTCGGTAGCAGTAATTTAACTTCCATACCAAGGCATATCTGGGACAGCTGATAAGCCAAAAGATTACGAAATCCTGCATGTTATGGTCCAGAGAAGATAGAAAGAAACCGAGGAAATGAAAGAAAGAAGAAATCATAGCTCCGCATAAATTAAAGAGTGGACTACAAAGGATGGTCCACCTTATTGCATGCAGCATCGAATGATTATGTCATAAGATTGATAAACATCAGATGACACCTTCGAGGAGGAGGAGCAGCAGTGTTTGATTTCTTGTCATGATTAGGTAGTTTTAAAACGGATATTGTAGTGTACATTTCCACTTAACACTCTGATTATTGTATCTACGGTGAGGTAAATATTTGGATGGCGTCGTAATGTGTACGAGAGAGGAGCGCGATAGGCGCGTAATATGTATGTTATAGGCCCCATACACCTGCGAACAAATTGCGCAAACGGATGTTGCACAAAAAGTGGTTGTACAAACAAGGTGATCCACACACTATGCAATTTACTATGCAATTTTATGCAAACTTCAGTTGTGAGTTGTACTCATGCACCTCAACATGCCGTCTAATGACGCAGCCTGTCTAGCTATAATAATTGCTGCAGCCTGTGATGTTGGCGTTAATAAAAGAAAACGGAAGCAGAGAGTTTGGATGAAAGAGTGGTTAAAGAAAAGATCTCTTTTTAGTCACGCAAATCTCCTTAAAGAACTTCAAGTGAGTTCACCTTTAGATTATAAAAATTATTTACGAATGAATTCCACTACTTTCGGCGAATTATTGGCTCTGGTAACACCATATATACAAAAAAAAGACACAATATTGAGAGAGGCGATATCTCCCAAGCAGAGATTGTTTGCTACTCTAAGATATCTTGCATCTGGACTAACATTTGAGGGTTTAAAATTTGAAACTGCGATTGCTGCTCAAACCCTTGGACATATTATCATCGAGACCTGTGAAGCAATCATAAAGGTTTTGAAGAAATATTTAAAGGTAATAAATGTATTACTTTATTATTCTTTTTAACATAAACCAGAAACTTAGATTAACATACTATATACTACTACTATATCCTTAGTTATATTGTGGGTCAGTGAGTAGTTCTCCTATTACCGTATATTGTAGTTGTGTAGTATCATCAGTTACCTGTACTGGGTTTGGAGACGGGAATGATGGGACAGAATTTGAATGTGACGAGAATGATTGGCAGGATGAAATTTCAAGGGGGGTACGTACAGGGGGTTCATTTATAACAACTGAATGTCTATGTAAAGTTCCCAAGCGCCCTTCATATAAAACATCATTTATGGCTTTTTTAGCATAAATTTGCTGATCTGATGAGAGCTTCATGAACTCTAATGCCCAACTTTTTGCCAAAATCTCCACTTCCTTGTTAGAAGTGCGAAGATGTTCGCAAGCCATCTTCAATAGTTCATTCCGTGTTTGTGATTCCTCAAATTCAGTTGATCCTTTTCGTTTGTTAGCTCTACGTTGTATAGGAGTAACCGGTACATCCATTTCTGAAAGTGTATATGTATCTGCGGCTGTATCTGTTTCTGGTGGTGTGGGCGATTCTGGAGCTGCATGCCTTCCTGGAGGTGTATTGGGTCCTTGACTACTTCTGTCTTGGGAAGAATCCTGCAACAAATAAAAGAGATATAGCATGCAGACATTTAAAATTACAAAAATAATTATAAAAATAATACCAACAAATAACACCATGCAAACTTCTAAAAATACAATTATAAAAATAACACCATGTTTTCTTTTCAGCTACCACAAAGTGAAAATGAATGGAGAAATGAGGCTGAAGCTTTTGCGAGGAAGTGGAATTTTCCTCATTGTCTTGGGGCGATAGACGGCAAACATGTGAAAATATTTAAGCCACCTGGAACTGGTTCATATTACTTTAATTACAAATATTCGTTTAGCATTGTTCTAATGGGAATCGTAAATGCAAATTATGAATTTTTGATGGTTGATGTGGGAGCAAATGGACGAGTCTCTGATGGAGGGGTTTTTTCCAATACAGCATTCTGTAAAAAACTTGTAGAAAAAGATCTGTGCATTCCTGAACCAGAAAATTTAACATCGACTAATATCAAATTGCCCTATGTTTTTGTAGGGATGATGCTTTTCCACTTATGGAAAATTTGATGAAACCATTTAGCAAGAAAACCCTCAGCAACGAAGAAATGATTTATAACTACAAGGTGTCACGTAGCCGCCGAATCATTGAAAATGCGTTCGGGATACTAGCTTCTCGCTTCAGAATTCTGTTAAATGAAATTAACCTATGTCCAGAAAAAGCTGTCATCATAGTACTGACATGCTGCCACTTGCACAACTTCTTGCGACATTACAAAGTAGAGTCGTATTATCAAGGTGGCATAGATGTTGAAAACATAAATAGTGGAGAGGTTGCAAATGCTGATTGGAGAGCAGACCCTACATTATTACAACTACAGGCACTCCGAGGAAGAAACACTACCACTGTAGCAAAACAAATAAGAACACAGTTTTGTAATTATTTTAATACTGTTGGAGCTGTTCCATGGCAGAACAAGATATTTCAGCAATAATTGTAAATTAATAATGTTAACTAGTTTTTTACCGATACTCCTATGAATACAGAATTAAAATATAAATTGTTTACTTACTGCGTCTTCATTATCAATCTCATAAAATGGGTCATTCATGGTAGAGGTTCCAGGTACTTGGGTTTCTTGATCCCTCAAGAAATCTAATTCCTTGAAGTACCATAAGCTTGGTTCGTAAATACTTTCAGTTCCTGTCCCTGATTTATAACTTGCAATTACTTTTTTTAATTCTCTCCGATAGGCACTGCGTAAAACATTAATTTTCTTCCGCACCATCTCTCTGTCGGCATTAGGTTCGACTTCTTTAAGTTTTTCAACTAGTTTTTCATAAGCCAAATTCTTCATATTTCTATTCTTGTAGAGATCGCTCTTCACCTTCCATACTGCCGGTAACTGACGATATAAATCAATAAAATCGCTTAAAAATTCTTTGTTATTTCCAAAACAACCGCTCATTTTCAAAACTAAGCACGTGGAACTCGGACAAACAATCAGTTATTGCACAACGTGTCTGCAGAATAGCCCATATACTCTGCAACTAGTTGCGCAACGCCGCTGGTTGTGCAATAAAAATCAAACTATTTTGAATTTCTGCAACCTGTTGCGCAGCACGTCAAACAACCCCATACACTACACAATTGTTGGTACAACAGGCTCCGTTGCGCAATTTGTTCGCAGGTGTATGGGGCCTATTAGAAAGGGTGATAACTAGGGTTGCTTGGCAACGAGATGCTTATATAGGGTGTAAACGTTATGATGGTCATTATTTAAATGGGTGATAGAGGGGGTTAAAAGTAACAAAAAGTTTCATATAACATGGGGGTCAAAACAGCATTTTTTTAGAGAAAATGGACTTTAAAGTAAAATAAAATCTTCCAACGCCGCAATGCCAGACGCAAATTACGACGGAACGCAGTGTAAATAAAGATGGAGTTTGTTATTTTTGCTCTTAGGTATTATTTCATTATTTGACAATGCAAACAATTAAAAAAACGGACTTACCACTTACTGTCTCAGCACTTCACCTGGTGTGTGAAAGTATATTGAACGTATTAGAAAAATCCACTTATAAATAGGGAACACAATTTTGATACATGCATTGTTTTTCTTTTTAAAACCCACACTGCACTTTTTTTGTATTCAACGGTGTTCAAAATGTCGTCCTCCACTTTCCACACAAGCTTCATTACGACGAACCCAGTTTCTTCTTACTCTATGTCCTCCAAGTTGTCCACTTATTATTACAGCCGCATTAAATTTTTTTTCGAGAAGTTGTGTTTCAAGGCCTGCACTCGTTGTACATGGTAGGGATAAATCAAATTTTCCCGTAGGATTCTATGGACTATGGTACACGATAGTCCTAAACGGCGGCCTAATTGCCGAGTGCTGATATCTGCATTGATTTCCACGATATTTAAAATTTGTTCCTCCTGCTCTACAGTAAACTGTTTTTCACGAGTGCGAATATTAGTGAGCTGAACACTTCCTCTATGTCGAATTGTTTGGTACACTTGCACAAATGTCCTTCTGTCTGGGTGTACTCGTTGGCGAAATCCGTCGCGATAAATTTGGGCTGCAAGATTTGAATTCTGACGAGCTTCACCGTAAACTAACAACATGTCGACAAACTCTTGATTCGAGAACATTCTGAACAAACATGACGACGTACGCGAACAAAAACAAAACACGCCCGATAACTAACCACTGTTACCGTTTGCGATCGATTGCCGGTTCGGTAAGAGTGACAACGACGCGCTATTGTCATGTGTGTTTTAAATATTCAATTTAATGAAAATTACTTATTTACTGACTACAAATTCTGGCTTAACTTAGAAAAACTTAATGTCATTTATTTGTTGATTACCCAATTTAAAAACGTTTTAGATTAGATTACAAAAATTAGTAAGATTGTGGTGATTGTGGTCGATATAAAGCACGTAAAATTGTAAACTATAAAGCCATTTAGACAAAAATCTATTGACTTTTGGACCATGGGTCGTATGAACTTTTAGACTTGTTTTGCCCCCCCCCCCCTATTACCCATTTCAATAATGACTACCATAACGTTTACACCCTGTATATCTTTCTAGCACAAGTATTACAAGCTTCTCACACTTCTCTCGTACACAGTAAGACGTCAGTGTTATATGGATTTCACTATTTCGACCTGTATAGCATTTGAATTCACGACATTCATAAATTTCCTGAATCTTCATGTGGTTTAAGCTCCTTTCATTTTTAGGAGAATATCTATCTGAGGATGCGTTTCCACTTGAAAGAAATAACATGTGTCATAGCCCGAATAAACATTTGTCGGATTTCACCGGCTCATCAAATTAGTCGGATAGCCCATGCCACGCCTACTAGCGATGAATGCCACCTATGCAGTAATTTTAAAATGACCGCCATATGCCTGAACCGCTAGAACTTTCAACTTAGGCCATAGAATGTATGACTTTTTCTACCTTGATGCGGAGAAGGTCAAAGTCTTTGGGGATGTAATAGAGAGCCAATTCTTCCCAAATGAGAACAAGATCGGCGTCAATGGAGAACAATGTTTTGATCAATATGTCGATTCACATTTTAGGGGCCTTGGGCAAACAATACCTCATAACATTCTACTTTCCACTCTTATGGCGCTTGTGCCATTAAGGTCCGTAAGGCACCTAGAAGTGATCAGATTGCAGTTAAAGCACTTAAGCTTCTATCTGAGCGACCTCGGGTCTATCTGCTCACAATTATGAATGATATCCTTCGCTTGCAATATCTTCCTCATGACTGGAAGCTTGCACATGTAATAATGATACCGAAGAAAAGGATGACGGCAAATACGCGAAAATACCGCTCGATCATTTTATCATCTATACCTAATAAGCTCGCTGAGAGAGACATCCTTGAGCGATTGCAAGGATTTTCTTGTAGAGGGTAAAATCCTTCCACAGGAACAGTTCCGTAAAGAACACTCCACTGATCTGCAGGCAGTCAGACAGGCTGAGACGGTCACTTGTGGACTTACTCGGGGTCAGAGTCCTGTGGTTAGATATCGCAAAAGCATTCGACAAAGTATGGCATCAGGGTCTCATCTACTATAAGCTTATTCACCTAAATGTGTTTTTTTATCTATTTTATTATAAATTATTAAAATCCTTTTTGGAGGGCAGAAAATTTCGAATCAAAGTCGATAGTTATATTTCATCATTAAGGAGCATCCCTCGTTTTGACCACACAGAGGGGTTCCTTTACGCTGATGACACCGCTCTGGTGGTTAAGGCAATAATACATGCCCAAGAGGTTGTAGACCGCCTTCAGGAGGCGATGTGGCAACTATAGGAATACGTTTGTATGTGGAATATAAATGTTTCCACAAAAACCCAAGATGTTTTCTTAACAATACTTAGACATTCTGCACCTAGGCAGTTGAGAGTATTTGATTGGAGTTAGTACTCGACAGAAAATTAACCTGGAAACCCCATGTTATATCTGCCCGAAACAAGGCTGTGAAGATTTTTAAACAACTTTCCCCCGTGCTAAGAGGAAGCAGTCGATTATCAACCTCAGATAAATTACTCTTATACAAATCCATTATTAGGCCTACCATGACGTATGCATGTGCGGCTTGGTGCTTTTTAGCTAAGATACACACGTATGCATCAGATGTAATCCAACATAGAACTCTTCGCTCCACCTCGGGAGCTCTATGGTATGTTCCAAATCAGACGCCACATTCAGATCTCAATATTCCCCCTTTCAGAGAATGTATCGTATAACTTGCAACTAGGACATATACAAGAGCAGACAACCCTCTGGTAAGGGAGGTGAATTACTCTACAGCTGATCTTTAAAAACACAAACGTCCTTCAATAATTAGTTATATTTCTATTCACAATTTCAATTATATACTAATATGATAAAGTTCGGTTTGCGCTCCTTCTGCAAGGGCCCTTTTATTTGAGAAAACGAGCTAAAAACGTACGGTCTGCTCGGTATGTATAGATGTCAGGTCAGGTCAAGCTATGAATTGCCTCCGCTAGGGCAATCTCTGAAGCAAATGTTACATTAAGTCAAACGCATCACACCCACAGCACATACTTGATGTTTAGGCAATACGATCAACTGCTACAAGTAAATAATAGCTAGTACATAGCAGAAATGATGGAGATTACGAGTATTAAATTCATCTAACAATCGCCATTGCTTTACTTTGGAGTTAAGTAGCAATGGTACCGAATTGAGGAGTCAGTGTTTTGTTGATGAGAGGTTCAAACAAAAACAATCAGTTGAAGTATAATATAAGTTTTCTGTACGAGTTCAACAAGTTCAACAGTTGCCACAATTCAAAGGTTTTCACTTTCAATAGTCACTCGACATTCGTATCTTCTCTTGAGAATTTTAAACCGTCTTTCTACAAGATAGACTGTCATGATGTAGCGAATTAGAAGATACATTCGCTTTTTCTTTTGATGCCTCCAAGAACAGGAAGGGCTACATGCTCTAGCAGTCTAAATCTTTTTCATCACTTGTATTAATTCTGATAAATGTTTCTGAAGTCCAAAGCTGCCAAGCCAAACTCAATATAATCTATTGATACTCTTACCTCTCACGTAAATATACACTCACTTTTTGGCCCTAGTGGTGCAAAGTACCGTTGAGAACACTAAAAATACTCACGCCTGAAGATGTATAGTTGAAAGCTGGATTCCTTACAACCTTGGTGCCATTGAAAGTATGTTCATGTCTTTTTGCCGGGGTGAAAGGAGCATGGCAAGCTGGAGGTGCAAGCATCATAAAAAAAGGATTTCCTCGAGGCCTCATCTTCAAAAAGTCTTTTCCATATTTAGTCTGAAATATAATCAAGGGCATCTTATTTACACAGGGTCACTGGTGATTTGCCGTTTACCTTCCAAGACGTGATAGGGGCCCTAAAATGCAACAAACTTCACATGTATGGTCTGAAATCAATAATTCTACGGATTCTTCAATCACTCGAAATAGAAGATTTGATTGTAGAGAATAACAAAACTCTGTAACAAACACATGAAGATTCAATTGATTTTGGTAGTTGATACTTAAGTCATAAAAGCGAACATCATAGCTGGGAATGCCCTTGCTTTCTAAATCCTGTTTTTACATTTGTGATAAAAGAGGTCCTAGTTTATTCTGCCTTATCTACTATGTATTAGGGAACTTACTTGCCCGTGATACGTATTTTGGATATGTAGCTCCTTAATAGCTCCCTATAAGTAGAAAATTCTACAGTTGGCAATGATTTGAATAGATACAGTCATATTGTCTTATTACGTTTTGTAGATCCGCTGATGAGCAGCACCGGAAATATCAACTTTACCTTGCCAGTCGCTACATTTTCTTCATTTGTGAGCTTATAAAGAAACTTTTTATGTATTATACAGGAGCTATTCTTTTAGTTTGTAGGAAATGAGTCAAAAACTGTATGCACAACTAAGACGTTCGTAGTGATTTTTGAAAAATTGATGTCTACTTCATATGAGATACCTATAAGTAGTCTGATTTAAAAAATACGTCATTATTCGACCTAAATCAGGTTAATTGCTTATTTGTTTATTTGCCTTGGTTCCGATGTTTTACGCCTTTTTGGGAAGCTGGGTATATGAGTCACTTTTTCTAGCATTTTGTATGTTGAAGGTACTAGTAAATTTTAGGGCTAGGCAGTTTTGTTCTAAGGACTAACTGAAAATAGGCACTACTTCATTTTTCGGAATAGCTGTTTGTATTATTTTTGCACGTTAATTGTATAAGCTTAATGTAAGTGTAAACAGCAAAAATCAGTTGAATCGTCGCGCATAGTCATAGCTCAAAACCTCCGCGTAGCAAATAGTCTACGGCGCCAAGTGCACTCATACTCGCTCAGCTACGTGATGCCAGAATACATCCACTCATCTCTAGCCAGCCGCGATTAAACCGCTCAGCTGACGATTTTCCGAATGGGAATTGAGCGGATGTATTCTGGCAGCGCGTAGCTGAGCGTGTTTGAAAGCACTCGGTAGCACAGATCGTGTGTTATGTGGAGGTATCGAGTTTTATAGTTTCTTATTATTTACGCCTGAGTCGGGTGAGCGTTGAATAATCACAAAATTGAACAATCTCGGAAACTATAGGCTTTCAACATACAGAGGATGAAATTTGTTGCATACGTCAAATTATAAGTAGATCTGTATTCTATTTTATGTGATTATAGTCATGGAAAGCTTCTGTAGCCATTCTGAGGCAAAAGCTCTATAGACGTATAAAAATAAACAATATACGTTGCGCTGTCTCATTTCGATAGAACGTACCTCCTGGATAGAGAATGGTTGCTGTGCTTTTGTTCGCTATCGAGAGACGATTGGCCAAGCCTAGACCATGCTGGTGAGCCATGGTTGGCTGTCTTTGGTTGGATGGACGAAAGAAGTATGTTTTAATACCCACAAGTATTTTCCTCTTGAAGTCACAGTCACGTCAGCCAATAGGGCTTATTGTTAGATGAAATTTCAACCTGTTATATTACATATTTCTCCGGTCGATATTATACCCGATCTGCTTACCAGAACATCTGTTAAGTAGTCATCCTTGAAAAATTTTGCAGATCCATTCAGAGATAAAGTGTAATTGTAGTATCGTGAATTTCCTTTTAGTCCTATCCACCAATCGTATCCTTTTGGAACGTGTTTCGTACCTCCAGCGTCTTTATGTCCATACTGTAATTAAGATATAGGAAACATAGCTAAGAAGGTACGAGTATTTAAGCTAATAAGGTTAGACATTCAACATTGTTGCTTTGAACGATATCTCTCGTGTACGAAATTTTTGATACACACCTTATCTAGTAGGTATAAAAAAAGTCTAAAATCCATATGAAAAATTAATTCTAATGGTTCTTTGTTTATCTGACCAAAACTATATCGGGTGATTCAAAGAACAATAAAAGTTCATTCAATAACATTTACATTTCCTCACAAACACTGGTGACATGTCTATCATAAAGGCAAACCAACTCGTTTTCAAAAGCAACAATTTCAGGAGAGTTAAATTAAATAAATAAAATTAAATGTCCTAATATAAATGCTATAGATATTTAACAAAAAGTCAGTGGCGTAACACATATTTTCTTCTTCTTCTTTCTTCCTCTGTGGGGTCAAAATAACCAAGTTTCTATGTCATTACTGGAGTGTGAACAATTTACCTATTGCTCTGCATATATCGCTACTGTCGTTTGTCTTTATAACTGTATCTTTGTTGAACAATCTCTTCCAATTGTTACCAACGGCATGGGCGCCCATATAGCAAAATTAAGAGGGGGAACATTGGAGGTCCCAGAAGTCTCGGGGGATGGGGGATGTACCGGCTATTGAATATCAATTTAATAAAAACATATCAACCCTAATTTCTCTCGATTTGTCTTGACAGTGCGAGTGACACTAGGTGTACCAAAACGGCGAATTTTAATCGAAAATTTCAATTTTGAAGTTCAAGCTACAGCTTAAATTGCTTAACGGTGTATGTATGATGTGTTTCCAGATTTGGCTGGATAGTGCCAGTGGTACTGGGTATACTGAAGTTTTATAAAATCAAAAGGCCGGATTTTGATAAAAATGTTCAACTCATCTTTCACACGCTACAGCTTAAGCAGCTTGATGAATTTTATCATACGACAGAACGAGTAACATTCTATATACTGAAATTTTGTACAATAGGAACAGCGGATTTTAAGCGCAAACTTTATCTTTGATATTTCTATTTCACGACCGGATAAAGCCCAAGCAGCTTGATGTATTTTGACATTTGAGGTGTCCTTAGATTCGTCTTGACAGCATAATTGATTTTCCATTATTTTCAGTTACTGCAATCGAATTGCCTATATTTTTTAAAAATGTACATCTCTTCCTCCCACATGCCTGAGCCTGGTAAAGAGGGGCTTAAATGGCTTAATGGTATATGACATATGATGTGTTTCTAGATTTGGCTGGATAGTGCAAGTGGTACTGGGTATATTAAAATTTTATAAAAAGGAAGGACTTTGATAAAAATGTTCAACTCATCTTTCACACGCTACAGCTTAAGCAGCTTGATAAATTTTATCATACGACAGTACGAGTAACATTCTATATACTGATATTTTGTAAAATAATTACAGCTGATTTTAAGTGCAAACTCTATCTTTGATATTTCTATTTCATCACCGGATACAGCCCAAGCAGCTTGATGTATTTTGACATTTGAGGTGTCCTTAGATTCATCTTGACAGCAGAATTGATTTTTCATTCTTTTCAGTTACTGCAGTGGAATTGCCTATATTTTTTAAATATGTACATCTCTTTCTCCCATATGCCTGAGCCTGGTAAAGTGGGGCGGCACATCTCCACAATTCAAATCTAGCAAGGTTTGTTTTGAAAACCAAAAAGACACGCTACACGTTGCTTAAGAAAGTAGAATCCCATTAGGTAAATTTTTCTTGTAAAGCTGGAGCTAGGGAGGCATATGCCCCTCTAATGGGCGCCCATGACAAATGATATTTTCTGAGTTTATTCCACAGCTTTGCAAAGTTTTGAAGCTCTCCCTGAATTGAAGTAGAATTGCTTCGAGTAAGAAATATTATTATGTTTTTTACGGACTTCAGAGTTTTCTGATACGCTATGATTGTCAATTTACTTTCCTTTATTAGCTTATTACCGCATTTAAATATTTTCCAGCGTAGAAGGTAACATATTCGTTTTCTTTCAAGTTGGCTGCTAACGAATGCTTCTCTTGGTGTCGTTGCCAATATCTGCTGGAGCAGTTGCCGGCTATTGAGTTGTTAACTACGCCTGTATTGTGAGCATATTTGCCTGTCAAGATTGTGCTACGGCTGGGGCAACATATGGGGGTGTTGACATACTAAAATATAACAAGAAATACTTATTATGCGTGTATTTCCATATGGCGAATAAATCGACGAGTGATTGTGCTACCTATGAGACTATGTCAACACTTAACGATTTTCGAAGGACACTCAATTTTTAAACTCAAACTTTTCAAATTGAGGAAATTCTTCCAGCTACGAAGCAAGCCGTTATTCTCTACATCACAAGCTTTCAAATACTCGGTGTTATATTCTACGACTTACTTAGATAGGCTAAGGAAGATCTGCCTTATGGCCTACTTGATCTTAGGACTTAAACCACTTAAGTTGTTCTTTTTATGGCCTTTTAACGCTAACACTTTACTCGTACAGCTGCTAAATGTAACTCAATCAGAAAAGAAAATGTCAGCCAATCATGCTATCATTTTGAACATTTTCATTACTACATTTGCTAATAAAATATCAATAGTGCAATTATTCTTATTTCTTTTAAGTAGGCATTGCAAACAAATGCTTGACTTGAAGTAAATACATGTCACCGAGTATTGTTATTATTTTGTATTGTTTATATTGCTTCATTATCTTCAAAGAGGCCAAGCAGTCATTTAAGTAATGAATAAAACTTCGAAATGCTGACGCTACATTTTTTGCAACAAGAATACTAAGAATACTGCAAAAGTGTATCTCGATAAATTACCTGAAAGAAGACAGCCAAGTGAGTCCATTGTCGTGTTGGCACAGAATTTGAATGCATATGGTTAAAAGTCTGTTACGTCTCGAAGAAAGGAATCTTTAGAGAAAACTCAGAATAATGTTTTACAAGCAGTTGCTGAGAACTCTGAGGTATCAAATAGGCACATTGAGAAAAATGTAGAAATAACCAAATCCACATCCCAATTTATTTAGCGTAAAAATGTATATCACCCCTATGAATCTAGGATTTGCTAAGGACTTAGATCAGGGGATAGCGAACGGCGCGGCGCCAGCATTTTTGTGAGTGGTACACAGGAACGTGTGAAGAAGATTTCAATTTCCCTTCAAAAATAATAAATATGGTCCGACGGGGGTATAGTCACTAATAATGGTATATTTAATCGTCGCAACTCTCATTACTGAGTTCAAGCAAAAGTATCCAGACTGTAATGCAGAGCAATGGATTCATATCACATATAAATTTACCAATAATAGTTCTAGTTCTTGCATTGATCATTGTTTCATCAAAAATTTTCAAATTTCTTTCGGTACATACCATTAATTGTTGAAATCCATATTACCGATCATTTGCCCACTGTAATACTTATATCATCACCAGAAAAAATAAAAGTAGATCCACCTCCAATAATGAAACAGTGAAATTTAGGTGTTTTGTCGATAATAAAAAACTACTTGCAAATATCAAATTAGAATCGTGGACAAATGTTAATGATGCTGCAAACACACTCATTGAACGTATTAAACATTTAATTGAATGTAGTATAGAGTTAAAATTAAACATTTTGATAGAAGCAGGAATCCCTGGATAACTGAAGGTTTGATAAAGTCTGCCAACAAAAAAGAGAAACTATACAAAATAATGAAAACATCACCATCTGCAGATACCTCCCGTAAATGTAATGAATATAAAAATATTTTTATCAATCTGGTTAGAGAAGCCAAACGCCAACTTTATCTAAAAAAATTACAAGATGCCAAATCTGATCCAAGAAAACTATGGTCGGTTGTCGATCACTTAACTAGCAAAGACGTTCAAGAGAAGCCAAATATTGATGAAATTAAGAATCAAGATGGAACAATATTAACAGATAAATGACAAATATCCGATGCATTTTTAAATGTTTTCGCTAATGTTGGAGAAAATTTAGCAGCCAGTATTAAAAAAAATGTTTCGAACGACATGTTCTCAAAAACCCAACTTCCCAATTCATTCTTTTTAGAAAGCGTTAGTCCGATTGAAGTACAAGAAGCTGTCCTATCACTTAAAACCAAAAAGAGTCGTGGTGTAGATGGTGACAAAGCTGAGCATTTAAAAATAATAGCCTACGATTTAGCCGAACCACTTTCTTACGTCATTAATTGGTGTTTCCGATCTGGAATTTGTCCTGGTGCATTTAAAACAACTGTTATTACTCCTGTTTATAAAAGCGGTGACAGAATGGAAACATTAAATTATAGACCCACATCAGTACTATCGAATATAGCCAAAATTTTTGAAAAATTACTACAAGAAAGGACATTACAATTTTTGGACAAAAACAAAATTATATGTTCTGACCAATATGGATTCAGAAAAGGAAAATGTACTACAGATGCAATTTTGGCTGCAATGGATGAAATTAACTATAATGCCAACAAAAAGATACCTATTATTGGTATCTTTGTTGATCTAAAGTATGCCTTTGATACGGTTAACCATGTCGAGCTTCTGAAAGTTATGGAAAGATTAGGATTTAGGGGAACGTCACAAATCCTTTTAAAAAATTACCTTTTGAATCGGGCACAGAATGTCAAAATCACTAACACTTACAGTAAAAAAATGTACATCAAGTGCGGTGTGCCTCAAAGAACAGTACTAGGCCCACTATTATTTAGTCTCTACTTAAATGACTTATTCAAAATTAACAGTTCTGGAAAGATTATGTGTTTTGCAGACGACACCCTCATATTATATAAAGCTGATGACTGGAGCACACTGAAGCAAATAGCCGAAAATCCTTTTATAAGGATCATTGACTGGTTTGATACTAAAGTTTTAACAGTTAACCACTCGTTAACTGCAGAACGGTACCTTCAATTGCAGTACCATGATCCAGAAGACTGCTTGGATAATTTACCTCTGGCACAGGTTAATAGCGGTTGATTTCAACAAGACGGTGCGCTCCTGCACGACATGTGCAGGAGCGCACCGTTGGCATGTTCGAGAGTATCTTTCTCAGCGAGTTTCCGGAAGGTGGATTGGAACCTCCAGTGAAGTGTCCTGACCAGCGGGTTCCCCGGTTTTATTAAAAGCCAAGTTTATCAGCATACTTCTCAAACTGAGCAGCAGTCACAAGAATGTGTACTAGAAGCATTTGGGATGATTACACAAGAAACGGTACGTGATGTTTTGAAGTCTACCGTCAGAAGGTTATATTTACCTGTAGAAAATAATGGGCACCTATTTGGACATCTGTTGTGAATAAAATAAAAAAGAAGCTGAAAATATATCCGTTGTTCAGAATATTACTAGATTAAGTATCATTTTATGAAATTTTACCCCACCATATCATTATGTATTATGTAATATGCATCTATCACTTAATCTTACAACAAGGTTTTCTTGAATAAAATAAAAAAAACACATTTTTCTTTACAACTAGGAAAACAAAGGTAGCATTCATAGATCGATGAATTTGTAGAAGGCACCTATTTCCGGGCAATATAAAAAAAGTGTATGATGGTTTCTCAAAAACGAAACGTTGGACACAAAATATTAAATACCATCATGTAGTGCCTAAAAAGTACCAACGGAAAAGTTTCATTGGCTTTTTAAATATTTTTTTTTTTTTAGAATAAAGTCATCAATATATTAAAACGATTTGGCCTAATTTTTGTTTTCCCCAAATACCTCAGTAAACCATGAAATGTTTCAAGTTTTTCAACGGCATATCAATACACATAAAGAACGCAGCTTTCTCCTCATTCTACCTGAGCTGTATCTCCCTCAAGTATTAAGACCCCCATGCATAGGATCCTTATGTTGGATACCCTGGATATATCAGAATCCAGCGGAGGTGTTTCGGTTCTCTTCTCTTTGATCCCGTACCCCCAATGAGCGTACACCTTTAAGGTAGAGACATACCATATTTCGTACACAATTCCTCGTTTATTTACGGTTAATACTTAAAGTGCCAGTAACATGAATTTTGGTAGATAAATTCCAAACTTTTATTCCGTATTTTTTCTTACTTTGGCCTGTATTGTAATAAAATAATTCAAGTCATTGATCGTTAATATAAACGGTAATGTAGTTAGTTAAGACATTTTATGTTGTAAAGTGATGTTCAGTTGAAACATCTCAAAATATGGCTTTCATGTTATGAAATACTTTCACCACCTTGAGAGTTCCTGTTAAGTGTTTTTGCTTTGTAAGAGATTTCAATGAAATATTTAATTTATGTGTAGAATTTGGTCAAACAGATGTATTGCAGGAAAAAGGTAAGTGTGAGAAAAAGTTGCATGAGCATTGCCGGAAAAATGAATATCTTATTCATTTTATAAGCATATTAATAAATGATTTTACCCTTACAAACATTTTATTGCCTTATAGTTTTTGTATACAGTTTTCATTTTAACGGTGTTAATGATAACCATGTAATATTTTTGAAAGATACCATCTGAGTGCAATATGCTTCAGCAAGCGGTAATATCAGAAAGAAATTATTAATAAATCAATTATATAAATTTTTCACACAGCTCTAATAAAGGAGTTTTATTGGCGTTCACAAACGAATAAACTCATGTCAAATTATACCAGTATGAATCTATAATGATATGAATTTCTTCAGTAATCTTAAATGTCATATAAAATTGTTGTTTAAACGTTTATAAAACAATATTGAAGTTTATCGTAAAACTGTATTGTATTTTTGCACTAAGAACGTTCTTACGACTAACTTATACAACAAAATGCTTCTTAAAAGCTTACTTTTCTCACTGGCGGTGTTAGTAAAACCAAAATTGCGTTCTAAGAGCAGTAATGAAGCACTTATAAAATAAAATTGCAGAGACAAGAAAATTATAAAATGTCTTTTCTAATTGGGATGCTTTTGACCTCCTACTTGACATATCTCACACATTGATCTCCCAGTTCATTTGCCTTTAAGATTTAAATTAAAAGACATATTTTTAATACCCGCGTCGAGCGCAATAAGGTAGAAGAAACCTTTCGGAAGATGGCTACTGCTGTAGGTGAAGTTTGTTGGGATTGGGTTTATTTCCACTTTAAGTAGAGGCAAACCAGAAACTTTTAGATTGCGATATTACCAAATAGTTTTGGGCTGGCTACTCCCATTTGACTGGCTTGATCCATCTATTCTTCTTTAGACGTATTCGTAGTTACCTATTTTCAAAAAGGGGCTAGTTTGTGCCAAGTATAATCTTTATGGAGTGATATCAGCGTTGCGTTGAGAGTACATGGTCAACCTACTTGAATCGAGTATGTTTTCTGTCTTCCTTCTAAATGCACAGCGAAAAAAACAGACCAATAACCTGCATACAGTATCATATAATTTCTCATCTACGTGCGGGGTATATTACGAAGCGAATATGATTCCCTACACAGCAGTATACTGTGATTATCGGGTGAAGAAACTTATTGGTACCACACTTAGAGATATTGTGACGCAACGTAACATTTATCCACAATCCGTAATTCAATTCCATATATTACTATTTTGTTTTCATTGCATTCTAGGATATCACATATCTGAGGTTTCCGGTCTGAGGGTGTCGGCGATAAGACAGCTGTAGGCTGGTCAGTGAAATCATCTCGTCGCCGACACAGTCTCTGTGACGTCAAATGTTGTTGCTTAGGCCTAATTATTGTCTCCTGATCACAGATGGTTGTTATATCACGAGTTTATTGTCTCGTTGTTTCAGTCAAAGCCAGAACCTCAAACATATGACATCATAGGGTCCAAACCACCTGTATTGGATGTTGAACGATGTATTTCAGGTCATGAACCAGTAACTACCAAGAATGTGGCCCGTTTGTTAGCAGACTGTACTTTTCGCCATCTGTGGTTGAATGGGATAGATTCGGTAAAATAAGTGACACACACTTTATCATAATTTTCCATTCCATTTCCCTTCGTGATGGTAACTTACAAAAAAGAACAAACATACACATACCACAAAACACAGTACGTTAGCACGTGAACTTTTTCTCAATGACAGATGATCCTAAAGGTTACATTAAAACATTAAAGGCTATAGAACAGTAGAACATTTATAAATACAGGGTGGCGCATCGAAAACGAAACAGACGCATTTACTGGCAGCTCAGTTTTTTTTTGCAAAAACGCTCAGACCCGTCGATTTTGTTTTCGAGGGGGGGGTGCCAAGATTGCCAGATTTATCACCCTTGGATTTCTTTATGTGGGGTCATTTAAAAAGGAAAATCTATGCTACTCAGCCAACATCATTAGAAGACTTGCGACAAAGAATTGTGAATGAGTGCCTTCAAATTACTCCTCAAATATTGCAAAATGTGCGGCAACGTTTTGAGCAAAATCTTTATTATTGCTTGGAGAGTCATGGTGGCCATTTTCAACAGTTACTTGCCTAACAGGTCAGTTCATTCTTCATTTTTAAATTACTTTGCTGCCAATACAGGGTGTCCCAGAAGTCGACGTCAAGCCGAAATCGGGTGATAGGCAAAGTCATAACAGCTATCAGAAAAATATTTAAAAAAATTTTATGTATGTGTTTTGAAAATTATAGGTCTTTGAAAAAATATAGAAATTTCACACCCTACGGCAGTCTGTCAACTCCTGTTACTACAAATATTAACTTTTTTTGGATTTTATTTTTACAATGTAATGATGAATAATGCATCTTCAAACTGGTGTCTCAACCTACTGCCAACTTTTCTCGTTCAGGAAAAATTGCCACTTATTTCCCAACCAAGTATTCCAAAGTAAAACTTTGCTCAACTTTAACTGGCTGTACTGGAAAAAAATGTACTACGAGAGTTTGGCAAGTAACTTTAAAAGTTGGCGCATTTAATTACGATTCCAAAATGGTATAACACTTAGAAGATTACTCGTTAACTTATGCACAATTTTTATTTGAAATAAATCTGATGAAAATTTTTCAAAATTTCCTAATTAAACAGCGACTATGAAAACGCACAAGGACCCTTAAGGATAACTGTTTGCACAACAGTGGGCGTCAAAATGCTGCTGATGATGATTTACCTTTACAGCAAATGCTCAAACTGTTTTCCTTCAGCCGCAATACACGCTCGACATCTTCTTAAAAAAGATCGGGTTATTAAACGAGCGAATCCACGGTTATTAACAAACTCAGCTGCTTCCAATAGTCTTTGCCGTAGCTCAGCTACATTTTGAATCGGCTTGAAATACACTTTTTCTTTTACAGTTTCCCAGTAAAAAAAATCGGATTCAAATCTGGTGACCGGGCTGGCCACGGTATTGTACCAGACCGCCCTATCCATCTGCCTGGAAAGTTTTGATCGAGATACTCTCTCACTGAGAGTGCCTAGTGCGTTGGGCAGCCATCATGCTGAAACCACATGTCCCTGTAAATACTCAGTGGCACGTCCTCCAATAAATTTTCTAAAAGCGGTGACAGAATGGAAACATTAAATTATAGACCCATATCAGTACTATCGAATATAGCCAAAATTTTTGAAAAATTACTACAAGAAAGGACATTACAATTTTTGGACAAAAACAAAATTATATGTTCTGACCAATATGGATTCAGAAAAGGAAAATGTACTACAGATGCAATTTTGGCTGCAATGGATGAAATTAACTATAATGCCAACAAAAAGATACCTATTATTGGTATCTTTGTTGATCTAAAGAATGCCTTTGATACGGTTAACCATGTCGAGCTTCTGAAAGTTATGGAGAGATTAGGATTTAGGGGAACGTCACAAATCCTTTTAAAAAATTACCTTTTAAATCGGGCACAGAATGTCAAAATCACTAACACTTACAGTAAAAAAATGTACATCAAGTGCGGTGTGCCTCAAAGAACAGTACTAGGCCCACTATTATTTAGTCTCTACTTAAATGACTTATTCAAAATTAACAGTTCTGGAAAGATTATGTGTTTTGCAGACGACACCCTCATATTATATAAAGCTGATGACTGGAGCACACTGAAGCAAATAGCCGAAAATCCTTTTATAAGGATCATTGACTGGTTTGATACTAAAGTTTTAACAGTTAACCACTCGTTAACTGCAGAACGGTACCTTCAATTGCCGTACCATGATCCAGAAGACTGCTTGGATAATTTACCTCTGGCACAGGTTAATAGCGGTTGATTTCAACAAGACGGTGCGCTCCTGCACGTAACTCTTGGCATGTTCGAGAGTATCTTTCTCAGCGAGTTTCTGGAAGGTGGATTGGAACCTCCAGAGAAGTGTCCTGGCCAGCGGGTTCCCCGGTTTTATTAAAAGCCAAGTTTATCAGCATACTTCTCAAACTGAGCAGCAGTCACAAGAATGTGTACTAGAAGCATTTGGGATGATTACACAAGAAACGGTAAGTGATGTTTTGAAGTCTACCGTTAGAAGGTTATATTTACCTGTAGAAAATAATGGGCACCTATTTGGACATCTGTTGTGAATAAAATAAAAAAGAAGCTGAAAATATATCCGTTGTTCAGAATATTACTAGATTAAGTATCATTTTATGAAATTTTACCCCAACATATCATTATGTATTATGTAATATGCATCTATCACTTAATCTTACAACAAGGTTTTCTTGAATAAAATAAAAAAAACACATTTTTCTTTACAACTAGGTTACATTAAAACATTAAAGACTATATAACAGTAGAACATTTATAAATACAGGGTGGCGCATCGAAAACGAAACAGACGCATTTACTGGCAGCTCAGTTTTTTTTTGCAAAAACGCTCAGACCCGTCGATTTTGTTTTCGAGGGGGGGGGGGCAAGATTGCCAGATTTATCACCCTTGGATTTCTTTATGTGGGGTCATTTAAAAAGGAAAATCTATGCTACTCAGCCAACATCATTAGAAGACTTGCGACAAAGAATTGTGAATGAGTGCCTTCAAATTACTCCTCAAATATTGCAAAATGTGCGGCAACGTTTTGAGCAAAATCTTTATTATTGCTTGGAGAGTCATGGTGGCCTTTTTCAACAGTTACTTGCCTAACAGGTCAGTTCATTCTTCATTTTTAAATTACTTTGCTGCCAGAAGTCTACGTCAAGCCGAAACCGGGTGATAGGCAAAGTCATAACAGCTATCAGAAAAATATTTAAAAAAATTTTATGTATGTGTTTTGAAAATTATAGGTCTTTGAAAAAGATATAGAGATTTCAAACCCTACGGCAGTCTGTCAACTCCTGTTACTACAAATATTAACTTTTTTTGGATTTTATTTTTACAATGTAATGATGAATAATGCATCTTCAAACTGGTGTCTCAACCTTACTGCCAACTTTTCTCGTTCAGGAAAAATTGCCACTTATTTCCCAACCAAGTATTCCAAAGTAAAACTTTGCTCAACTTTAACTGGCTGTACTGGAAAAAAATGTACTACGAGAGTTTGGCAAGTAACTTTAAAAGTTGGCGCATTTAATTACGATTCCAAAATGGTATAACACTTAGAAGATTACTCGTTAACTTATGCACAATTTTTATTTGAAATAAATCTGATGAAAATTTTTCAAAATTTCCTAATTAAACAGCGACTATGAAAACGCACAAGGACCCTTAAGGATAACTGTTTGCACAACAGTGGGCGTCAAAATGCTGCTGATGATGATTTACCTTTACAGCAAATGCTCAAACTGTTTTCCTTCAGCCACAATACACGCTCGACATCTTCTTAAAAAAGATCGGGTTATTAAACGAGCGAATCCACGGTTATTAACAAACTCAGCTGCTTCCAATAGTCTTTGCCGTAGCTCAGCTACATTTTGAATCGGCTTGAAATACACTTTTTCTTTTACAGTTTCCCAGTAAAAAAAATCGGATTCAAATCTGGTGACCGGGCTGGCCACGGTATTGTACCAGACCGCCCTATCCATCTGCCTGGAAAGTTTTGATCGAGATACTCTCTCACTGAGAGTGCCTAGTGCGTTGGGCAGCCATCATGCTGAAACCACATGTCCCTGTAAATACTCAGTGGCACGTCCTCCAATAAATTTTCTAAATGATTTTGCAAAAATCCTAAATAAACCTCAGCAGTCAAAGTCTCTGGGAACTCAAACGGACCGATTATTTTACCATTTAAAATTCCTGTCCAATGGTTTATCTTGAAGCGATATTGAGATTTATCTTCTCTCATCAAATGTGGGTTTGCTACGTGCCACTCGTGTAAGTTATGCAGGTTCATGAACCCATCTTTCTTAAATGTGGTCTCATCTGACCATTAAATTTTTTCAAAGAACCGTGGATCTTCCCTGTGTATTTCTAACATTGTGCGACAAAAAGCAACTCGGGGCTCATAATCCCGGGGCAGGAGAGGTTGAACACGCTATATGTGGTATGGATGAAGCACATCACTGACTTGCTATTGCACACTTTGATACCGATCAGTACTCCTTCGTTTACTGCGCATCTTTACATGTTCGTGCTTGTTGATTTCGTACTGTTACTAATTTTGGATTCGTGAACTGGACTGTTGATCACCCGTAAATGATTCTGATTATTCTTTTACGTTATAGAAAGCTCTGATTCTATCATTGCGTAGTGAACTTTCACTAGGCTTTATATACTTAAGAATGATTTGAGTATGTTGATTGCATACTCGTATAATGGTGTGCATAGTTTTTCGTATAACTTCATCGACGTGTTTGATGAAATTTAAGTTGCTACCAAAGTGGACTGCTAGTAATAGGTGATGGCACGTGTCTGTTGGCGACATTGAAATCGTATCTAGTTAGAGTTACACGTGGATGGTGGACCTCGATATAAATGATTTTTCAAAATCTATAGTTGCTTTGTTTTTGAAACACCAGTTACCTATAAGAAGATATTGTTTACATTAAGATTAACTCCTTCTAGACCCTTGTATTATCATACCGCTATCAACAGCAAGTAATTTAAATCGGTGTATCACCATTTCGTTCTTATTGTATTCTAGGATATCACATATCTGTGGTTTCCAGCCCGAGAGTGTCAGCGCTAGGACGTCGCTGGATAGAAAAATCTCGGCGCCGACACAGTCTGTAATTTCGGATGGTGTTACTTAAGCCGAGTGGATATTATATCACCAATTGTTCCGTTATTTCAGTGGAGAGTGGAAGCTAGCACCTGAAACATATGACATCACAGGGTCCAAACCACCAATGTTGGATGTTGGACGATGTATTTCAGGTTACCAAAAATGTGGCACGTTTGTTAGCAGACAGTACTTTGCGCCCTCTGTGGTCGAATGGGATAGTTTCGGTAAAATAAGGTTGTGTTGAACCGAAAGTAAACGAGGAGCGGTAAATGTAACATTAGACATGGTAGATACTCGTACGTACTAAATCATGATGGAGATGCCTCTAATACAGCAAGGTTACCATGACAGGGACCGATATGTTTCGTTAGTTTTGATTCAGTGGCGGCAGAACTAAGGGCGAAATGAAAAATACAAAAATCGAACGTTCCTTATTTGTGGTTTCATGGGCTCCTGATAATATTTAATATTCCTTTGAGGTTGCAGCGGGTGATAGAGGGTGTATCCCAATTTTTTTGGGTTAGCGTTAATTCTGTAGTTATATCTACCTATTAGATTCGCTACTATGTACAGGGATCTCGGCTCCTGTTGTACCTACAGCAAATGCTAAACAGGGAATGTTTCAGAGGAAACCTAATCAATTCGATAGCCGGCTTCAGATTTACGATCGGTCAATTGGATTTGGAAATATTGGCGAAAAACCTAACATATCGAATACTATGTTGTTTTGCCAGTAATTCCGAATCGGCGCGGGAATCATGTAAAAAAACCTATAAAACGTCAAAAAAACCTATAAGATGTCAATTTACAGACTAGGTAATTTTTAGGGCGCAAACAGTCATTCCACGTTTGCTCACTAGGATCGTTATGAACGTCCATCTTTGGAGAAATCACTCAACTAAACTACGCATTATTGGTTGCATAGTTTTATGAGGCTGAGTGATCCGGGTCTGTAGTTTTTATATCTGAGAAGAAAGTTGGTTGAATAGCAAGATCGCATCTGGATGATTATGCGTATTGGTCTGCATGTGTATAAAATCAGTGATATTTGCTGTGTGAGAAAATCATTACTGAATATGCCGAATAAGACGGGTTATTTATATGTTGTGCTTCCTGAAGAGAGGTTATGTTCAAAGTTATAAATTATGAAAAACTGAGGAGAATTACGGGAAAACATCACCGCGACCGCGTTGTGAATAATTACTGTTAGCATGTATATGGCTTGTAATTCGACAGTGTACAGTGAATATAATTATTTCTTATCTCTCTCATTTTTGAAATTCAGCAAATTTGTACATGTAATTTCCAGAATGTATATAAAAAGTGGATGCGCAACTAATTTCTAGCTTTAAATCTCGATTAAGTGTATTTGAGACAAGAATCCAATCCAATATTATCATCAACACATACAACTTACAGCTTAGACCTCCAATAATGCCATCTCAGAAGCAGATTTTACATCACATGAGAGCCAAAGATTGATAACAAGCCTCATTACGTTTAGGCAACACGTACAACTACGTGCTAAGTTAACATCTTGTAGAATAACCTACATAATGTCAAAAAAAACAGCATAATGTTAAAAAAAAATCGGCATGATGTCACTTTTCAAGATACGTGATACCCGTGTGGTTAATTTGACAGCAGTCAAAATGCGACATTATTCGGAAATTTTTGACATATCTCAATCGTCTTTTGTTTTCCCGCAAAATGCCTCAACTTTCATTTTTCTTATGGCCGCCTTATTGAATTTTTCGAATTTTGAAAAGAACGTAAAATTTCCAGCCTAGTGATGTATACTAAGTGACATATAAATCCGAACACCCAGTTTAAATGGTTTTATTTTAATAAAAGTTGGTGAATGGATTTTTATCTTACTGTAAGTAACAAGTGAAAAAATTTTCAGCCTTATCAGTTAGACATTCCGGTTGTTATACTGCTTTTTTTTAATTCACTAACGCTCTAAAAATGAATATTTCAGCCGCAGTAAAGAATCAACGTTGGCGGATTTTGGTTCTTGACATCCTTTACGATCGGTTACGATGCCTAGAGTACAGAGACCTGTACGATTTCGTCAACTTAGTGAGTTTGATAGGGGCCATATAGTGGGACTTCGGGAAGCTGGACTTTCTTTTCGGGCAATTGCAGTTAGAGTGCAAAGAAGTGTAGACACTGTGGTTAGGTGTTGTCAGGCATGGCTTCGAGAAAGCCGTACGCAAAGAGCAAGGGGCACTGGACGCCGCCGTAGAACAACAGACCGTGAAGATCGCCGCCTAAGATTATTGCCTTAAGGGACCGTTTCTCCACTACCAGGTCCATTGCAAATGAATGGTTTGCAGAACACGGAAGACCTATTGGCATGCGAAGTGTTTACCGACGAATGAGAAGTTTTGGCTTGTTTTCATACCGGCCACACTGGGTCCTCCCTTTAACTCGAGAACACCGACGTAATCGCCTTGAATGGTGCAGACAACGGTCACTCTGGGATCAGGAATGGAACAGTATTGTCTTTAGTGACGAGTCTCGATTTTGTTTAGGCATGCACGATGGTCGTGCCTGGGTTAGAAGGCGACGTGGTGAAAGGAGGAATCCACAGTTTTTTGTTGAAAGACATGTTCATCACACTGTTGGAGTTATGGTTTGGGGTGCTATAGCTTATGGTTCCAGGTCACCTTTAATCTTCATCAGAGGTAACATGAACGCGCAGCGTTATATCCATGAAGTTCTAGAACCCCATCTTTTACCCTATCTTGACACCCTGGCAGATCCAACTTTCCAACAAGATAATGCCCGACCACATGTTGCAAGAGTCACAATAGACTTCTTTCAACATAATGATGTCACATTGTTACCATGGCCACCAAGATCTCCCGACTTATCCCCAATTGAGCACGTGTGGGATATGATGGGTAGGAGATTGCTCAATTTGCAACGTCCTCCTCAGACTCTAGAAGCACTTCGAGAGGAGCTGGTGGTTGCCTGGAATGAGATACCACAGGAGGACATTGACCACGTGATCAGAAGCATGCCTAGGCGCGTTGGAGAATGCGTAGCACATCAGGGTGCATCCACACATTATTAAAGGTCAGAGGGCTTTAAAGCAGTGCAATCATTTTGAAATTTTTATCATTTACTTATTATGCTTCATTAAGTACTTATACAAAATTTTATTAAAATAAAACCATTTAGACTGGGTGTTCGGATTTATATGTCACTTAGTATATCACAAGTGCATAAAAGATTGGAGTATCATCGAAATCTCATCACACGTGATGTTATGTATTAATTTTTTTCTAAGGAGGCCACGATTTATTTGTCAGAAAATAAAATTAGTAAGTAACGCACATGTTTATCTAAGGAGGCTCTAACTTTGACGTTAAATAATTCAAAGTATAAAAATTGTGTTTTAATAATTAGCGGGTTCGTTTTCTCTTATTAAAATCATAAAACTAACAAAAAAATGGTTAAACCCTATTGAAAATAGGCGGTATTCCCTACTCAAATGAAGAAAAGTTTGACGGCAGCAGCCTCGGAAAACCCAATTTAGAAAACCAGTAGTTAATTTAACAAGCCTTCGAGGCCTTCGAGGCCTTCGAACAACCTAGAAGCGGATACAATATTGAAAATGAAAATCGCGACAGAAACATTTTTCAAGCTGTCATCGAAATCGCTAGTGCATCAGTAAGAACTGTAGAACGAGTAATTGCGAATGCATGTGAGAGGTATACTCGACCTAGGAAGTCCAATGAAAATCCCGATTTTGTAAATCATGTCTTGTGGTCCGACGAGAGTAGGTTTACGAATTGGGAAGTTTTTAACAAGTTGACTGTTAAGGCGGGCGCGGACGACCGCTGAATATTTTTTCTATTTTGCCAGGCTGGTCGTATACGGCCGCTATCATACGGCACTACGTTTATATTCTCTGCGTACCTGCAGTCGAACTGAAGATCAGTATAAGTAAGTAATTCGACCGCTGTGGCATACAGGTCTAGGATGTTGATACGATTTTCTGGATATCTGTTTGGTTCAATCAAACATTTCCTGGTATGTGATATACACTTTTATTGTCGGCACCCAAAACATACTACAAAATGCAACGGACACAGGACAAATTAAAAAGAGATTCACTTATAAAAACAAACTAAAGGTAAAAAATGGAGAAAATAAAGGTTCCTTTACACTTCGCAGAATTTAGACAAAAATGTGGATGATCCTCACACACTCCTAAATCTTTTACTACTTTCTTAAAGCGGTATTTGAAATTTCATCATGTATACTAAGCGACATATAAATCCGAACACCCAGTTTAAATGGTTTTATTTTAATAAAATTTTGCATAAGTACTTAATGAAGCATAATAAGTAAATGATAAAAATTTCAAAATGATTGCACTGCTTTAAAGCCCTTTGACCTTTAATAATGTGTGGATGCACCCTGATGTGCTACGCATTCTCCTACGCGCCTAGGCATGCTTCTGATCAGGTGGTCAATGTCCTCCTGTGGCATCTCATTCCAGGCAACCACCAACTCCTCTCGAAGTGCTTCTAGAGTCTGAGGAGGACGTTGCAAATTGAGCAATCTCCTACCCATCATATCCCACACGTGCTCAATTGGTGATAAGTCGGGAGATCTTGGTGGCCATGGTAACAATGTGACATCACTATGTTGAAAGAAGTCTATTGTGACTCTTGCAACATGTGGTCGGGCATTATCTTGTTGGAAAGTTTATCTGCCAGGGTGTCAAGATAGGGTAAAAGATGGGGTTCTAGAACATCGTGGATATAACGCTGCGCGTTCATGTCACCTCTGATGAAGATTAAAGTGGACCTGGAACCATAAGCTATAGCACCCCAAACCATAACTCCAACAGTGTGATGAACATGTCTTTCAACAAAAAACTGTGGATTCCTCCTTTCACCACGTCGCCTTCTAACCCTGGCACGACCATCGTGAATGCCTAAACAAAATCGAGACTCGTCACTAAAGACAATACTGTTCCATTCCTGATCCCAGAGTGACCGTTGTCTGCACCACTCAAGGCGATTACATCGGTGTAAGGGTTAGAAGGCGACGTGGTGAAAGGAGGAATCCACAGTTTTTTGTTGAAAGACATGTTCATCACACTGTTAGAGTTATGGTTTGGGGTGCTATAGCGTATGGTTCCAGGTCACCTTTAATCTTCATCAGAGGTAACATGAACGCGCAGCGTTATATCCACGAAGTTCTAGAACCCCATCTTTTACCCTATCTTGACACCCTGGCAGATCCAACTTTCCAACAAGATAATGCCGGACCACATGTTGCAAGAGTCACAATAGACTTCTTTCAACATAATGATGTCACATTGTTACCATGGCCACCAAGATCTCCCGACTTATCCCCAATTGAGCACGTGTGGGATATGATGGGTAGGAGATTGCTCAATTTGCAACGTCCTCCTCAGACTCTAGAAGCACTTCGAGAGGAGTTGGTGGTTGCCTGGAATGAGATACCACAGGAAGACATTGACCACCTGATCAGAAGCATGCCTAGGCGCGTTGGAGAATGCGTAGCACATCAGGGTGCATCCACACATTATTAAAGGTCAAAGGGCTTTAAAGCAGTGCAATCATTTTGAAATTTTTATCATTTACTTATCATGCTTCATTAAGTACTTATACAAAATTTTATTAGAATAAAACCATTTAAAATGGGTGTTCGGATTTATATGTCACTTAGTATATCACAAGTGCATAAAAGATTGGAGTATCATCGAAATCTCATCACACGTGATGTTATGTATTAATTTTTTTCTAAGGAGGCCACGATTTATTTGTCAGAAAATAAAATTAGTAAGTAACGCACATGTTTATCTAAGGAGGCTCTAACTTATAGTATATCAATATACATTTATAAAATGACCGCCTGGCATCTTTGACGATAATAAAGGAATATCAACAATACACAATAATAACAATACTCGGTGACAAGTATTTACGTCAGATCAAGCATTTGTCCGCAACGCTTACTTAAAGAAATAAAAAATCTGAAAAATCGCATAAATGTAATAGATTTTATGATGCATCGTTGAATTCATATAAAAATGCTATTAGTTACAGAATGTATTTTTATCTGGCCATATAAGAAAATAAAGTTGATGATGCTTTCTCAAAAAAACTAACCGTCGGGCACAAAATTTAAAATCACTGTCATGTAGCGCCTAAAAAGTGCCATTGGAAAACTTTCATTAGTTTTTTGATATTCCTTAAATTAAGGTCAGAAGAAAATAAAAATGAATTGGCCAAACTTTAGCTTTTACGAAGTATTTCAGTAAGTCATGAAATTTCAACGGCATGTAAATACGCCCCAAATAAAGCAACTTTGTCCTAATTTAACCTAAACTAATTCCAACTGGTTTTGAGACTCCATGCATAGGACTTTGTATAGTACCGATGAAAGAAAAAACAAATTAACTGGACAAACATCATGGTCGAGTTTCGTCAGACAGACCATGATGGGTATTCTTATGTGTCGATGCTGAATCCGAATTCCATATCAGAATAGTTCCTAGATGTCTAGAATTCACCCCCTGGTAAAAAAATACGACTAATAAGGGGTGGAAACTTGATATTCAGATGTTATTCGCTCAACCGCCTAATACCGTGGTAGTATTGGTTTCGCATGATGATATGGTTAGTTCCTATTTTGGAATAACCATTCAGGGATATATTGATTTCGGGTAGGCTCTGTTCCATGTTGGAGAATATTACGAATATGCATATTTGTGTTGAAGCTTTCTTAGTTTAAGGACGGCACGAATTATACGTTCTGATGTTGCGTAGTCTCTGCCGTTGTTGTACTCGTATAATCCTCTGGAAGAGTCGCTAAGGGTGACGTAATGACAAGGTTATCTGGAAGGCTTGAAGTTGTGGCGACATAGCGTTGAGCAAGATACTATTCGGAGGTGTAAGGGGCTATGACAAAGATGCTTTTTAGGTAGAACATCAGGTTTTCTGAAATAACCCTTACTTGCGGTTTTATGGCATATGCTACCATTGTTGATTTTACTCAATAAGATGCACTAATCTTTTCAAAGTAGATTTTCTAATCAATGCGGAGAGAAGAAACATAGCTGTGACAAGTTCTCATAGATGATGCTACGGTTTCTCATTTCATCTTGAATAATTTTTTGGACGTGGTAATATAGTATTAGGTCGTCTATCTTCAGGTTCAGTAGTGCATATTAGAATTGAGCAAGAGATTACTTTCATTCTTATCACTCTCCCCCTTAGAAAAAAAATATTTTCTTGAAACCTCACTTTGCAGCAAATTGGGTTTTCAAGAAAAGCAAAGAACAAGAAACTGAGGATTGATAAAATAATCAGACGAAAAGTATTAAGAATACTCTCAGACAGACTGTTGAAAGAAATGAACATTCGATGTTAACAAGTTAGAAACCTTTGAGCTATGTCTTTATATTTTGAATAACCCACACCACCAACAACAGTTCAATCATGAGAGCAGATACAGGTAGAGGGATACTTAGCATCGTCAAAATCCGAAGAGTTAATACAGGCACATAATGGAAAAAAACGATCTAGCGCCACTGATTATCCATGGGAAGAATAAGGAAAAACGGGGTACGGGGGTTTCATAGCTGACGAAGACACTAGAGGATTACAATATTACGGCCGAATTTGCCGAAGAAGTGTCACTTACCGCATTTGTGAATGTCTTTCCTCTCAATCCAAGTAAAAAGTGTGTCCGTGTTAAAGGCACCTACAACATGTTATTAAGTTTTGCAGTCATTTGTTATTTGTTCTATTTACCATTCCATTCAGCAAAACATCCTGATCGTCCGTTAAAAAGAACACAAAATTCGGTTTCGAACCCACTGCTACAAACGCGAGAATATTACAGAGAAGAACTATTTTCGGGTCTCTACCTACAGACATTTTGAGCAAATTGTAATAAAAGTATAACCTCACTTTTAAACAAATAGCACTTGTTACTACATAAAGTGATATCCACTGACTGTCTATAAAACAATCATCAAATTAATGCTAATCGACTATCTTTAGAAATAGTCAGGGCAAAGCAGATAAAAACAGTGTGTCACTCCTATACGACTGAATTTCTGACATATTATCTACCTCTCAACCCTCAGTGAATTGCAATGCTACCAGCTTGTACCGGGAAGACTGTTGATGCGATTAAGTCTCTGCTGTTCAGCTGGGGCAGTGACCAGTGGGTTCCTGTTCGACCAGAGAACTGGAAATAATACCTTCCTGGGTCATGATTGCTTGATACTGTTTAACGCTTCTTTAAATATAGCAACGTGCCTTGACTAATAAGAGGCGCTCATGCGCTCGTCCGGTTTGGATAGATGAATGAGCTTCACCAGGAAGCCATTTGGTGCAGTTTGGCGAAGTTCAAATAAAATGAGATATTTGACATACATATGCCTCGTTACTGGCAAGAGCTCAAGGATTAGAATGGGAGTATGCGCTTAGATGTTATAGTAATTTTCTCCATCTAACCTCATTATTTTGTATGAGGCCCAGATAGACGAGTTAAGACTCAGCCTTGAGTGCTGATCATATTTCTGAGGTGCTGCAGGTCCGACCACACCGCAATACTTGTTGCCCTATCAATCTAAGTCACTTAGGTATTATAAATACCCGTTCAACATTTAAGTTTCGCTTTTGCGGCTGACTCAGTATTGAAAAACATCACAGTCAACCTACATCACGTAGGCTGACATCACGTAGATTGACTTCGCTCTTCCCACGCAATGTTGTAATCAGCTTATAATGAATTATGTTAGTCCCTTTGAGAAAGCTACAAACATATATTATTTAAATTATTAAAAAATTAAATGGGCAAAGTCATACAAACTAACCCATATAAAATTAGTACAGACTCCATCCGCTTGATAACGCTTGCGGTGTTTTCTTCCCTACCCTAAGTATTGACCATCTTTCAACGCTGCTAGACCACACGAGTCAAACATGTCCCGCGTCGATAGATATTGGTTATAAGGGCAAATGGACGGGGAAGTATTTGATGAGTGAAACATGTACTGATGAAATTACTGGGGCTGGAATTGGATAAATAAACTCTACCAAAAAAATGGGATATTCCTTTTTCCGGCCTTCCCCGGCACCTACGACCCCAACCTCCACTTTTCAACCCCTACAAAAATCAATCTAAAAATAAACAGGAGCCTCTGAAGCGTCAAAAACCAAAGTTTAAGCGACTTAGTTTTATTCATATTTTTACCCCTATCTGGGCCGTCACTGGGCCGATTTGTTTAAAGTGCAAAGCTCTTCCGACCTCGGCATAGTAGAAACCTTGTGTGGAAGTTTCATCCAAATTCGAGTAATACTTTACAAATTATAAGCGGTCCAATGATGAAACTGTTCGCAATTACAATACTTCCTCGCCAGTAGGCGTAGGAAGTAAAGCAAAATATCCAGGAGGATGTCAAAACCAAGTTATTTTAGTTTGAAAAAAATTATGAGTTAAATCATGTATCTCTGCAGATACAGACAATGTGGTGCCTTCATTTTCTTCGGATGCTTGGGATAAATCAACAGGTGTTAAAAAATGCCTTTAATCAACATTGCCAACTTTTCGTCGTATATTTGACACCTTCCTCTGGGCTACTGGATGAGATATATAAAACACGTCCCAAGGGAAACAAAAATTCCTTAGATCAACTGCTGAAACAAAGAGTAGACCTAAGTGATGTTTCTTGCCGTTTGGACGTGTTTTGTGTGTCTTATTCAATAGCTCTGAGGAAGGCGTAAAATAAACGCCAAAAAGTTGTCAATTTGATTAAAGGCACCTTATCCCAAAAGTCCGTAGAAATTGAAAGCAGATAACAAGCACAGGGAAAAGAAGTTATTTCTTGTTATACACAAAATATCAGTAACTATTGATAACAGACTATATTCTACCATTCAACAAGACTTCTTTCATTATAGGTATCTGTCAATTCTTATCTTTATTTTATTTAATTTTTTTTTGTTTAATAAAAAATGCATCACAGGTATTAGACTTGCCATTCTACTCTCCCAACGGCCAGATTGGCTTAACAAATAGCGCCTCAGCTATTTTTTAATACACTTTGGTACAGGAAATAGATCTCAGAAACCATAATAAGTCAAAAGGAATGATCCTGAACTGAAGCTAAGCGTTCAAATAAAACGAGATTCGCTGAAAACACCTTCTATTATATTTTTCATTTTCACAGCGGTATACTTGCATCTAAGCTAAGAAGAAAAGATGGCAGTGTATTACAAACATATATCTATTACAATGCGTTTGATAATAATTATCTGTCAAAACGATTATTAATTTTACCGAATTCATGGTTCTAGCATTTTTGCTCCTAAGCGTATTACAGCCCTAAACACGAATTATACAGAATGCTACCACGAGGATTGCAAGTCGTACAGTACAGTACAACTGGCGATACTTACCCATCAGCGGAGCCATTTTCATTTGTACTCCCTACAATATGGTCGAGCTGGTTGATACTCGTAGTAAGATACTCTATAAATCTCATACCTCGGATTAAAAGTAAAACAGTTGATACTTATTTGACTATAAACTGTATAACAAAACATACACAGAATGATGAAAATATAAAGACGCTTATGATAATATGTATATTTTTAGCTAAGTACTTATTGACCTCCATGTATTGACAAAGATAAATACTAATACTTTATATGTTGTGTTACAATTTCAAGTACACGCAGTGATTCTAAAACAATCCAACAATATCTATTTTTGTAGATCACAAGGCGCTAACAGTACTTCCTACAGAGCAACAAATTAGATAATGATTTATATAACTGGTGAAACACATTCCATCATTTATCATGAAGCGAAGGATACAATATCAATACTATGGAGACTTAAAGATATCCTCCTAACATTAATGGAAAGCCCAATTCGTAACATTTACAAAACCAACGTGAGGTAACCCAACGTGCGACGAATAACAGTTCCGGCATTAACAAAATTGACCATCCTCATTGCTGTGGTGCAGTTCCTAATAGATACTTATCTCCTACACACCTGGTGACCAGCTTGCCTTTTAACTCGATACATATCGTGCGAGATATGTAACACAATTAACATGCCAAGGAGATAATACGAAGGTGGTCTGATAAGTTTCCAACCTACCAAGGATACAAGACATGTTTTCTGTTTTTTTTATTTTTCAACATAGTCTCCTTGTAACTCTATACACTTCTCCTAGCGATGATCCCATATCTGTTGCGTCTTCATTTGACGAAAATCTCCGAGCGCAATTTTTAGATGAGGAAACAAAAAAAAAATCGCCTGGGGCTAGATCTGGTGAGTAAGGCGGATGGTCAAGCAGTTTAAACCGTAATTCGGGGATGTTCGCCATGGCAACAGCTAAGGTGTGAGACGGTGATGGTGGTGAAACAGAATCTTATTTTTTTGCAAATGCGGCCGTTTTTCCGTAGTATGCTCCTATAATGGTTTTTCCTTTTTGAAGATAATCAATAACAATAACTCTATGACAATCCCAAAAAAAACAGTCGCCATCACTTTCCCAGGCGAAAAAACAGTTTTGCTTTTTTTGGAGCCTATTCCCCCTTTGCAGTCCACCGTTTAGAATGTATTTTTGTTTCGGGCGTATAATGGTGTATCCAAGTTTCATCTACAGTAATAAATTGGCGCCATAACTTGGATTTGTTGCGCCTAATTTGCGCCAACAGAACGTTGGAAATGTTAATTCTAACCCGTTTTTAGTCTAACGTGAGCAAGCCTGGCACTCAACGCGCGGACAGCTTTCTCATGCCTAAGTGTTGATTTACGTGGCAAAAACGTTCTTTGGCATGTTCATAACCTCTGCTATGTCTCTCACTGTAATTCGGCGTTCGTCTAGCACCATTTGGAGAACTTTGGCGAATTTTCGACGGTAATTTCAGTTTTTGGACGTCCAGCGTCTCCCAAACTCTTACGACCACGTTTAAATTCAGCTGCCCAAAATTTCACTGCGGTAAATGATGGTGTAGAGTCTCCATACACAGAATCTAACTTATCTTTGATTTGTGTAGGCTTATTGCCTTGCAAATACAAATATTTAATGACAGCTCGATACTCGATTTTGTCCATTTTCACAAAAACACTCACATCAACTCACTCAAAAGTCTGTTACATAACAACTGCGTGTTCAAAATGGCTGAAACTTTGGTCAGTAACTGTCAATAGATGAACAACGAAATTCACCAGCTTTTACTCACCTGTGCTGCCATATTCACGTCGAGATCGGAAACTATTCATACCACCCTCGTACATGCACCCAAAGTAGTGAGGAAGGGAGAATTCAACATCAGCTACCTGCAACTTTCTCCAAGGCCACGTTTAGCCTGGTTTTACTTTGTCGCTATATAAATAAATAACTCAGCAAAATTAACTTTAAATTTGGGTACTGCACAGCAGCGTCTAGCTGAAATATTCAAGGTGACAAAACTTCAGTTAAAAAAATCTCAATGTAGCTACAATTATCTAAATACAACTTGATATTTACACTATTTTTCTTAGACTGGTATTAATATATTTGTAGTTGAAGCATAACTAGAAGGCCTTCTTGAAAAAAGTATATTTTCTGAAAGCACAGTACTTGGTTCCAATTGCTATACATTTTTGAATACTTAGTATCACAGAAGTGTCGTAGAATTTGCAAAAAAGTAACAGTTATACTAAGAATCGAGCCTTAAAGTTCCTAAAAATTAGATTTTTCGTCTTGCATTGATTTGTATACTGTACTTTGATTCTCAAAAATTGATATTTGCAGGCACAAGTTCAAAATATACATTTAGATGAGCAAATTCACGTTGCACATTCAAAGCCTAAATCAGTCTTGAACTCAAAGTATTTTGACAAGTATGACATCTTATGAAAAATCAGACAAGAACTCATCAGATCGCAATCAGCAAACTACTTACTTGATCTGGGCAGAATCTACATAAGTCACTAATATTCTGTTGTACGTAAATACACCGCAGTAAGATGGTTATTGATAAAAAATCATGTTAGGTAATTATTCTTATAGTTTTAAATACTATCTATTGTATGGTATGAACTACACTATCACCAAAATGGCAGTCGACTTTTGTTCCTGAGACATTTGTGATCTCTTAACGTATAGTGTTATCCTAACGCTTTCAAATGTATATGTGGCTAACCAATTACACATAATCTAGACTAACTGAGATACAAGTCAAGTCGAAGTAATAACCCAACAGAAGATGACTAATTATAAGCAAAAATGCAATGACTAGAGTTTAGGAAGGTACTTTTGCAATCAGCTTGATAATAAAGTAGGCCTCAACCCATGCATTGAGGCGAACGCTTTGTTTTTCAACAACGCCAAATATAATACGTAATATTCGAATTTAATAATCTAATCCAAACAAAATAATCTTTTCATCAAGAAATGGAGGGACTTCTAACCCCCCTTACGGAAATTTAAGTTTCTTGATATTTGAAGATGCGGTGCCAGAGATTCCTAGATTATTTATAATTTTCAGATGTATATATCCACGCATATCTCTATATTCAAGAAGCATACGTAAACACCGAAAGCTTAAGCTTTATTTTTGTGGACATATTTAACCGTTCACTGAATGTTATTTCATGAGCTAGTACGCATCGGATGAAGGCAGAGGGCAGCATGCAAAAGGCCTTCCCTCCTGGTAGCTAGAAAAATCACCCTCAGTATTTCAAGTAAGCGTCGACATATCCTGACAGCCTGCCAGCTCTTTATATATACCAAGCAGCCGGTATGATGGGTCCTCCGCGGTCTGGGGGTACGCTGCCCCCAGCTACCGCAAGCGACTTGCTGCTCTAGAGATGAAGCTACTCCGGATCGCCACCAGTGCACCATCCTACGTAAGAAACTCAACCTTGCGTAGAGACCTGCATTGGGACACCATCCACGAGTACATGAGGAAAAAAGCGGAGAAGACCTTCGAGAAAGCTCAGGACCACCCGAACGAGCAGCTACGATTCCTCATGGACTACGATCCAGACGAGAGGCCTCGCAACCGCAGAACCAGGTACCCCAGACCAAGGTCCCAGTTGGCACCCGCTAACTGGAACCTTGACTAGGAGACTAGGAGAACTCGCGGTTGCTCCCCCCCCCCACGGCGTGGATGCAGAGGACCAGGAACCACCGGGACCAGGACCCACCGGGACCAGGACCAACCAGGACCAGGACCCGCCACGACCAGGACCCACCAGGACCAGGACCCTTCAGGACCAGGACCAGGAACAACATATTGGTAAGAGGACTTGAAACTCTTGATTTTTCGAAAACAAGAGTTTCAAGAGAACCAGCAGACCCTCTATCGATGATCGCTTAGCGACATCGATAGACTGTGCGAGGTAAAGGGAACCAACCCGGCGTTCCCAGAGACTGAAACACATGAGGAGACGTTGTAGCAGACCGCAGGTCACGCACAACACATGGCCTACCGAGATGCTGATGAGTCAGGCCACGCGGAGGTTTAGGGTTTAGTGGGTATTAGGTGATCTCCTCAAGACCCTGGAGTCCCACACACGCCGTAGCTCGGGCTATGGTATGGTGCGTAAATGCATTCCCCCCTCACCAAAAAAAAAAAAAAAAATGATGGGTCATTCCAACGGAAGCATCGGACAACGGGATTCCACAGCATGCTTCTCAGTGTCAAGAGACGTCGCCATACCGTGACATCACACCCTACGCCCCGGCACGACAACGATGCAGCGCAGCAAAGCGGCAGCCGCCTAAGGGTTGCAATAGCTATTAGTCATTCGCCCATAGAACTAGGAATAAGTGCAGGATTCGTTAGGATAGAGCTCAAGCTCGGGATATCGCCGGTACTTCGACGCCGGCAGTTACTGTTCATTATCGTTTCATACATAGCGTGCGTTAGCATGTCATCTATGGATACATCAGATGAAAGTAAGAACATTTCTCCCAATGCTTTCTTCATCCATGCTTCCTCTTCAGTGATGTCTCCGATCCGAAAACGTGACAAGAAGGGACATTTGAATATTCAGGCAAAACAAATTGTCCTTAACGTTTATACGAGCGAAATTTTAGAGCATCCTGAAATGAAAATTCATGATATTGAAAGACATGTGGCGAAGAAAACAGACATGTCCTAAGACAATGTTCAACATTGTTAAAGAATATGAAAAAACAAAAAATTGTCTCCACCACACAAAAAGCTGCATTGCACGAAGCTGTTGGATACAGTTGATAACTTTGATCGGAATGCCATCCGACGCAAGTCCAACTACTTTCAAAAGGACCACATTTTATAGTTTATTCACAGAACTTTATTTTGACTACAGAAAACGGGGCAGAAATAGTATTTTGATGGACAGTCAATAGATTATGTTATTCAAAAGAAATTATTCAAACTAAATAAAGAAATACCGTGACCATGGCAGGAATATTTATTACTTGGATGAAACCTGGAGAAATGCAGGACATACATACAAAACCTAAAGTACGGGATGACTCTACAATTCAATCAGCAAGACAAGCTTTCGGGTCAGGTACGTGTATCTAACCAATTCGTCATTTGGGTTGTGAAAATGGTGTCAAGTAGACCGAATCTATGAGCCCACGCTAAAAACTTAGCGTTACTAAACTTAGATATATCTGATCTATTTGGAACCAACACCTGTTAGATACTCTGGTTGTATTATCATTAATTTTCTTGAAAACTATATGAAATAATTATTTCGAGGAAAAGGAAAACGATTTTTTATCTGTCACATCGGCAGTGAAGATGGGCATTTGAGTCAAAGAAAACGACCGAATACCATGAAGAATTGGACGGGAGTTCATATGAACGATGGTTTGACGAAACGCTCCCAAAGCCTGACGACAATGCCGTCAATGTACTTGATAATGCTGCATACCACACTAGAAAACTAGAAAAAATTCCCACAATGTCCACAAGAAAGGCAGAACTTCAACAATGGCTCCTATCAAAAGACATTAGTTTCAATGAAAATATGGTCAAAGCAGAAAGAAGAAGCACAAATATGAATATACAGGGTGTTCCATAATTATTGCGACAAAATGATAGGGGTTGTAGAGGGCATAAAAATATGCAATTTTGCCTTATAAACCCCTGTTCGTATATATGCCGTTTGAGCACTACCGCTAATTTTACCTTAAGAGAAACAAAAAATTCAACAGCTGCAAAATGTTCGTCTAGCACATTTCATGGTCTCGCCGATTAGTAAAAAAAAGCCTGCTGTGTTTACATTTTTGTTATCGTAAATTCTCCACACCGATTCATTTAATTTATCTGAGTGGTGCGTCAAACTAGAGGCCGATCCGCGTACAAGCGTGCGTGCTATTGCACATGAAATGGGAGCGTCTCAAACTACTGCTTGGCGGGTTTTCCATGACCAGCAACTACACCCATACCACCTTTTAAAAGTCCAAGACATGGGTCCAGAAAACTATCTGCCGCGTCGACGTTTTTGTCGTTGGTGGCTGCAGTAGGAGTTGAGGCAACCAAACTTTGGTCGCTACGTTTTGTTCACTGACGAGTCCTGTTTCACAAAGGACGTTTATTTTAATAGCCGTAACAGTCACATTTGGGATGAAGAAAACCCTCATGCCATAGCCATCCATAGAGACCAACATAGTTTTCAATTAACATCTGGTGCGGCATTGTGGACGAGCATATCATCGGGCCATATTTGCTTCCACCACGTTTGGATGGGCATGCTGATGGTCGATTCTTACAGCATGTGCTACCGGAACTATTAGAAAATGTGCCACTGGACATAAGAGCCAACACGTGGTTTCAACACGATGGCGCTCCAGCCCACTTTTCTTTACAAGTGCGGCAGTATTTGGACGACAAATAGGTGGATAGGCCGAGGTGGCCCTGTGCCTTGGCCTGCGCGGTCACCCGACCTGACCCCACTGGATTATTTTCTCTGGGGCAATCTGAAAGCTTTAGTGTACGAAACTACTGTTCCCAACCAACAAGAGCTACTGGGCAGAGTGATGGCCGCGTCCGCACATGTTCAGGACATACCGGGGGTATGCCACAGAGTTCGCCGATCATTGAACAATCGTGCACAGCTGTGTATTGAGCAAGGTGGAGGACACTTTGAGCAATTACTGTAGGTAAGCTGTTTCAAGAAACTGATCTTTTTTTTTTGCTGCATCCCAAACGGCATATTTCCGAACAGGGGTTTATAAGGCAAAATTGTTCATTTTGATGCCCTCTACAACCCCTATCATTTTGTCGCAATAATTATGGAACACCCTGTATAATCTTAATGTTATTGGCGAGATGCCTAAAAACCAAACTAATACCGTTTCAAGGCTACCCCCTTATCAATGCGAATCAAATCTCATTGAAATGATTTGGGCAAATATAAAAAACTATGTGGCTACAAACAATAGAGCATTCAAATTTTCCGACGTGAAAAATTTGTTTTATGAAGCTGTTAACAGAGTGCCGGTAAACCATTGAAAATATTGCATCAGTCACGTACAAGAGATAATCGAAACAAGAATGTGGGATCTGGACAATATGATCGATATTCAAATTGAATCTGTAATAATCAATATTAACCATTCGGCACCTGTTTCTATCAAAAAAATCATTTATTTTGTTAGATTATTCCAAGACCATTGCGGAAAATACCGACCTGTATAGCTTACGATTAAATTTGCAGCCTTGTAGCCGGGATAGCTTACGTCTTTATCTGTAGCCTGTATCAGTTGCCGACTGTCATCGTCTCTCTCCATCGAGAAACATGGTGTGGGATACCATAGTGCGCCATCAGTTCATTACCAGGCATTAGACATTCCAGACCCCTACTGAGCGAGGGCCGTGGCAAATGCTTGTTCCGAAAGTTGTTGTATCCAGTATACAACTTCTTCCCGTCCAAGTGATTGTGCACGCGTGCAGGAATACCTCAGTACCGATTGCCGGGTGGCGGTACAAGTCCGCCAACGGGCCACTTTAGGTCTATTTAACACCACTAACACGTAAAAAGAAGGTGGTAGACAAGGACCAGTCGACCGAGGCAGTACCACCCGCTAGCTTTTCTTATAAATGTCCGCATGTTTCCACACCTAAGCTATGCAGTCGGTTATCTATCAAAACAAAGAAATTAATGATGATGGATCCCTCGAGCACTAAAAACTCCGGACGTAAACTCACTCCACTCTCGGAATGTCCGGGTGGAGGGTGGGCTCGAGGGAACAACATCGAAGATAAAATTTGTTTTTCGAACATCTGCGGGATCAACAGCAACATTGACGCTGTTCATCACTACCTGCAATCCAATCGTCCCGCGGAGACAAAAATCTCAGAGACTGCACCGATTAACCATCTCAACTTCCCAAACTAGGAGGTGCACTCAAATCTGAGAAAGAACGGGGGAGTTGTGGCTTTTGTCCGCAGCAGTCTTTCCTGCTCCAGAGATCTTTCTTTGGAATCAGACCGGAAGGACATTCTGTGGCTTCGCCTCAACTCCAAAACATCACCCAAATCTATTTGCTGCCTTTATCGCTCTCCCTCGAACCAGAACTGGGATGACCTACTCGAATACCTCGCCGTCCAGATCGACTTCCTGAACATCAATCACCCCGCTTCAGAGGTAGTTCTTCTCGGTGATTTCAATGCCCATAATGAGCTTTGGTTGGGCTCAAATAAGACCGATGCAGCAAGTCGTGCAGTCGAAGCGTTCGCTCTTACTCAAGGGCTGACCCAGCTGGTGACGAGCCCTACTTTTTTCATCCGCGTCTCGTCACACGCCAGTAGCCGGCTGGATCTCTTTCTGACCACGCATCCTGCCCCTTACAGCATTGCTGTCCTGTCCCCCCTGGGTAACTCAGATCACGCTGTTGTGGAGGTTAGGTTTCGGTCAGAAGCCGCTGTGGCAGCAGAAACTCGCACAGGCCGCAAAACTTGGCATTACGTACATGCCGACTGGAAGGGGCTCAGAGACTGCTTCTCTAGCTTTCCTTGGAGAGATGTCTGTTTCACTGACGCGGATGCGTCGACTGTCTGTTCTTCAATAACCGAAATTATCCACGTCGGAATGGAGGAATACATCCCTCACACAGTGAAAGTTCCTAAACCAGGGTCCAACGGCTGGTTCAACAAATCGTGTGACACTGCTCGCCAGCAGAAGATCAAGGCCCACAGAACCTACTTACAAATCCCTACTGTAGAGAACAGACAAGCCGACGTCGATTCCAGGAACAAATATAACGAAGCGGTTCGCAATGTCAAAAACCAGCATGATAGAAAAGTTAGGCACAGGGTAATGTCGCAGCGCAATGGCAGTCGGTCTTTCTGGACGCTGGCCAAGCAGATTGGAAAGAACTTCTCACACAGTAGCCTTCCACCACTTACGTGTCAGGATGGAACTATTGTATTCGACTCAAAGGCCAAGGCGGAAGTGCTAGCCAAGATCTTTGCTGCCAACTCCACCATGGACGTCCCCACCAACGCCCAAGTGCCGTCAATTCAAAGGGTTCCCCACACTATGCGGGAGGTAACATTCAGGCATAAGACCGTAAGACGAGTGCTCTTGTCGCTCGACATCAACAAAGCTTCTGGTCCGGACTTGATTCCTGCCATTGTACTGAAGAGATGTGCAGCGGAGCTTGCTCCAGTTCTTTCGCGTCTCTTCCAGACATCTTATGAATTTGGCACCTTCCCAGAAAACTGGAAATTTGCTCATGTACAGCCCATCCCAAAAAAAGGATCTAAAACCGACCCTTACAACTACAGGCCTATACCTCTGCTTTCTGTTATGAGTAAAGTGATGGAGAGGTGCATAAATCGCGAGCTTCTGGACTACCTCGAACGTCACAGCTTGATTAGCGACAAGCAGTATGGTTTCCGGCACCAACGATCCACAGGGGACCTACTAGCTTACGTCACGCAACTGTGGAGTAAACTCATCCAGTCTCATGGTGAGGCTCATGTTGTTGCTCTTGACATCACGAAAGCGTTCGATCAGCTGTGGCACGCTGCCCTCTTAAGCAAACTTCCATCCTATGGCCTCCCAGAAAAGCTTTGCAGATGGGTGGCTGACTTTATCTCTGGCCGAAAGATATCCGTCGTAATTGACGGATTCTCCTCTTCATCCCACAACGTCAACGCGGGTGTTCCCCAGGGATCGGTCTTGGCTCCAACACTGTTTCTCTTACACATCAACGACCTCCTTTCCTGCACGATCAACCCAATCCACAGCTTCGCTGATGACAGCACTCTACATGCAGGAATTCAGAGTGACAAGCCGATCTCTGCCGCTGAGCTGGAAAAAAGAAGACTAGCGACGACTTCTTCTCTGATAAGAGACCTGGAGGCTATCACTGCTAGGGGACGCAACAATCTTGTACAGTTCAATGCTTCCAAAACACAGTACTGTACTTTGACGAACAAAAAGCGTCCTAGCGCTCATACAGTTTCGATGGACGGTCGAGTTCTACCAAAGAGCCATTCATTTCGGCTGGTCGGAGTCCAGATCACCGAGGACCTGATCTGGCACGAACACATCTCTTCAATAGCTGCAGCTGCTGGGAAAAAGCTAGGCTATTTGTTTAGGGCTAAGAAGTACTTTTCTCCGCATGACCTTCTCACTCTATACAAGGCCCAGATAAGGCCTAGCCTCGAGTATTTGCTCACATATTTGGGGTGCTGCCGCTCCGACTACATTGTCCATGCTCGATGCTGTCCAGAGGAGCGCGGTCCGACTGATCGATGACTCTTCTCTAACAGACAGTCTCGGGACTCTTTCGCACCGGCGGGCCGTCGGCGATCTAGCTCTTTTCTATCGCTACACCAACGGGCTTTGCTCCTCAGAGCTCTCTTCCATGATGCCGCCGCGCGATGTGCCTGTCAGACAGACCCGCCTGACTTCGGCGTCCCATCCTAACCGTATCAGACTTCGTACATCCAGAACTGGCCGATACGACCGCTTGTTTGTCCCGAGGGTGTCTAGATTGTGGAACAATCTACGGGAGAAAGCTTTTCCCAGTTCTACTAACCTTAGGCAGTTCAAAAATCGTATTAACAAAATTTCTTTGGGATCATCATAGCAGCCGCGGTGTTCCGGCATTTAGGCTTCTGCCTGCGCGGCTGTTTCGATATATAAAAAAAAGAAGGCTGTCGGGATGCCACGGGATAATAATAATCATAGTATAATAATGATAATAATATTGATAATAGCAGTGATAATAAGCTTTATTACCCAACAGCTAACCATTTATAGGGTCGACGAATGCTCAAGATAATGTAAGAAGTTTTTCTCGTTACCGGGAGAAAACTCCTTTCAAATACTATGCTTGTCATCCGGTATGCGTTAGCCCTAAATCGCTTTTCTCGAATTCATAGTGCATGGATGCTACATTTCTGACATATATCAATACGGTAATCCAAGTTTAGCTCCCTACTACATTGTATGAAAGCTTTACATGTTTATATAAAAATATTCATGAAATATTTCCATCTTTTTGGAGTAAACTAATATCTTCGTCATTCAGTGGGACCGCACTCAACTTTTTAGTTTCATAAAGTGAAATGGGATCAACTGGATTTGCGCGTCTGCCTTAATACATGTTCGATGTTGATACATTCCAGCACCGCTGCTCCCACTGAACTTCGTCTTGTGGCCATAGAAGTTACCACCACCCATTTATTCGTTTTCGGGTCGTACTGCTCCACTACGTTCAAACTGGATGAGCCATCGTTACCACCAAGGGCGTAGATGTAATTGTGGATGGCTACAACTTCGTGGGTTGATCTATAATAACCAAAAAAATACGCTTACCCAAGTAACTACAAAATGGGCTTCATAGACGTGACCTGAACATAACATAAAGCTTCTGCGTATGGACTTATGCAACACAATATATATCAAATGTTACAACTTATCTCCATCGTATGTTACGACTAAGATAAAACTGAATAAATCGAGCATCGATCATAACTCTTGAAATCTAAACTACAATGCTATTGCTGATTCACTTCCAACTACTTTTGGCTACTGAATCAGTTTTTCCAATATTTGTGATATTATTCAGCGGCCAGAACAACAAGGAGGTGAGATAAAAATGAGAATAATTATTTATACCTTCTATGATGCATTGAGGTTATGGGTTCCCATGCATTGCGCCTAATGTTGAATCGTTCTCCACTTGCCATACACATCGTTCCGTCGTTTCCTGAAAAATCAAACGCTTTAGTGGTATACATTGCAAAAAATCAACAAACAATTATTGCCTATCTATACAACTTTTTTTAGAATATAGTACTACTGCCAGAAAACAAATAAGAAGTTATGTTTTGGATGTCTTACGAGTATATCTATATTTTCTATCAATATATCGTATTGTCTGTCGGTCTATCCACTAGCATTCAAGCGCTACTTCATCATTTAATTAGGGGAGCTTGACATGATATGATATTTTATATGATAAAAGTATACGCCAAGTGCTAACCTGGTAAAAGAGAATAGTGTCAACGGAGTGTAGCGTTTTTCTGGGTTTTTTTGGGTAGGGATTAAAATACTGGATTCCTCAAAAAGAAATACACTAATTTATTTATCTGGTCTAGATAGAACATTTATGTACACCACTATTTATGTTTGACTAATCGTTATGTCGCGCCACTCTGCTCTGCGACTCTACCGTACTCTGCTTCCCTCTCCCGGCCGTCGAGATATATAGTCCGCATCGTGGGTCGATCAGAGTCTGGCGGGCTACAAAACGGAAGTCTAGACTCTTCGAGGTCACTTCGCGTCGATCTAGACGGCGAGTCACGGGCACGGTCCTCACAGACGTGGCCCAGCGGCTTGGGCGGTCGTGGTAAAAGTAGAGATCGGCCATGAAGCTCTGGCGTATAGTAGAGTCTCCCAACAGATGGCGCCAACAGTACTATTTAATCTCGTCACACTGCCCCCTCCCTAAAGTCATTCCGTCTCGGAATGATCTTACTGGTGGTGGATGTCGATATCGGCACAACGGCCCTCTCTTGCAGTAGGAGTTCTTGAAGAAATAACAATCCACTTTCTTTTCAGGAGGTAGCCGTCTAGGACTGTGAGAACATACCAGAAATCGAATGCCTGTATACCGGAAGACTACCTCAAGCATGGTTCGGATGATTCTCCAGTACAGGTTGTCCAGTTCACATGGCAACTTAGGTATTGCCAATTTTCTCAGGTCCTCGGCAAGAAACACTTCTCTAAGAGAATACAAAGCGTTCCAGACATCCTCGTAATTCGGTTCTTGATACGAAGCTTTCTTGGTAACCAGTTAGAAGATCTTTCGGTTGGTACCCTCTTAAGTTATCTGGAGTACTACTCCGACTTCCGGGTTAGATTGTCGCCGCTCGTGCACTCTTCCAAATTTCCTGAGAAAGACCTTTGCTATACCTCTCGACATTCGCAAGTCTTGAGCCACACAGTGTGCCAAGGCATACTCTGGTGAAGTGCTAAACAGATCTTGCTGTACTTCACATGCCACGCCATATCGACTCTTATGGCCATTACTATGGTGAGCCATAAATTGGTCAAATGTCATGTCTGGTTCTGGTTGGATTTGCCACACCGCCGCATCTTCGTTGTTTCAATGATAAGGTGCAAGGCGGTTAAAATGTACAATTAAGGCTTTACCACGTGGTGCCTTCTGAATTCTGTAGAGAACATCGTTGATGGCCTCCAGAATTGTATAAGGCCCGTCCCATCATGATCGAAGTTAAGGCTACAGCTCTTTTCGCCTCTTTGGATCGTAAAGCCAAACCGTATCACCACTGTCATACCTCTGGTCTTTGTCATTAACGTCATAAGCTGCCTTCATCCGATCGCTGGCACCTTGAATTGAAACACGAACCTGGTATGAATGGCGTCCGTTCTTCTACGCAGCTCACTTAAGTAGTCTTCTCCGGCTATATCAGTTCCTGGTGGATAGCCAAAATTTAGATCGCATGGGAGACGAAGTTCTCTTCCCATAACTATTCCAGCCGGCGTCTCTCCTGTGCGTTCATGAATCGAAGATCGGTAAGCCAATAAGAAGAGGTGAAGAAGACTATCCCAGTCCCATAAGAGTTTGACAGATACTTTGGAACAGATTTGACTCGAAATTGCACCCATGGTCCGAATGCAACTCTAAAGGTACACCAAATCGACAGATCCATTCCTTTACTAGAGCATCGGCTACCGTAGAGGCTTCCTCATTTTGCAGAGCGTATGCCTCAACACACTTGCTGAAGTAACTCATTACCACAATGAGGTACTTATTCCCTGTTTCACCTTCTGGAAAGGGTTCCATCACATCAATAGCAATCCTTTCAAAGGGGCTCCCACGTTGTATTGGCGCATCGAAGCTTTTTGTTTCCTTTGCGTTCAATTACTTGCCGAACGCGTTTTCTGCACAAGTCTTTTACGTCCTCCTTACCCTTTCCCTCACTTTTGCCAGAGTTTTTGTAACTCCAAGATGACCTCCTGATACACTGGAATGGATTTCTTCTAGCAGCTCCGGGATCCGACATCTGGGGTTAACCATTTGTCTTGTTTCCTCTTTGACGTCGTTGTCCACCATTTTACGCAGTAAGAGTCTGTCGTCCATAACGAGAGAATTCCATTGTGCCCAATATGATTTTATGGTAGCGGAATACTTGGCAACTTCTTCCCAGGCCGGTTTCCGTTATTCTTTCGCTCAGTTCAGAATTATTTGGAGATCAGGATTACCCTCTTGGTCTTTAATGGGGTCTTCATTTTGCCAAATATCACTAACGACAGTAGTTCTTAATACTTGGGCGTCTTTTTGCTCTGCCCGCGCGCAACGCTTACCATCCTCTAAACAGCATTTCCTAGCGTGCTCTCTTTTCCACATTTCCAACATTCCAACTTGCTGTTCTGGCGACAACGTTCACCATCAAGTTCCTTAACAATGCGCTTGACGAACTCTTCGAACTCGTTTTCTCCTGTAACCATCTGGCGGACTCGGACCTGACTTTTATTTGTGTTTTTAGCGGCTTCGAATTCTAAGGCCCAAGTTAGCGCATCTGCTAGCTTAGGTGGATGTGCTAGTAGTAAGGGTTGCCTCATTTCACCATCACGAAGTTTATCCAGGAATGCTTGAACTGCCAATCACTCCATTATCCTTTCCTGAACATCGGGATATGCTAATCGGAGCAACCGCGCAATATCCGCTTCAAACTACTGCAAGGACTCGCCTGACTTCTGGAACCGATTCTTTAATTGAGTATGGTAGACATATTTTAAATGTGACTGGCCATATCGCGTCTCCAAATGTCATACTAGCTGTTCGTAGACCTCTTGCTGTTCGGGTGATATTCTTTGAAGAATAGCAGCATCTCCTCGCAGGGTCAAAGTGAATGCAGTTGCCTTTTCGGACGATCACCAACCATTTGCATTCGCGGATGCCTCAAACTGACGCCGGTAGACATTCCAAGGTGTTGTACCATCAAAGTGCGGCGGTTTCATTCTCAGATGACCAGCCGACCCAACAGAAGCTCCAACATCACTTGATTTTTCCAACGGAAGTCCACGCTGTCGTTCGTTGATGTCTTGACGTCTAAAGCGGCAAACTTGCCTTGCACCTCTTGAGTTCTGTCCTCCAAAGTTTCTAGAATGCGTTTTTTTAAACTCGCAAGATTTTTCCATAATTTTATCTTCCAATTCTTTTTTTAAATTGGCAATATTTTCCAAAAACTCCTCTTCTTATTTGGCTGTGCTTTCCAAGTGTTTTCCTTCCAGGTTGGCACAATTTTTCACTAGCCTTTTTTTTAACTTGACTGAGTTTTCTAAAAGATCGGTGGTCTAGGTCGAAAGGTCTTTGCAGCACTAAACCAATATCACCTGCACCGGTAAAAATGAAAATATCCGGGTCCTCGTCTTCTTCAATCAGTGCTTGACGAAGCCGCTCCTGCAATTCTTCTTTCTTTCCAGCCGTGTCGCACTCTTTTCCTCATGCTCTCTCTTTAAGTCGGCAAATTTCCAAATCAACCAATCGCGCCATTCTTCCTTCACTGATCGTCTGATTTATTTTCAGTAAATGTACAATAATCCAACGAATAACAACACTAATTTATTTATCTTGACTAGATAGAACATTTATGTACACCACTATTTATGTCTGACTAATTCTTATGTCGCGCCACTGACTGGTCTATACTCCGCTCTGCTCTGCGACTCTACCGTACTCTGCTTCCCTCTCACGGCCGTCGAGTTACATAGTCCGCATCGTGGATCGAGAAGAGGCTGGCTGGCCACAAAGCGGAAGCCTAGACTCTTCGAGGTCACTTAGCGACGATCTAGAAGGCGAGTCACTGGCACGGTCCTCTCAGACGTCGCCAAGCGGCTTGTGCGATGTGCGGTCGTGGTCCGCGTAAAAGCGGAGATCGGATATGAAGCTCTAGTAAGTAGGCGAGCCTCCCAACAGATCGCGCCAATAGTACTATTTATTCTCGTCACACGAGGTTACCAGCTGAAGTAGAATCATTTCATGCGGAATTTGGTGTCATGCCAGCGGCCCTTACTTACCGCCTATGCAATACAAGTGCCCATTCAATGCTGCTACTCCACAACTACTTCTTCGGGACGACATGGAAGGTACTGGGTTCCAAGTTCCCTCTCTTGGGTCAAACCTACATAAAAAAGGCATAAGGACTTAAATGACGTTTGTTTACCGTGAAATTCTAAAAACATGTATTCTTTGCATGCTCGGAAACGCAGTACCCTTGTAGTACACTGGGTTTTAGAAGAATATGAAAAGAAATCGGATCTACTTGATTCCGAAGAACAGCCACAATCCTCGTTCATCAGAAAATACCTCACCTTTCGACTGAAGCTTGATAGTTCGTGGAATCAAATCCCCCAATAGCGTATATGCTGCTATCTGAAAGGAATACAAATGTTATCCATTTCAAACTACAACGAAATATTCAAAGCTATTTTTAAGCTTATATTACGAAATGCCACGAGATGAGCAAAGTTCTATTTACGTGAAAATTCAACGGGTAATAAGACTTATAGAATCAAACACTAAACGAAAATAGACATAGTATAACAAACGTGCCTACAACAGCATTTCTACAGTATCTCCTTCTTGTGTTCATCGCTGGACAACTGCACCAAATTCCAGTTAATGGATCGAACCTTTCCATCGAGCTTAAACAAGAAGCACCGTCATATCCACCACATACGTAGATTAAGCCGTCGAAAGAGCAAATTCCTGAAATAATCATAATAAGAACTTCCATTAGATTCGTAACATTGTCTCTAAATACTCCATAAGCAATAATAATCAACATTTGTCTACTCTTTTTATACACAAGAACCAAATAGCAAGCTGAATTAATGCATGTTGAAAATATGCGTTAGTTTATTCCCTATGCCCAAATAATGGTTTTACTTTAAGCGTACCCATTTTTGAATTGTGTCGAATCTGTCTCGGATCGATTTCGTACACGCAGGCAGTGATAATTTGTATTGCTTAATGGTATTTGTTACATTTTGCGACGACTCAGGATGGGTCGATTTTATCACCATCGGTGGAAGTCAAAGATAATTCTAAAATAAATTAAAACACTAGGTCGCATTAAAATGGAAATAAACAATTCTAATCAGAATGAAAATAAAATATTAAATTAAACCAGTAACCTATTCAATTGCTGAAGCATGTACGAACATTTTCTGGTGTAATGTATTGGGGACCCGGCAGATGCACAGACCTTCTGCGTCACTGTCGCTAGGTAATATGGTGATGACCTTCGCTGATCAGCAAGCTTCTATCTCTTTCTACTCATTGAACTCAAGCCTCCAGACAAATTTGGTTTTGCTTGTATAGGAACAGGCAGATACGGTAGATAATATTTTTAATAAACAGCGCTTTAAGTAGTTTTTTTTTATATCGAAACAGCCGCGCAGGCAGAAGCCTAAATGCCGGAACACCGCGGCTGCTATGATGATCCCAAAGGTTAGTAGAACTGGGAAAAGCTTCCTCCCGTAGATTGTTCCACAATCTAGACACCCTCGGGACAAAGGAGCGGTCGTATCGGCCAGTTCTGGATGTACGAAGTTTGACACGGTTAGGATGGGACGCCGAAGTCAGGCGGGTCTGTCTGGCAGGCACATCGCGCGGCGGCATCATGGAAGAGAGCTCTGAGGAGCAAAGCCCGTTGGTGTAGCGATAGAAAAGAGCTAGATCGCCGACGACCCGCCGGTGCGAAAGAGTCCCGAGACTGTCTGTTAGAGAAGAGTCATCGATCAGTCGGACCGCCCTCCTCTGGACAGCATCGAGCATGGACAATGTAGTCGGGGCGGCAGCACCCCAAATGTGTGAGCAATACTCGAGGCTAGGCTCTATCTGGGCCTTGTATAGAATGAGAAGGTCATGCGGAGAAAAGTACTTCTTAGCCATAAACAAATAGCCTAGCTTTTTCCCAGCAGCTGCAGCTATTGAAGAGATGTGTTCGTGCCAGATCAGGTCCTCGGTGATCTGGACTCCGACCAGCCGAAATGAATGGATCTTTGGTAGAACTCGACCGTCCATCGAAACTGTATGAGCGCTAGGACGCTTTTTGTTCGTCAAAGTACAGTACTGTGTTTTGGAAGCATTGAACTGTACAAGATTGTTGCGTCCCCAAGCAGTGATAGCCTCCAGGTCTCTTGTCAGAGAAGAAGTCGTCGCTAGTCCTCTTTTTTCCAGCTCTGCGGCAGATATCGGCTTGTCACTCTGAATTCCTGCATGTAGAGTGCTGTCATCAGCGAAGCTGTGGATTGGGTTGATCGTGCAGGAAAGGAGGTCGTTGATATGTAAGAGAAACAGTGTTGGAGCCAAGACCGATCCCTGGGGAACACCCGCCTTGACGTTGTGGGATGAAGAGGAGAATCCGTCAATTACGACGGATATCTTGCGGCCAGAGATAAAGTCAGCCACCCATCTGCAAAGCTTTTCTGGGAGGCCGTAGGATGGAAGTTTGCTTAAGAGGGCAGCGTGCCACAGCCGATCGAACGCTTTCGTGATGTCAAGAGCAACACATGAGCCTCACCATGAGACTGGATGAGTTTACTCCACAGTTGCGTGACGTAAGCTAGGAGGTCCCCTGTGGATCGTTGGTGCCGGAAACCGTACTGCCTGTCGCTAATCAAGCTGTGACGTTCGAGGTAGTCTAGAAGCTCGAGATTTATGCACCTCTCCATCACTTTACTTATAACAGAAAGCAGAGCTATAGGCCTGTAGTTGTAAGGGTCGGTTTTAGATCCTTTTTTTGGGATGGGCTGTACATGAGCAAATTTCCAGTTTACTGGGAAGGTGCCGGATTCATAAGATATCTGGAAGAGACGCGAAAGAACTGGAGCAAGCTCCTCTGCACATCTCTTCAGTACAATGGCAGGAATCAAGTCCGGACCAGAAGCTTTGTTGATGTCGAGCGACAAGAGCACTCGTCTTACGGTCTTATGCCTGAATGTTACCTCCCGCATAGTGTGGGGAATCCTTTGAATTGATGGCACTTGGGCGTTGGTGGTGGTGGTGGTCCATGGTGGAGTTGGCAGCAAAGATCTTGGCTAGCACTTCCGCCTTGGCCTTTGAGTCGAATACAATAGTTCCATCCTGACACGTAAGTGGTGGAAGGCTACTGTGTGAGAAGTTCTTTTCAATCTGCTTGGCCAGCGTCCAGAAAGACCGACTGCCATTGCGCTGGGACATTACCCTGTGCCTAACTTTTATATCATGCTGGTTTTTGGCATTGCGAACCGCTTCATTATATTTGTTTCTGGACTCGACGTCGGCTTGTCTGTTCTCTACAGTGGGGTTTTGTAAGTAGGTTCTGTGGGCCTTGATCTTCTGCTGGCGAGCAGTGTCACAGGATTTGTTGAACCAGCCGTTGGGCCCTGGTTTAGGAACTTTTACTGTGTGAGGGATGTATTCCTCCATTCCGACGTGGATAATTTCGGTTATTGAAGAACAGACAGTCGACGCATCCGCGTCAGTGAAACAGACATATCTCCAAGGAAAGCTAGAGAAGAAGTCTCTGAACACCTCCCAGTCGGCATGTCCGTAATGCCAAGTTTTGCGGCCTGTGCGAGTTTCTGCTGCCACAGCGGCTTCTGACCGAAACCTAACCTCCACAACACCGTGATCTGAGTTACCCAGGGGGGACAGGACAGCAGTGCTGTAAGGGGTAGGATGCGTGGTCAGAAAGAGATCCAGCAGGCTACTGGTGTGTGACGAGACGCGGGGGAAAAAGTAGGGCTCGTCACCAGCTGGGTCAGCCCTTGAGTAAGAGCGAACGCTTCGACTGTGAGCTCATTATGGGCATTGAAATCACCGAGAAGGACTACCTCTGAAGCGGGGTGATTGATGTTCAGGAAGTCGATCTGGACGGCGAGGTATTCGAGTAGGTCATCCCAGTTATGGTTCGAGGGAGAGCGATAAAGGCACCAAATAAATTTGGGTGATGTTTTGGAGTTGAGGCGAAGCCACAGAATGTCCTTCCGGTCTGATTCCAAAGAAAGATCCCTGGAGCAGGAAAGACTGCTGCGGACAAAAGCCACAACTCCCCCGTTCTTTCTCAGATTGGAGTGCACCTCGTAGTTTGGGGAGTTGAGATGGTTAATCGGTGCAGTCTCTGAGATTTTTGTCTCCGCCAAGAAAAATGGCGGCGGCGGCAGTATTCATTACATACATCTTCAGTAACTCTAGAATAACACCCTGAAGAGTAAAAATTAGCAGATAATGCTGCACTATAGAAACAAATGACCGGAATGGGGACCTAATCAAAAAAAATTTTGGAAACATTTGAAGCAAAAAGTAGCTTCACCGAGTAATACATACCTAAACATGATCTTTTTGTGCCCATGGGCGTGATTGGTGACCACGTGTTATTGAGTGGGTTGTAACATTCAGCAGTGGCTAGGTCTGAGGCGCCATCGTAGCTACAAAATAAAAATAATATTTCTGTTTAGATATATTGGCTCATTAATAACTAAAATGCAACCTATACCTTTTTAGTAACAGCTCAAAAGCATTATTTGAATTTATAAGAAAATGCATAGAATAGAAATTAATTGCCTAGTGAAATAGTAAAAGACATCAATCAATTAAAGTTTTTTTATTTCAACTGGGGGCACTTGTGACTTCGTAGCAAGATGAATCAGAGGTTACACAATGCGCAAATCAAGTAGACGATTCGTAACTTCGTGTCAGTCTTGTTACTTACCCTCCTACAACGTAAAGTAGTCTTCTCAACCCTGTAACCCCCGATCTTGATCTGCGCCACTGCATAGGCGCTATCGAGGACCAAGTGTCCGTTTTAGGGTTGTACACTTCACATTCCGCATGAATGGCGAAAAGTGAGCCCCCACCTGCAAAAATTCCCAATGCTCTCATGATATAAAGCTTCTTACCATCGACATTATCAATATAAGATAATAAATGGCTTCAAGAATTGCATATCCACAGAAACTTTAAGAGATACACTAATACAATTTAAGAAATGCTGAGCATTGTAGAAAAGTTCTGAGGTATCGAAATTTTATTTCATTCTTACCTACTGCAAAGAGGTATGGGTCAGCACCACTAGGTTTTCTTTCCATGGTTCGCGTAGACGTTAAAGCACATCTCCTTTCAGGGGCCAAATGATACCTCATGGCCTCTAATAACAATTCTCTGCAGTCGTTATTCTCTCTAATAAGTTTTTCGTTATCTACGCGAGTCATCAAAAACTCTCTATTGACTAAAGGCAGTCTCACATGTTGCATTAACTAAAAGACAGAAAAGATAATTTTCGATCAAAACAAGAGGATCACTACTGAATTCAATCATTACTTTCTGAATAATGCGTACAGTAAAAAATTAAGTTTTGATTGATGTAGAAAACTACTAAGACCAAATTTTAAGGTTACTGTTTTAGGACACATTTTTTAATATTGTCTGGAACTTCGCCTAGAAATTGTAGATGTACTCTTTTCTCTATATGAACTAGACGCTAGAGCCTGCCCTCTGTTGCTCGGATAAACAAAAGGTTATGCTTTCTAAGAAGTCGTAATCAGTTTTTCAACGTCCAACAATTAGAATGTGACCCTAGTTCTGCCTTCGGCCAGATATGACGAAAATGACCTTTGTTCTCTGACGCTAAGAATTTGACGTAAAATATATATAAGACTCAGCATTATCCTTGAAAAGGGATAGGCAACCTGTTTAGCTACTAAAAAATGTAACATTGTTTAGGTAAAGACTACTCCATAGTTTCTTGAATGTTTGTTGTATCTTCATGTAACTGCTAGTAACCAATATATTCATATAGCACATTCGAGTCAAAGCAATCCACAAAACTGATCAGATACATTCAAACAAGAAAAACTAAAAATTTGTCTAATAAAATATCTGCGTATTCAATATAAAGATGTAACTTGTATGCCTATAATTATTCTATGACATTAAGCACACAGTTTATTTCTTCTGAATCCTATTGATCAAACTCTGGTGCTGAACTTTATTTGCCCTATAATAGAAGTTGTTTCAGCTTCGCTGTAACGCATCATTAACTTTCACGCCACATTTACTTCAAAACGTATTGAAAGGGGAGTTACATTTCGGTGAAATATTTAGAGGATCAATACGACCACACATACAATACAATACAATTGGATGATTGAAAAACATTCAAATACAAAATAGTTATGAAGGATTGTTTGGTGTTAAAAAATAAAAATATTGGTGGCAGCAATAGAGGCAACTTCACTTTCTTCTTACCCTAGGAATATGTTTACTTCTTTCAGCCAAATCATGCTTCACCCAGTTCAGAACTGCTGTGAAGACATCTTCTTCGGAAGAGATATTCAATTGACTATTGGAAATTAAATCATTTACCTAAAAAGTAGAGATAGAGTATGTATATGTTCTCTTGAAACTATCACTGTTCAAAAACAAACTTTGATTGTATAACAACTTTCATATGTATTTGTAATGTGAATATCTTACTTCATCAAATGGCAACAGTAAAAATTCCTCAGTACAAACTACTTGCTGGAAGTTTTGCAAAGCATATATATGCGATTTGTGATGCAACTCTTTACAGGAATGTGTATCTGGAAGAACAAGAAAATATTACTGCTTATTTTTATCGTTTATACTAATTTCTAAAGATACCTTATTGCTTGATGTAATTCATAACTTCAGGCGCTTCTGAGCTTTAAGACATAAAATATAAATTTCAGCGCAGTCGCGTTTGATTTTCAAAAAAAACACAGAAACTGAACACCTCGTATAAACAATGACAAAACTACATATCCGAAATACATCTTTACTCTAATACATGTGAACTTGAACAAGCGCGACTCACGGAAATTGAAATTGAAATATCTTCATACAAGCAAATCAAAACGTTGATCTGTTTCATTTGCATGAAGTTTAATACTGTACGAAAACGTCGATACTAAGGAAAACCAGTGAAAATACTTCGAAAAAAATTCAAATGAAAGCTACATTGCAATGAATGCTCTATACAAAAAAATACGTTTCTCTGTGGAAACATAGGAAACATCAAATATGAAATATCACATTTATCTTTCTGTTTTAATCTATGTAACAATTTTCAAAAGAGATTGTCAACAAACATTATCTCATTCCTGTTCGTACGAATCTTGCAAATGCATAAATTTACGAAAGAATTATGTTCCAGACCGTTTTGAAGTACTGAGAACATATAAAAACCACCTTTTTATTTTTAAAGTTTAGATCATACATAACATTAGTAAACAATAATTCGTCAGAAAATTATTGAATTATTGGGACTGATGTGAATGAACTGAAGATAGCCGACAAAAGTGTTGCTACAAAAAGTTATTTACTTTGAATTAGTTCCTGGAGTATACTTCACTAGTCGTATTTCAGCTATATAATTAATCTGCTTGTATATTTTTAGATACCAATTACTCCATAAATACTTATATTGACGTACAATATCACAGAGCAAGGTTGTGCTAAAAAAGCAGGCAAATGGTAGCAGCAGTTTCAAGAATCAAGTATTTAACTTTGATAATTTGTGATATAAATCACTTTGAACGAATTAACCATTAAGTCGGAATATCCATATGTCTGTACGGAGAGCTTCTCACTATCTATCCACAAAGATAACGATTTAAGTCTAGTGACCTGATATCTGCTACCCCAACCACATCACCACATTTGAGAGAAAGATATAAAGCACTGACACTTGTTGAACCTGCACCCTTACGCAACGGTAGGTGATAAGGAATTTTTCTGTACCGATACCTATGTCTGGGGAATTTATCTCTCCGACCTTCTCTCATTTGTACTTGAGGGTAGTTTTCTAGATGCTTCCCTTGCTTAGTTACTCTTTGGTTATAAAAAGCTACAAAAGCATAAACACCATATACTTACCAGCAAAACTTCTAATCCCCAAACAATTCGTTGGATGTAACTGTCTGAGAAGAAATCGACAACAAGCTTCTCTGACCTCTTGCATCTGTAACAAACTACTAGCTGGTAGAAGTACTTGAACGTTATCTGTTGTGATAACTATTTGGCCAGAATATGCGTATTCTACCAACAGCTCTATCGCCGTTGGATCTAGGTCATGAAGCTCTACTTCTGGAAGTGTGTGTTCTTTCATATCACCTACACAAAAAATGAAATGAAATGTGGGATCATGTAAATAGGCAAGAGCACACTTCAATTGTTGCATACACGCGGTAGAGATCCATCTAAGAATGGTGCATGTGATAAAACGAAGCGTTTAGCGATCGCCTTTTGCAGATATGGCCTTAAGGTCTCTAATATGGTATGATATATATCTTTTAGTTACAAGGGATCAAGGCTTGGATCCTCAGTCTCTAACAGTTATTGGTTATCCATGCGAACTACTTTGCATCACAAGTACTAGAGAGACTTTTGAACTCATCTGAGTTTTCCTCTTACCATCTGTGAAATTATTCTGCTACCATACAAAGCAAGAGAAACTAGGAGGTGATAGGAGAGAGAATTTCAGCCTACATAAACAAAGGCGAAAGGCAGTCGTTTAATTTTTTGTCAGTTTTCAGTCTAAATAATAAAAAGCTATCTGAGATATGGGTCAGCTTTCGATTGAAGTTAGTGCTTAAATACACCATAAAATAACCGCTATTCTGAAAACGTTTGTTTTTAATTTTCCTTAGAAAAAGAGTTGTGTCTAGCTCTAAAAGTTGCTAGTGTATTCCAGGTACAATTACCAGAAACGCTTGCCCGTATTGTTAGCTTGAAATGATAACAACCATTAGAATGAGAGAGTTTAGTTCTCAACAAAATCATGGTCAAATAATAATCCTTAAATCAACTAATAATTTTAATGAAACCTATCTAAGGCTACGGACCGTTATAGTAAACAGTTATTTCATCTAAACTAAATTCTTAGAATATCACACTACACATGTTTAGATAATTTCACCGAAACCATTATCCAAGCTATTCAAAACAATTGTATACGTTTCATCTTTGGCATATGTAAATTTGATCACGTATCAGCGAAATATCACGTTCTAAACTGTTTAAAAATTAATGACTTCGTCAAGTATCATTATTCAGTTTTTTTTTCACAAATAACTACTCACGCCAAAACCCTCTTACTTGAAGGAAAAATTTTAATTCAATAATGATATTCACTGTAGAACTTTTCGGGCAATTTTTCTATTATTTATAATGATCTTCCTAAAGTATATAAACAATTTTCGGTACATTTCTTTCGGCAAAAGGTTGAAACAATATCACTTAACCCCCCAAGCATATAATCTAAGTAATCGAGCATTTATTTCATCACTTGTTCTAGTGAGGTTAATTTTTGGTGTATTTGTAAAGTATGCCTATTTCTTTTCATTTTTTACTTTCGATGTAACTATCCAAATCTTCGCCATATAAGTTTGAACTACAACTCTGCTCAGTTCGAGCCTCTTAAATGAGAATGATGTCCGCATATAGTGTCTAGCTCCTGGCTTTGTCACCGTTGAGGAAAACGTGGTCCTTAGTTGCTTTGTGTGTACGATAAACTAAAGAAATTGCCCCATTACGTCGAATTCTCTAAAGCCTTATCACTACCCCTGTTATGTGTTTTCTATATGCAACTCCTTTGTACCGAAGACGTAGAAAATTCGACGATTGGAAAAGCGATGGCAAGATTTTTGGTGGGCCTTAGCAGCGACTCTGAAGAGCGATAAAAGGCAATGTTGCCGTCATTGATCATTCTCGAGTTTTCTACGTCTTTGGACCTTACATATCGAAGACACATAACACGAATAATTGATCTTTAGCTCATAGTAAATGCGGCAAAACTGCTGAGAGCCACTTTTTTTCTCAAAGATGACAAAAGCAAAAACCAACATGTGATTCTAGTAATTCTTACGCGCAATGTACAAGCAATTTTTCCAGCTAGACAGAACGTCATTCCAAGTAAAACTGAAAACGGAAATCATACTATTTTTTAGAATAGCTACTGTTTTATTTTTTAAAGTCTTTTCGCTCTTTATATGATCCCATCCTCATCATTTGAGTTGAAACTACGAGAATCAACCGCAGCCTCATCCATATCTCACAATTTCTTTATTATTTATGCTGACAAGCCCAATTCCGAGTGACTAGAAATTACAAGCATTAAAAACTCTGAAAACTATTAATTTTATGGTATAGAAATATAAGGTTTTTGTTGCATTTTATTTTCCACGTCTTGCGGCAAATTTCCAGTAGCCCTGTATAGTTTCTTCTTTCTTTAAACAAAAATGCATGCTACAAACATGAAAATCTTCGGTACTTACCATTGAACATTGCAAAAAAGTATGGGCTAACTGATGCCAGTACCACCTTGTGGGCTCTAAATTTTTCTAATCCTACTTTTAACGTAATGTCACACAGCTATAAAAGAAACAGAAAAACATAACGATAGGGGTCCAAAATCTCACCCTAATAATCTAAATACTATTTTTGGATACTATGTTTAGCATGCCAATGTTGAATTTTGTTAATTGGTTTTTTACTGACCCATAAAACTGTCTGCTATAAACGCAAACGCAGGGCCTACCAGGTGTGTTAAAATATTTGTTACTCAAGCAATGTCGAGAGAGAATTACATAAATAATGCAATAATAAAATAATATTAATTATAATTATATTAAAACAATTGCGTTAGAATAGGCTCTATAATTCTGTACATTCAGAAACAACTATTTTGAATTGGACGGTTTGTATACCAGTAAATGTTAACGGTAACAAGATCCTTAAGCTTATAGGGAATTATTATAGTGACTGAATTGAGTGTGGATTTTAACTTCTAGACTATAGGCGTGGAAAAGGTATTGTAGATTTTCCTTTTTGGATTTGAACTTATCAAAACTACATGCAAATATTCCCAAGCGTGCCCATTTCTACATGATTAGCCTTTTTTCGTCGTCGACATGAATGAACATAGCCAGGATTTAACTGATTGAAGCCTTTATGTTTCCTAGTCATTTTAAGGCATTAGCGGAACGTAGTTTTGGGGATAAAAAGCCTCAGAAATTGTTGTCATATTAAAAACGTCCGCGGATAAGACATTTTTTTAAAAACTTTATTTTGGGTTTTTGCATATAGTCAAAAAACGTTGTCTGCATCTAATACGTTTGGCTATCTTGCGACAAGTATTAAAGGATCAAGCTCTGAAGGTTGTGTGTTCGACCCTGGGAATAACTCAACTTCCAAGTTAAACGCATCTATGAAATTGTTGCATTTAAATATTTTAGAACATATGTATTTTAAGATTTTGTCACCATTTTTCTTTTTATTTTAGTACTTCATTGTTTTTTAAAAGCCAATTTTAGCATTTTTAACGAAAACCATTGAACCAGCGCAGCGGTCAACAATTATCTGAGATGAAGACACAGACACAGACACACTGCGCTCAGGATAAAAACAAAAGTCTCATTATAATCGTAAATTGAATTGTTTCAACCTTTCTTTTTACACACACCTCGGCAGAGCAACAATTTGCGGGTTTTGTGTCTCAGTGTGATTTATTATAAATTTTCAAAAATGATTGAATTTGAGACAAAAGTGCCAAAAGTGTGAACTTTGGGATTTTAAAAAACAATAAAGTACTGCAATAAAGAGAAAGATGTTGCTGAAAGTTGAAAGTTCGCATGTTCTAAAAGATCTAGATGCTAAAATTTCATGGATGCCATCAACTTGAAATGAAATATTTTCAGTGAATAAAATCCAGCTAACATCGCGATCCTTCTTATCGAGGACCTTCTATTTGTGAGTGAACCATATGAGTAAGTAAATGCAGGTACTTAGTGCTTCTATTCATTCCACTCTAAATGCTCTAATTTTTGTTCAACTAACCTGTTTTTTGTACCAAAGTAGTTGCGAAAGCACAGTCAAAGTATTGAAGCGAGTCAGATGCATATGTATTATCCTTTTTCTGAACGCACCTCGTAGATAATGAACCCACTCAGACTATTGCGTTCGTGACATTCGAACAAAAAAGTAACAAATTGGGTTATAGGGATAGAAACGTGGGAAAACGCAGAAATGGGTCAAGTAAACTGAGTTGGACGTAATCTGATATCGAGTAAACTTAGTGGCTATTGGTTTTATACGCCTGGAAGTGTTGGATATCGTACGAATTGTGACGAATAATAAAGGTTAAAAAAAGTGGGTCTATAGCCTAGAACTCCATGAACCACAAAATATTCGTCATATGTTGACGGATGCAGACTCTGCAGGCTACACACAACTCTGAACGTCGGAATAGGATGATACGACTAACCATAGTAGATATACGATCGTTTTTATGACTAAAGTCAAAACGATGATGGAATGCATACAGGGTGTCCAATAAGTACCACGACAAACTTAAGGAAAAGGTAGCCTTTGGACTGACCTCAAATAACAAAAACTTATCTATATAAAAGAGATATTGAATTTTTTTCTTAAATTTAAAAAAAAAACGAACCATTTCATCTGTGGTCTTTAACTGCATGTACAAATAAGGTTATACTTGCTTCATTTTTTCTATAAAATCCTTCTAGATAGTTGCTTTATCATATATACAAATGCAATGTAGTTACAAGATGTTAAGGAACCGTGATCAAATAAGGACTATTTTTGGATTCATAACTTTCTGATATTTTTTTTATTGTTGTTGACTATAGTCCGAATTCCAGTAGGTATCATAAAATATAATCAAGAGCAGTTAATAATATCGTTGTACTATTTAGCATGTCATTGGCCGGTAACTTAAATTTAAATCCAATAATTACATTGTAGTGTGTGTCAGACACTTACAAATCAAGTCACTTTTTTTCTATTCCAAATAGTACGTGTGGCGCCGTTCTGAAATCTGTATTCAATGAGCAATCATTCAGTCAATAAATGCAGTTATAGCCCAGTACATTTTTGTTTCACCACAGATGGTCAAAGTTCAGGAGACAATATCAGAAGGTTATAAATCCCAAAACAGTCCTTATTTTATCATGGTTCCTTAATATCTATTAACTACATTGCATTTGTATATATGATAAAGCAACTATCCAGAAATATTTAATAGAAAAAATGAACATAGTACAACCTTATTTGTACATGCAGCTAAAGACTACAGATACAGATGAAAAGGTTCGTTTTTTTTTTAATTTAACAAAAAATTCAATATCTCAAAAACGGTGATACTTTTATATAGGTGAGTTTTTCTTATATGGTAGGTCAGTCCAAAGCCTATCTTTTCCTTAAGTTTATCGTGGTACTTATTGGACACTCTGTATTTTAGTGGAAAAATTACCAATTTGCATTCAAACATTATGGACCCAACTCGCAGTATTCCCACCGGAAATTACTTTTGTACATGCTATGGACAATGACTTTCTGCCATTTTCTTTCATTCGGTATGTGGTGGATCTCACAATACGCTCTCGTTTGTCCAAAGTTTTTTCACGAACAGTTTCCGAGATATGAGAGTCAATATCCTATAACAGCGTATTGTGGATTCGGTACACGATATGAAGCAGTCTCATCCCTACTAACTAGTTCACCATCATTGCAATTCTTTCAGACATACAGCGCGGCCTAAGACTGCATGAGAATTGCTCCAGAACACAAGTTTTCAAAAAAATTGCTCAAGATTATCCTACACAGTCTCTGTGGGAATGCATTTTAAAAATTTTGAGAATTATACAAGATGTCGCACTACTCAGCTGGTAAACACAGGTGTTTTTTATATACAGGGTGGCCAAACACGTGACGTCATAAAAAAAAATTAGATTCCCCACATCGAGAGGAACCCAAATCACCCCCATATATATGGTCCGATTTTGTTTAGTTTAGGAGTTATGATTTTTTTTCGGATTTTTCGAGAATTTTTGAGTTCTGTGTTTATTTTTACCATAACTTCGTTAATAATTGTGATAAATGCCTGCTTTTTTCACGATTATGTAGCTAAGACCCAAGGCTTAACTATCATATAATCATTCAAGTCATGTAACTAATACTACTTTTTAATTTTTTTCAAAATCTTCGAACATAACAAAAAAGTAAAAAAGTGCAACAACTTTGAACGTTTATAAAAAATTGAAAAAACATGTTCTTACTATTCGTAAGTATCTTAAAAACTCCCTTACGGTATCAGCTATTTACCGTAAAAATTTCATCAACCTATCTTTACTACATGCTACCGTAATTGTGGCTCAAATAGAACCGAACCCAAAATTGGATAACCCTCTGCTCAATAGAAATTGTTAGTTTCGGAAAAAAAATTTGCAAAAACCACAAAAACACGTTTAATTTTTACTGAACAGCAGATTATTATTCATTTATGTTATTTACAAGAGGTTTTCAAAATGTCTGCCTCTAACAGAAATGCACAGTGTACACCTACGTATGAAATTTTGTTTTAAATCTCTAAATGCTTGTGTGTTGTTTTTCAACACATGTGTCGCTTCTTGAATTTTGTTCCTCAATGAATTTTCATTTGCACATTCTTGGGCGAATGTTATGTCTTTAAAATATCCCCAAACAAAAAAATCAATGGGGTTGAGGTCAGGGGAGCGTGGAGGCCATCGTATCGGTCCGTTTCGTCCGATCCATCTGTCTGGGTACCTTTCGTTTAAGTAGTTTCGCACGATATTCCTGACCACATGTTCACACTAAAACGGTGTTGAAATGTCGACGGCCTTGACTGGTACAACGAGTACGAGATCTATGGCACAAAACCTTAGAATACCACGAACATCGATACAAAATATTCTTCATGAAGAAGGTTATCATGCCTATCATGTTCAAAAAGTTCAAGCGTTGATGCCTTCAGATTACCAGTGGATTTCTGCGAGACAATGCTGCGAAGACAACGAGAGGATCCCGATTTTTTTGATAAAATTTTATGGACTGACGAGTCACGTTTTGAAAGAACAGGGATATTCAATATCCATAATTTACATACTTGGGCTGTTGAAAACCCCCACCAGTCAAGGCCGTCGACATTTCAACACCGTTTTAGTGTGAACATGTGGTCAGGAATATTCAATATGGAATTTATCGGTCCATTTGAACTGCCGTCAAGGTTGGATTCGGTAGCCTACAAAAGCTTCCTTGAAAATAGCCTACCATTATTGCTGGAAGATTCAAGCCTGGAAGCCAGACGGAACATGGTGTTCCAGAATGATGGTGCACCATGTCACAACGCAACGATCGTGCGAAACTACTTAAACGAAAGGTTCCCAGACAGATGGATCGGACGAAACGGACCGATACGATGGCCTCCACGCTCCCCTGACCTCAACCCCATTGATTTTTTTGTTTGGGGATATTTTAAACACATAACATTCGCCCAAGAATGTGCAAATGAAAATTCATTGAGGAACAAAATTCAAGAAGCGACACATGTGTTGAAAAACAACACACAAGCATTTAGAGATTTAAAACAAAATTTCATACGTAGGTGTACACTGTGCATTTCTGTTAGAGGCAGACATTTTGAAAACCTCTTGTAAATAACATAAATGAATAATAATCTGCTGTTCAGTAAAAATCAAACGTGTTTTTGTGGTTTTTGCAAATTTTTTTTCCGAAACTAACAATTTCTATTGAGCAGAGGGTTATCCAATTTTGGGTTCGGTTCTATTTGAGCCACAATTACGGTAGCATGTAGTAAAGCTAGGTTGATGAAATTTTTACGGTAAATAGCTGATACCGTAAGGAAGTTTTTAAGATACTTACGAATCGTAAGAACATGTTTTTTCAATTTTTATAAACGTTCAAAGTTGTTGCACTTTTTTACTTTTTTGTTATGTTCGAAGATTTTGAAAAAAATTAAAAAGTAGTATTAGTTACATGACTTGAATGATTATATGATAGTTAAGCCTTAGGTCTTAGCTACATAATCGTGAAAAAAGCAGGCATTTATCACAATTATTAACGATGTTATGGTAAAAATAAACACAGAACTCAAAAATTCTCGAAAAATCCGAAAAAAAATTATAACTCCTAAACTAAACAAAATCGGACCATATATATGGGGGTGATTTGGGTTCCTCTCGATGTGGGGAATCTAATTTTTTTTTATGACGTCACGTGTTTGGCCACCCTGTATATATATATATATATATATATATATATCCATATATTTTATTACATATTTGAACACACTTAATCTAAATCTTCATCAAGTAATCGGTATCATGGTCTTTTCTGGTCGCTAATTATGATCATGTTATCAGAATTGCAATATTTCTGAATCGTCGCAACCAGTATACAGATACTGAGAGTGTTTTTCCAATCCATCGATGTCAAATGGGGGTACACTATCTCAGCTTAAACACCAGGCTTCCCGAAAAAGCTATCGTTGAACCATTACGTTACAGAAATACTGGGTTGAGGTAAGTCCGTCCCTGGCGATCGAAATAACTTAACCGTTTTGATGGCCCCCAACTGGTTACTAAGCTATCAAATTTCGTTGAATGCTACCGTGTCTCCGAGTCACGAAGCATTTTTTAAACGTTCTTCAATTCAAAATTTCTTTGTGATCTTGTTTAATATCCTAAAAGTCGAGCGGTGTAATGGAGGGTGTTACTGAAGAGAACATTTGTATGAAACTGTGCGCGATAACATATCCCCAGACATTTACCGGAGGGCGGTAATTTCCAGTGTGGATACTGTAAGTTGAGTGTTATTCTCGTAGATGCAAAATGGAATTTGCAATTACAATTATTTCCATAAATCTAGGCGTCCCGTCTATTCTTTATCTCTAAGCATGCACTCTTGGACGCATCACACCATCAACAAAAAGAAATACCTAGAAGCTGAGGAATATTAGATCAACACCTGGACTAGAGATCAACCAATACCGATGGATGTGCCAATATACCGATATAGGACAACCAATATATATTATAAGTAGATAAAATTGTGAAAAACGACACAGTGAATAAACAAATGTATTTTAATTGTACTGAAGTAACCTCTTTCCGTCATGTCGATAATCTAACAACCACTTTAGTCTCTAGTTTTACCTCAATCGTCTAGTGATTTCATTTTGGTAATATCTCGTCGTTTCTGTGATATCTATAAAAGTGATACTTCCTCATTTCAGACATGTCCCCGATTTCCAAAACCGAAATATGTTTTTCTGCTTGCACAAATTGCAATGTCTCCGTCAATCTTTTCATTAGAAACTTTATCAAGTTTTTATCTAGTTTTTCGTGCACATGTCCGTATTAACTGAAACAGGTCGAGTAAACGTTCAACCTTGCATATATTTATCAAGCTTCGACTAGCAGTATTTACAGACAGAGCTTGAGCAAGTGCACATATAGTGTCTACAAATCGGCAGACCTTTGCAAATCTATTTTGTATTTCTAAATTGCAGTTTTCCACTATTTACACCTGATACAGAGTTTTCTTTATCTCTTTTTTTGAAACTCAAAACGAAAGCACTCAACGTGATCATGTGGGTATCCTTCATAGTTCTTTAAAATGCAAATGTTCAACCCCGTCTACACCGCCGCACTGGCTGAATGCAGCAAAAATTTGAAAAAGTATGCTTGCCAATTACACAGTTACATGTAGTCACCATGTCATTTAATTTAATTTTACATATTGTTAAAACTTGTACCAACCAAAACGCATTGTGTGTGGCCATCAATTGACGGGTTTGTGGCCTACGTGCTCATCCGCTAGTATTCAGAAACAAACTAACGGCCTCTGATATATCGTTATAGGCCGATTATTATTTATCGATATCAGCGAAAATTCTATAAAAATCGATCTCTAATCTGGACGTACCTGAGAGTCAATTTACTTACTTCACCTTTAGTTTTAATTACTTATTATTCAAGAGTTGACGTCATAGTTGCATTAAATACATTAAATACCAGATAGGCGCTATCTAGTGACCTTGATTACGCTATTTTAAGTAAATGACTTCATAGCCGCCTTCGTAAGAATGTATTCAATTAAAGAACCCTATGATGTTGTTTATCGTCAGTTTTATGATTGTTTATTCACTACATAGGTCAACGTCGGAGGGTTTTATGATGCGTAAAATTAACTCGGATTAATGGTACTATGACACCGCTTGAAGATGCTTCAAAGATGGCTAGCACATTAATAAGTTATGAAAAGCTTTACAATTTATTTCTTGGTTTCCTCGAAGCTTTGAATATTGAATTATAAGAAACGTTTTGAGTATTGTGGGACACACCATGATTCCAGACTGAATTTGAATCAGCCCAATATCTAATTTATGCAGTTGTGGTTTAGATAATTACAACTAGGGATATAAAATTTACGCTGACATCAATAATCCGCTAATATCAATGTATCAGATACATTGTACGTAGGCTACAAATAAGTCTATTGATGGCTTCAGAATGTATCGCTACAAGTAGATTTGACTGAGATTTCTTTGAACAAATATACATAAAGTGCATGGTGACTACAGGTAGCTGTATATTTGCAAAGATAAAATTCAATACATTCCTCCAAGTACTCTGTTGTTTTTTGTCGCTTTTAAACGTTATTGCCCTCATGGTTTTTTTACCTTTATCAGCAAATCGGCGGCAACATCCACCAATTTATACTTGTATATCGGCAAAATAGGTTGATATTTCCAGTATGCCCATACACATATCGGTATCGGTCGATCCCCACTAAAACTACAAGTTCATATAAGAGACTGTCTCGCACTTGTCTGGCTTAATTTTGTTTTTGACCAGGCTCTTAAAAAAGGAAACTAATAAAGCGTTATGTGAACATTTTTTTAGTGATTGAAAATGTAATGAGACCATCCTACATCCAAAACGATTTCTCACTGACAAAATGGAAAAACTATTGTTGTACTTTTACTGCAGAGAAATACAGTGTTTCCAATAAAACCATAATATTACAATTTACCGCTTTCTGGATGAGTCGCGCATCAGCCACAAAAATGGATGAAGTAGCGAATTCCGTGCCAAGTTTCTGCAGTCCTTGGTACCAAAGGTTATTCGGTATTTGACGTTTCTTGAGCCGTTTATATAGAGTTTTAGCACATGCAAGCTGCGTGTCCCTGTATGTTTTTCAAGCCTTATCATCATGTACTCTTATATAGATATGAGTAATAATCAGAAAGTAAGTAAACGGTTAGTACGTATACCAAAATCCGGCATTTGCATCCCTTGCAGTAGATTACAGAAAATCAAATTTGAAGACGCTGATATATCTACTAACCTCCATATGTATTGACGCTCATGCACATATTTGCTCCACTGGTCGAGATCTATATCACGACACGTTACACAAAGTATGCTTCGGAAGTTATAAGACTCCTGACATGTCCCCTTTTCTCGGAATATTCTTCCGGGCTTAGTAAAATATTTTATACTATAGCAATTTTGTTTCACCGCCCAATTTTGCTGAACTCATAGGTTGGCATGGACCTATCAGACAAGAATGGATCCAAGTGAGAGGTTTTTGAGTTCTACATTCTCAAACAATCAGAGTAGATTTTTAAAATGGCTTCGGTAAAGGATTCATGGAGTTGGTCATTCGGTAATCGCAGTTTCATTTTGATTGGAAAAGCTCGTAATGCCGTTGTGCTGTGATCGCTTTTCCACGTTTAATAAATATTATAGTATGTCGTTGAATCAAGAAATCGACTAAATATTAGCGTTAACAGCGATCAGAGGAAATACATTTGTATTGCTTCGGTAAACAAAAAGACAATTAAAAAACTTTCTCATGAAATTCTTTTCACGTATTTTTGATCTGATAAAAATATATTTCCCTCATTGCTCTACAATATACAATGCAGAATACATTCCAAACTACTAAATCCAAATGCTGATTATGCTCTCTCACCTGCCCACTTTGTCGCATTTTCTGTATATTTGTGAGTGCTTGGTGACTATGCCCAGTCGTCTTGAGACTGTACCCCTTTTGCGAAAACAATGGCGAATCGCACGTCTCATTGGTCGGCGTTTGAGTGGAGGCCTCAAACACGACACTGCTGGTGCTCGTGCTTGGAGTGGATGTCGATGTCGGAGAGGACTTTTCTACGGTCGACGAACTGACGAGACCTCCACCTGCACCGGAGTCGAGAACGTCTTGTTCTATTGAGCTCATCGCCTAGAAAACAAAAGAATATCGCAAATGGGGTGAATGAATATGCAGATTACGATGAGCACGGCTTAATGGAAGGATTTTAATTATCTCATGATATAAGATCTTACCGGAATCCGTTTTTAATAATGTACCTAATACAATTTAATGCTACCTGCCTTGCGGCTTTAACTTATAAACACAAACGTATAATATAAAACAAGTAGGTATGGGTAAAAAAGAAAAATAATACGCAAAGAAAAAGATATCGACGCAAATTACCGGGTCATCCGTTCCTATTATTATGATGCTTGCCCACTTGTTCCAAATATCCACTCCACTGCATAACTGTTAATTTTACCATTTGCTCCGAGTTGTGGCCTCAAGCTTTCACAACTGCTCATCATTTTCCATCTCGCATTCACTCTTTTCGCAATCATACATTCTCGTCTTACATGCTCTGTACTTTCAATTCCTCTGTTACAAACACCTTCACGTATTTCGGTCCCCAACCTAAATCTATGCAAGCAGACCGGAAAAGTATCATGTACGGTGACAAGCTGACACACCCTAAGGCTTAGGTACAGCGTACTTTCTCCGACGTCTTTGCATACTTCATACACTTTCATTACTCTCTCATTTGCGGCCATTCTCTCATTAATTCTAATCTTCGCTTCCTGTTTGTCATTCGATTTCCTGTTTTTCTCGTCCTAGTTCGCTTTAATCATTACTGCATCCTTCTTTCTTCTAACCTATAAAATCCTCACCTGCATACATATCTCCCTCATATACGCAATCATTTCTTCCATTTTCACCCTGATCCTACTTTTTATCCATCGCCCATTTATGTATCTGGCGACGACCTGACTATCTGTTCTATCAGCGGCGTCCAATCCTGCTCTTTTTGAAGAAATTTCCATATCGCTACCATCTCTCCGTGCGATACTCTCTCTACCCTTTCCATCCATTCCATGCATAATTCGTTGTTCTTATTCACCTCCCATATCAGTCTTACACCTTCTTTCATACTAACAACTGCACTTGCGGTCCATCCACTTTAGGGCTATATCTTTACCCAACACCTTGCTCTCAGCAATTTAATTCCTTCTAACACGCCTCTCCATCCACTTCGCGTTCAGTTTAGTTCTAACGGTTTCATTTATGTAATGTAACTCTTTTATCCTGTGGTTTTCATGGTGACAGGACGCCATTGTCTGACCGAATCAAAGCCCGCCTATATGATTTAACTTCAGTTTATTTTGTATACTTGAAAAAGGCCCGCGTGGTGGCCGAATCGTCGTACAATAAACAGAAATTGAAAATATATATGTTCTTAGGCAATAAAATCGCAATGGGAATTTGTGGTACGAAGATCGCATTCACCGCGGCAAAAATAGAAAATTCGAAGGACTATAAATGCCAGATAAAGCCTTTTTAATTGCTCTGAAATTGGTAATTACCCTTAAGGTAGGTAAACAGGTAAACTCGCATATTTGTTGTAATTTCTGCCTGATGTACGACGTCATTGTACTTGAAGAAAGCCACCGTAATGACAGAAAAATGTGGTTTTGATTATGCTGGACAATGGAATGAATTGTTTTTGTATGATACTAATTGTGTATCGAACTGATGAGCTTACCCGATTTGATTCGGGCAGTAATATTGTGGTCCATCTACTGATCCTCTTTGACTTACTAAGATTGTTATTTTGAGGGATAACACATTTTGAAAAATACTGATAACAAGAGGATTGTGTTGAGGCGCCGTTCGGAGACAACAACGAGGTGCCCACGCCTGGCTACATAGTCGCGAGACTAGTATCGATGTATCTGTAAAGTACTCAGATTCAAACCAAAAAATGTATGTAAGGGCAATTACTGTTACACCATACACACCTTTTACCTAAACATACCTAAAGTTAAATTTGGATACCTCACAGTGACATTCTGACATTGAAAGATTAGCTATATATGATAGATATGCCACTAGTTCTGCCAGTCATTTCCGTCGGACTGTTTGTCTGTCTGTCGATCTGTTCGTTAATTATTGTACCGCGTTTAACTATAGTTGTAGTGACAGTTCTTGGCGGGTCAAAGTAAGACTACCAGTATCCCTTTATGAATCTCCATCTCCCTCATACATACACATGCAACCGACCCCTGTGTGTGAACGTTTGTTCGGTAAGCTCAAAGACACGTTTTTTGGTTGTTTGTCTCCGTCTCGAAAAGTTTGTCGTTACCTATGAGTGCCCTTCAATCATATTTGTCAGAGTGAAAACTTACTTGACATCGACGTGCAATTTGAGTTGTCCTGTTATCAATCTTCAATATAAAATTTTACAATGCCCGGAAATACGATCAATGGAGAAGGCCGACAGCTCGTGCTAAATTTATTAGAGTATTTCCAGGAAGATAATGAAAACAGCGGTCCCCTGTTACCAGTACTGGACAGAGTAGCAGATGCGCTGAAGATTAGTCTGCGCAGTGTCCAGCGAATAAAATCAGAAAATAAGAAAGGTTTGCCCATAGTAACACCTGGGGAAACTCACAAAATCAAAAATGCAAGACCGATTATGTAAGTGATGCCATCAAAACAGAAATTAGGAATGTTTTCTACGATATGAGAAGTAAAGGACATAATATCACGACCTCTGCGCTCAATCAGGAGCTTGAAAAAGGTAAATATACAACACCTCGGATGCAATTTTGAGGCGTCTATTGAAAGCTTGCAGTTTTTCCTACAAGACAGACGACAACTGCCGATTTTTGTGTGAAAAATCATTGTTTCAGAACGCATCTATTTTATGAGATATGAATTATTTCAACTTCAAAAAACATCAAATGGCGCGTCACACTCTACCCATGTTTATGTACTAGATTATAAGATTTTTGAGAATTACGATTAGTAAATAATTTTTAATCGATTTCCCTCCAGTTAGGAAAATTAAGTTCCGCCCATGGTACGGAGACTCGGTCTAATTACTTATTTCATCTGGCGCTGATGACGTAACCACCAAGAACGGTCACTACAACAGTAAGAAAGTACTACTCGGATTTGGATGAAGTTGGGGACACAAACACGAAAAAAATTGCTGAAAACTCGTTTTTGACGGGCACCTGATTATCTTTAGAAAAAAAATGTGCAGTAATTGAAAATCGAGGTTTGGTATATTTCATTTTGTTGGCCATATGTAGTAAAGTTATACTCTTTAACCACAGTAATTGTACGCAGTGCCACCTATCAGTACATATTCCACACATTTCCCCGTACATTTGCCTGGTAACTTGAAGAAATATTTATAGACTAGACACTTAGACAGAACCTATTTAGTACTCAGCCGATTAGCCTAGGGATATTTTATATAGTCTTTATTTAAGGTATATCCTGTAAAAAAATATCACAAACGGATAGGGATATTGAGAACAGGGTTTCCGTTTAACTCTCTCGGAATGGTGAAAAATTGTGCGTTTTATAGTGTGCATTGACTTTTCTGTTTGTGAGACAATCTCAAAAATCAATTACTGAACTCAACGGTATATATGTGTTTAAAAATCGAAAAATTTTACGTCCAGCGACTTTGATAAGATAAGATAACCATTTCAGTTTGTTTTTTTGTCGGTATATTTTCATTTACAGATCTTTTTGTTTTGTAACAACACACAAGTAATCTCAATATATTGCCATTAACATAAATGACGGTTACTAATGCTCAATCAATGTACAATAGTCTTATTTTTTTTAAACACATACAATAGAAGTATTTGCTCAAGAGGAGAAATACTGTAGATAATAGAAACCGAAATTGTTTTTATATTATAGGTAAATATATTCTAATATGTGAATTGATTCTCTTTGTATTGCATATTAAATAAATATGAATGTATTTGTTAAACCCTAATTTCTGTTTAGTCATTTCCCTTTCATGGTTTAATTTTCAAAAATGTTTATGAAAATACATCCTTGTTTGATTGGTTCCAAGGTAAGTTTACATCACAATAGTAGTTTATGGCTAAGACCACTAACTGTGGCAGTATTGAGCTAGCATTTCAAAAAGTATGATAGATCCCATGCACCACAAAATGTCCCTCGTGTCAACGGTTGCAAATTCGGGAGACCAAATCGTCAGACTAGTGGCAAAACTTTCATACAGAAATGTAACACAGTAAAATTCCCAAATACAAATCAAAAATAGAATGTCTGATTCAGTTTATCTCAAATTTGAATTCTGTATTTCTGGGAGTCATCTTTCTGCATGCGTGTTGTGCCACTAGTCTCTCGTTTCGATCTTGCAATTTGTCTTCTATCGCGGTTTCTCGGCAGCTATATTTTCTTGCCCAACCATTTTAAACCATCAAACTTCAAGCTCTTGAAAATCAAACGTCCGAAATGCAAGCTTTTTAAAGCGACAACTGTGGTGCGGCAAGGGGAGAGGCAGAGGTGGTGGTCCAACGTGGCGACCAAATAGCCAAATAGCGGCAATAAGGTGGTAATGCTTCAATAATATAATTATTAGCATTACTGCCCTGTATGGATGCGAATTGGCAATTTACGATTTTTTACAAATCTGCTGTGAGAGATTCAGTATGTTTGTCGAAGTTTTATTCAACAAATGAGCTATACTGATGCCTGGGTTGTTTGAAAACATCCACATGGAATTGGAAAACTTGAGGAAGTACTTTTAAATCAACAGGGATAACATTTCATACTGTATGTTGACATTGAGACGGCATCGTACATATTCATCTTTCTCCAAGTTACAAGCAAAGACATCATGCCATATCATTCATCACCCAAAAAACCAAAAACGTGTGTATTACAATCTATAGAGCAGACTCACGACTCACCAATTATACAGGGTTATCCAAATTAAGTGTCCACCATTAGTAACTTTGTTATTAGTGAAAATACAAAGTTGTTTGAATTAGCAAACTAGTAGCATTTTTAACGCTGGTAAAAATGAGAAATAAAAAAAAAACAATTGAGAGTCGTTATTTTGATTTTTTTCAGTAAAATAACATTTTTTTAAATGGAAACCCCTGTATATTATATTTTTTTCTGTTAAAGCATCAAATTTTAAACAAAAAAGCTTACAATAACTTTTCTCCTAGGTTACAAATTGTTGAAGTTATGGCCTCCAATCTGAAACAATTAAATTGTATCGACAAACTTTATTTTCAACATCAACTTATAATCTTACAAAATACAATAACAATTTTTTTTAAAGAAGATGCTCGAAAACACCACCTTGTTCTTCAATACATTTTTGGGTACGTTTTTCAACTGCTCGAACTGTCTTAAGTATGGTCCTACCATCTATCTGGGTTATCTTTTCCCTAACTGCAGTCTTTAACGCGTGAAGGTTATCGTACCTTCGCTTGTAAATTTGGTTCTTTAAGTAACCCCACAAGAAGTAATCAAGTGGGTTTAGATCTGGTGATCTGGGAGGCCACTGTATTGGGCCATTTGTTCCTATCCACTGATCATTAAAAGTAGTACTTAGAAAATGATAAGTACCTCTGGAGTTGTGGGCAGGTGCGCCATCTTGCTGAAAATGCAGATGATGTCTACTTATAAGATCCAATTCGTCTAAGAAATTAGTCAGAATTTCTGACATAAATTCCACATATCTTTCACCAGTTAGGGTTCCCTCATAAAAGAACGGGCCAACAATTTTTGAACCAATTATACCGCACCAAACGTTGAAACTGAAACGGACTTGTGGGCCTCTTGGATGTACTAACAAAAGATTTTCTCTTGACCAATAATGGTGGTTTTTTCTATTAAACATTCCAGAATTTGAAAAATTTGATTCATCTGTCCATAAAAGGTAACGAAAGTTATTTACATTTTGGCGACAGAAGCTAAGATACCAATGGCAAAAAACAAGTCTTCTCTCTGGATCCCCTGCCAAAAGCGTTTGAACTGGTCGGTACTTATACGGAATAAATTTGTATTTTTTTAAAATCCTTTGAACAGTACCATAACTGAAATTAGAGTCCTTGAGAATATCTGCTATTGAATTCTCACGATAAGCTTCAAAATATCCAATAACTGCAATTTCCGTGGCCTCGCTTATTATGAATTCTTTTTTTGCCCTTGTTTTAGCAAAAACATTTTCGTTGCCCCTAAATTTTCGATAAAGTCTCAGAAAATATCGTTCATACGGTTGAATGCGAGCAGGATATAATTCACTGTAGTATTCTCTTGCTCTCAAGGAGGATTTTCTGCACACTAAATAGCATTCTAACATATCACACTTTTCTTCATGGGAGAACATTTTTCTTTAAATTAATGACAATAAAGCTTATAAACAAGTATTTACACTAATGTTTGACATTATTTGATTTTATCATTGTTTTCCAAAGCCTTCTAGTTGCGAGTATGTCCAGTTTAACAATTTGTCGCTTATCTTAATGCTGTCAAATCGCGAACGCCATGTTATTTTCATAGCCGTCTTAATATTATAATACTGCAAATAATTAAAAATATTTATCGTTATTTTGACTTTATTTTTGACTTTAGCGGAAAAGTCATTATGAACTTTTTTGTTTAAAATTTGATGCTTTAACAGAAAAAAATATAATATACAGGGGTTTCCATTTAAAAAAATGTTATTTTACTGAAAAAAATCAAAATAACGACTCTCAATTGTTTTTTTTTTATTTCTCATTTTTACCAGCGTTAAAAATGCTACTAGTTTGCTAATTCAAACAACTTTGTATTTTCACTAATAACAAAGTTACTACTGGTGGACACTTAATTTGGATAACCCTGTATAGACACCACGTCACACAACCAGTATTATTGTGATCCGTCAGGTGTTAATGATGCATAAGGTTACGTAGAAATTGACCGACACTGGCGGAATGATTAGTAAATACTCACGATATGGAACACAGTAAATACTGATTGTGTGGTCATTCGTCTAACCATTACCTAACACAACATAAAAACAGAATACCACAAAAGCTGCAAATTAAAGTATACAGAGTGTTTCAAATTAGACTCTCACCATTGGGATCTCGGAAACTGTAAGAGATCCAAGTCGCTTAATTGGGGAAAAAGTTGCGTATTTAGGTACGAAATGCCATTTAGAAAGCTTCAAAATTCGAAGTACCTTCGGAGAGACACGGAAACCTCCGATTTTTCCAAAATCGTTTTAATTTTTTTTGACGTTATTTGTAGTGGGATTTTAAAATAAATTGCACATTAACATTGCCACCTTTTCTCCTATGAAAGATGGCTTAATTAGAATTCCTATATGACGTTTCGTCTCTTGTCCTCCTGTGTCAACTTTTTCGCCATATTGGATTTTGGCACAAATGAATACAGTATTCGATTCTGATCCCAAAAATGTATAATCCGTAATACATTGACATTGCCAAACTTTAGTTATTTCAGAAAGAACAGAATTTCCTATTTTGGACTTGAAATTATTACATATTGATTTGTTTCACATATAAGATTTATTCCAAATTCACTTTTATTTTTTTTCGGCTTTGTGTGAGTTAGGATTCCAAAATAAATTGCATGTCAACATTGCCACTTTTTCTCCTCTACCTGATGGCATAATTCAAATTTAATTATGAGGTTCCGTCTCTTGTCTTCCAAAAAAAAGCTGATGATGGAAGTCTAAAGAGGAAATCTGAAATTGAAAATTTGACTACGCCAACTTGTGGAGGAGAATAAATAACGATGACGACATGCAATTTATTTTGAAATGCCATCTCGAATAACGTCAGGGAAACATAAAAGGGATTTTTTGATGAATCTGGTATGAGTGTGAGTTCGAGCGGAACCGGTCTATCGAAGTGCAGCCGAAGTCAAGGATTTGGACCACACATCACCCAAATCTGCAAGCGAAACATTTTGGAGAAGGACCAGATCGCCCAACCAAGATCTTCCCCTTATAGTTAAGCAGCCAAGTAAAGTCAAAGAAAGAAACGTGATGCACTTGATCATCCTCGTATTAGCGTAAGTGCAACTATACATTTTAAATGTCTTTGGAAGATATTGCAGACGCTATAGATAATTTGACACTTTCAACAGGCTCACCAATTTTAAGACCACCTAGATTAAATATTGAAAATATTCCAAGCAATTATTATATATATTATATAATATATTATATTAATAATTGCAAATTTTTATGATATACGCAACCCACCCTATTTCCAAAATATCTATTTAAATTCACTGATCTCGAAATTAAAAAGAAATGCTAAAGTGCTTGTTAATATCCAAAATATCACAAGTTGAGCAGATTTAAAATACATTCTGACTAGGAATTTTTCTGATCAAAGAGATGAATCCTGTCTAAACCGTGATTTGGTTATGTTGAGACAAATGCCTCAAAAATTTTATGATAAGTGTCTTCATATTTTGAATCTGCTATGCAGCCATGTAAGCGTACATGAGCATTCTGAAGAAGCAAAAGTGTTCAAAAGAAATTTATATCAAGAATTAGCTCTGAAAACATTTTTTTGCGGACTACGAGAGCCCTTGGGTACAACAATTAGATGTATGAAACCCACATCTCTCAGCCAAGCTTTACAATTCGTTATATCTGAAGACAATGTAAGCTATTTCCAAAATTATAACAAAAATTTTGGAAAATCACAAAATGTGCCAGAGAATCAAACTTCCAGGCCAATGCAAAGGCCAATGTTTAATCAAAATAGACCTTCATACTTTCAGCCTACTAATTATTCATTCAGTCAGCCGAACACTTCAACATTCCAATCTAGATTCAATTCGACTTTTCCGACTGGACCTGTAAACTTGCCAAGGCCAGTTTATCGTCCTCAGAGATTTCCCACGAATCCTCAGGTTTTTAGACAAACATAGAATAACAGAAATGTTTTCAAACCTAACCCTAACCGTACTTTGCCACAAACTACTCTAATGAGTACTTCTACTAGAATTTCTTTCAAACGTGAACATAATTCGACAGCCAAGCAACAACCAAAACCAAATTGGATCGCTGAAGAGCTATTCAATACAGAGACAGAAAGTAATAACACCTATGAAGTTCCTGGTCACGAATCTTTTGTTTGCGATCAAACTGTAGCTGAACCACAAAATTCAGATAGATATTTTACTGATCAATATTGCGAGTATTATACACAAGATAATCCTGAAACTGATCACGTAGAACCACCTCAAAATTTTCAGAAGGACTTATTCATAGACCACAAAACTTAGCACCAGAGGTAATTTCACTTAACGCCAGCAATGCTAGCGAACTATCCTACATTATTTTTCCCGAATATGGAATTAAAATGTTGATCGATTCTAGATCAACTAAGTCATTTATTGATCCCAGTATTGCTCGTAATTTTTTTACAAATTTAATCAAAGATTTGTTGAATCAACTGTTTTTCAAAAATCCGCTCACAAATATAGTGCATCCATCCATCCCGGCATCGAAAATTTTCAATCTTCCTAGTCGTATGGATTTGAAGTTTTACCTATTTAAATTTCACAATAAAAAATTATTGAGAGCCGATATTAATTTAAGTAAAGGAACTTTACATAAGCTCTACGCCAAAATTAGACTAAAATTTCACCAGCTTTCTAACGACTTAAATTTGATAACCGTCGCACCTCGAACCGAACAAGTAATAAAAATCAAAACATCGATCGCCAATGGTGAAATTGTAATCCCTCATCAAAAATCTCTATTATTTAGACACATCAGAAAAATTTGACCTAGATTTGTCGAAAATCAGGATTGATCACCTAAATTCTGAAGAGAAATCAAAGATACTTCAACTTTGCAGACAGTTTTCAGACATTTTTTACCAGGACAGAACTCCACTAACATTTACTAATAAAGTCAAACATCAAATAAAAACCAAAAACGAAAGGCCCATTTAGACAAAATCGTATCGCTATTCCAAAGAAGCTATACGGTTCGGGAAAGCAAAAATGGAGAGTTGTAATTGACTACCGTATATTAAACGAACAGACTATTGACGATAAATATCCGTTACCCAATATCAACGACTTGCAGATGCCAGTATTTTACTACCCTTGACTTAGCGAGTGGTTTCCATCAAATCGAGATGGAGGAAACAAACATAGAGAAAACCGCCTTTAGTACCGAAAATGGTCATTGGAGGTTTCTCCGGATGCGTTTTGGCCTAAAAAACGCGCCCGCCACATTCCAACCCGTCATGTATAATATTTTAAGGGGGATACATAACGAGAATTGTCTCGTATATCTCGACGACATTATAATTTTTTCTACATCCCTTCAAGAACATATTGAAAATTTAAGGTCAGTTTTTCAACGACTCAGAAATTCAAAATTTAAAATACAGCTCGACAAATTTGAATTCCTTCGTAAAGAAGTAGCTTATCTCGGACATGTAGTCACACCAGACGGCGTTAAGCCAAATCCAGATATAATTATTGCCATCCAAAAATTTCCGATTCCAAAAACGACTAAGCAGATTAAAAGCTTTCTCGGACTCATTGGTTACTATAGACGTTTTATAAAGGATTTTGCGAAACTCACAAGGCCTCTAACTAAATGTCTAAAAAAGGGTGCCAAAATTGAACACGATGCTGAATTTATTGACTGTTTCGAAAAATGTAAAAATGTTCTTATGAATGAAGCTATACTCAAGTATCCAGACTTTTCTAAGCCATTTAACTTAACCACGGATGCAAGCAACGTAGCACTTGGTTGTGTACTTTCACCAGGCCCTATACGACAGGATCTTCCTATCGCCTATGCTTCGCGCACGCTTAATGATTCCGAACGAAATTATAGTACGATTGAGAAAGAATTACTAGCAATAGTCTGGGCGACTAAATACTTTCGGCCCTGTCTTTACGGGAGAAAATTCAATCTAATTACTCTACTCTAATTACTGTACTTATGGTCTCTTCGATACCCTTCTTCAAAATTACTAAGATGGAAAATCAGGTTAGACGAGTATGATATGAATATCGTCTATAAGAAAGGTAAACTGAATACCAATGCAGATGCCCAGTCTCGTGTAGAGATCCATACAAAAGAAACCAGTTCATTTTGGAACGACTTGATGATTTGATTCAAGAATGCGCTGGTACTCAACACCAAAACGTTAAGTTTGACCGACCAGTTCAAAAAGACTCATCTGAATTAAGTACACCTACATTTAACTTTTCTACCCCAAAACAACCTGATACCGAATCTATGTTCGCAAACGTCGATAATAACGAAGACAGTCTTTTTATTCAACCCCCAGACGAAATTGTAGATGATTTGATTCAAGAATGCGCGGGTACTCAACACTAAAACGTTAAGTTTGACCGACCAGTTCAAAAAGACTCATCTGAATTAAGTACACCTACATTCAACTTTTCTACCTCAAAACAACCTGATACCGAATCTATGTTCGTAAACGTCGATAATGACGAAGACAGTCTTTTTATTCAACCCCCACACGAAATTGTAGATATGATTGAACATGAACAAGTCAATCTAGAATATCAAAATAATCGTCCTGAAAATCCAGACTAAACTGTACATTCAAATGCGGACCAACACCCCATTCAGACAATTCCTATCCAGATTATCATGAACACAGTAAAGCATTCACCTGCACCACCAAGAATTTCTATTTTATTTGAAAGCAAGCAACGAATTAACGTACAATTTTCAGAAAGTAATTTTGACGATGATCTATTTAAATTTATTCGAGATTATATTGCTCCTAACGTAATTTATCACTTATACTTTGAAAATCCAGATATATATGAAAAATTTTCTGTTGTTCTACAAAGGATGTTTAAGTCCGATACTTTGAAATTCAAAATGTGTAGAACCAAATTATTCGACGTTACTGATATCAAGGACATTATCCGGAATTACCACGAAAGCAAGTTGAATCATCGTGGAATTGAGGAAACGCATCAGAGAATAAAAGAAAAATATTTTTGGCCTAACTGGGAAAAATCAATTCAAACATTTATATATGAATGTGAAGATTATCAACAATGTAGATATGAGCGTCATCAAAACCTTTTGAAATCGTACATATCGATACTTTCACTTTTGAAGGTTCATAATTTCTCACAATTATAGACAGTTTTTCTAAATATGCTCAAGCATATCAGATTACTTCGCTTTCAGGAACTGAAATTGCTGATAATCTGATATTATTCTTTTCTCATCACTGAATTCCTACCCGAATTATCACAGATAATGGCCCTGAATTCAAAAATACCGTTGTAACTGAACTTTTGTCACTTCATAAAATTAAGCTTCATTTTATTTCGCCAAATCATCCAGATTCTAATGGAGTCGTTGAATGATTTCATTCAACTATCACCGAACATTTAAGATTGTTGAACACATAAGGCTTTCAGAAAACCCCTATAAAAATGAAAATGTTGTATGCCATTTTAGCCTACAACCACACCTTACATTCTGACATAAAATTAAAGCCTATAGGTATAATCAATGGACATATTACGTCGAATGGATCATTCGATATCAAAATCGACCAATTACTCCTCAATGACTATACTAACAGCAACAAAGGGCGTACAAAGCTATTGTATTCAAAAATAAATTCTGATCTCATTCAAAACAAAGAGAAAACGCTAGAACGCGTTAACAGTGATTGCCATAGTCGGACTATACTTGATAACCGAGAAACAGTATACGTCAAAAAGCTTTTTAGAAAAAAGCACGCCAACAAATTCTCAAAGTGTTAAAGCGGAGAAAAAGACCAGCACGGAAAAGTGCATATAAGTAATTTGAAACGTCCGCTACGCAAACTTTATTCGTTTGACTAAGCCTCGAGCAATTAGATAAGAAACTATGTATGTAATCTACGTTTATTTTATTCTTAATTGCACGCTAAAAATAAAATTTTCTTTCGAATATATTATTTTACAGGTTCCCAGGAATCATAGGAATCCATGGTACGATAACGTTGAAAAATTTAGAAAATAACCTAGGGTTGATACACATGAAATTAGGTACTACAAAAATTACAAAAACTTGTCACTCAGTACTGTATTTTTACGACGTCAATTTAATAATCACTGAAGTTAATGACCTTAAGAAAAAACCGACAATGTAGTGAAATTATCCGGGAAATATATTGAGCACTATAAACACTCAGCAAATTACCTCAATGTTTTGTATTTCTTAGAAAGAAAAGTATACGGAAAGCTAAATGACATTTTTCCCTAAACTTACGAAACTTTTCCATCATTCTCTGTTAGAATAAAAAGGGGATTAATAAACGGCTTAGGTTCAATTTTCAAAGCAATCGCAGGAAACCTGGATGCGTTAGCTATGAATAGTCAGAATACCTTATCTGTCGAACTTATCGATAATTTCAATAAAACTATCAGTCAAATTACTCATAACCAAAAGCTATTGGAAGCTAAAATAAATTAGCTTTCAACAGCTGTGATTAACACACAAGTCTACATAGAAAATGGCATTTTCTTGATAGATGCATTCTCAGAGATCGTTAATATCTACCATATCATAATTTTAGTACTCCAGGATATAGAAAACTCACTTACTATTGCAATACTGGGAATTATGCACTATAGTGTAATCAAACCAAAACATTTACTTCAAGCACTAAATTCAGTGGTATTAAAGCTATCCACAAAACAAATCCCTTTAGAAGTTACTTTGGATTATATTCCAATTTTTGAAAAGCTCATTAAAATCAGCTGTTATACAGTTGATCGAAAAATAACATGCATTCTTCAAATTCCAATTGTTCATACATTCCAATTTGATTATTATCCTTAATATTCAATTCCAACCTTTCATAATGGTTTGTTCAAAGTAGTCATACCTTCTGGAAAATATCTAGTAAAGAATGAGTTGTACTTCGCTTTTGCGGGAGACGCATGAACGGAAACGGTCACAAAACAGTACGTTTGCAAGAAAATAGATTTAAGAAGAATCAAAGAATCCAGTCCCTGTGAAGTTCAATTCCTGGAACAAAAAACTCCCACTACCTGCCGAGAAGTAGAAGCCGTAATCACAGATCCAGTAATGAAGAAACTGCATGATTTCGGACAATGGATCTTGCTTATACCCAATGAAACCACGATTACGTTAAGCTGTCAAGAAGACCAAGAAGCAGTCAAAGTTTTGGAATCCCACTTAGCCGAAATTCTAGTCGGTTGTACACTGGAACTAAATCAAGTCCTCATCGCCAATCAAGAACCTCTATCGATTGGAAGTCAGCCAATTATTTTTCCAAATATCGATACCAATACTTCAATTGCTACCAAGCCGAATGACGTCAGCCTTCATCTGGACCAAATAGAATTTGATGAAGTTTACAAAATAAAAAGAAGATTAATAGAAAACCGTGTTGACATCCATTCACATAAGGTGTCGCATATTCCCAGTTCTTGGACAATCCTGATGTATGGAGTACTGCTGCTGCTACTTTGCTGTTTTGTCTACAAGAAGATCATTCCGATAATTTTTACTAAGCCGAAGAAACCACAAAAAACCCCTATTGAAGAAGTTGATCTTTCGAAAGTGCAACTTCCTCGTTAACCCTCGAAGTTACATCTACGAGGGGAGGCGTTATAGTACAGAAGATTTACCCCTACCACTAAAGAAGAGGATGAAGTTTCCTTGGATCAGCACTTTGCCTTATCCAGTCCTATTTTATTGTATTCACGGTTAGTTAGTCTGTTGTTAACGCTTATACTATATACATCAATAGAATTGTACTTTCATAATCGAAAATAAATCTTTTTAAAAAGCAAGTAGACTGACTCGGTCAGATAATTCGTGGCTTGCGCTTATAACGCGTTTTTTTTAGTGGTCCAGAAGCGTTTCCGGATAGGGATAGGACAGGGAAGAAAATAGCGTTATCAAACGGATATGGACTATGGAGTATGTTCTAATTGTATATGGGCCTATTTGGTTGACTTGACTGATTTTTTTTTGTTATACATACTTGTATTTGTAGCTAGCTCTAAGGGACTAACTTGGGCCGAACAAGGTCCTTTATAAACTGATGACAGCGTTGTGTGGGAGGTGCAGAGTGAGCCTACTTGACGCCAACTATTTCTATCGAGAGGAAGGCCCACAAAACAAAAAAAGAAATACGACTGAAATTTTAGACATGTGGTAAGCATGGCCGGCTAATAAGCAGCTGAAATGGGGATTGGAAAATCTGTTTTTGAATATTATACAAGTTCCTGTAGAAATTCGTAAAGTTCAGTAACTTTGATGAACTGACATGGAAGTCATCGCCTCAAATCAACTTGCCTCAAATGAACTTGCAACTAAAGATAAAAAAGATTTTAATATATTTTACAAATAACCTAGCGCTATTGTAAATTTCAACGCTATAAACCCTAAATCTTGCGACTGAAATGATTATTAAACGATTCACAATGCCACTCGTTCCAGAATCGAGAACATCTTGTTTTATGGAGCTCATCGCTCAGAAGACAAAAGAAAATTGCAGACAGCTTTATTTGCAGTTGGCGTCGAGTGGATGGAGATGCAGACGCGTGATAAACATGACCGGTCAACAGGCAGCTAAAAGAAGGCTCTTTTTTATACAGTGTGCGTCAAATTCCAACGACTCTTTGAAAGTTCGTTCTTATATTTTGAAAATGAGAATCTATCGGTTTCTCCAAAAGTGGTCTCAGAAGTTTTCTTCGAAGCTATAGGCTACAAAGTGCATTTCATGCAGATAGTTGGAAAGCAGCTGACTTTAGACGGCGTCTGAGTTTTTGAGACGCGCTGGTGTAGGCCATCCATGTTTTCATTCAAACCACACATTTTAATTATCACTTCCAGCGGCATACGATGGAGCTACCTAACACCTATCCCTAATCTCATAAATTGTTAGTTTCCTCTCCACTTCCACCATTTTGCGCTTCGTAAATTTCACTAAACGTATTACTACCTCTTTGAAAAGATTGCAGCTGTCGACCAGTCCAATTTTCCGACAAAATATATTGACGAACATCCTTCACACATGCCATATGCACGCAAGTAAAAGACCGAAATTCCCAAACGGGATACTTTAAAATGACCTCATCTATTTATAGCAGGACTTAATAGAGAGCTGAGAATAAGAGAGATATCTTGAACATGCGATCTCGACAGATGCAACACAATAATTACTTATACCTCAACGACAACGTTGGAAATAATAGAAACCGCAGGAATTATAAGTAAATTAAAACATAATTGTAACGTAAAACATTTAGAGAAACGTTATTAAAACTAACAGAGTTACAAAGAAAAGGAGTAATATAATATGAATATAAGTAATTCAATACTTGCAAAAATCCTCTCTGGGATATTTGTGCCTGTTTGTTGAAACAAATAAATTCAAAATTTGGTCCAATGTCTGAAAGCTTAAGTCATAGATCGGGTTCTGCATTTAATCTATTATATATTTACTTATCTTTGAGGTAAGTGCATGTTAAAAATCCTTTCTCACACAGATACGATGTACAGAACGGTAACAACAAAAGGATTGCGTGATCCAAGTTTATTAAGAAAATACTCTTTGAACGTTAATTGAAGCTGTTTGAGATGTTCAGTAATATCTCTTTTACTGTTTTCGTTGAGTTGAATTTTGTTATCTTTTAAAAAGCTGCTGAGAGAGCTAAAACAATCGTAATAATTCATCTGCAGACATTGATTCCAAAAGTTGAACTTTTTTAGCATGACTTCAGTTCTATCATGGTGATTCCTGGACGTTGGAAGGACATTTAGTTCATTTAACTTAGAAAAAATATCGGCTAAGTATGCAAGTTTTTGGAGCCACAGAATGTCGGATACAGAAGCGGACAAATGAAATGGATGGTCAATAAAAAATACCTGAACTTCAGACTTCAATTTAAACAAGCGGCTCAAAACATTGCCAGGAGAAAGCTACCTAACTTCTGTATGATGTAATAAAGAGACGTGGAGACTTCCCAGGTCATCACAAAGTTCACGGAATAGACGAGAATTTGTAGCACGGGACTTTATAAAATTCACAACTTTGACAGCTTCGCTTAAAGTACTGGCTAACTCTGCATGAATACGCTTACATGCCAATGCTTGCCTAGGAATACATCAGTGAGTCCATTCTATACTCTCGTTGATCTTCTTCATTCGTGCCACAAGACCAACATTGATTTTCAACATCTATGCATACACCTAAGCAAAATGACCAGTTGATTTTATGTTTTTTTTTTAAAAGTCATTGATCACAATAAAAGTTGCTGCACCAGTCGTATAAGTTTCCAGTGGTTTTGCAAATAACACATCTTCTTGAATGGAATTCTTGAAAATATATCAGTCTGCTACATCGGTCGACTCCTCGAGCTGAATAGCAAAATAATTCAATTTTATTCTTTTCAGAAGTTCACTTTCAACACTGTTCGCCAAATCGTTAATTTTCCGTGACACTCTTCTGTTTGATAGGGGCACAAGGTCATTTTTTTGCAGCTTTTTCTCCAAAAAAACACATTACGATGTCTTTAGCACAAGCTCCGATCAAATTTTCTGCTACTGTATGAGCTTTTCCAGATCTTGCGATGCTGTAGCTAACTCGAAATGATGCTTCAAGAGCCATTTTACTATCTGCGTTAAAAGCCTACAGGAAAGAAGAAACACTACAATTCTTATTACCTTCCAATTTCCTTTTAAAATACTCAATACTTCATCCTTGTAATTTGGATGTCTTGTCTCAAGGTGCCGACGAAGAAGCCATGGTTTTAAACTACTGTTGGCCAGGACTTCATTATTTTCTCATTACTTTTATTTTGGCAAGAAGGTACCTCACTATAATTTTCAACATCGCCACCCTGTGTTGGACCCAAATCGGGAACTGAAGAAGAAGCAGTAGTTGACTGCTCATCGGCCTTATCGTCAGAGTTCACAAAACTGCCCGTTTTATCCATCTTAAATTTTCAGAATATTGTTATATTTTTATTTAATTCTCGTACCTCCGTGACTGTTACCTTTTTATATCTGCAGTCGTTATTTTGGACAAATTCCGCCATTACCATAAATTTTTCGCAAGCTCCCTTCATATAGCTCGCAAACCCCTAGGGGTTCGCGAACCACCGCTTGAGAAAGCTTAAGCACATGAATGAACAATAAGGGTAAACAAAGCTTGGTTGTTGCATATAATTCAGACATTATGACGGTAATTATCGGTAGTGTTCCTGGGAAAATTGTAAGGGAAAAAAGATTTGATGATGATCTGTAAACAGAGATACTCTACGAGAATATGAGTTGGGCCAGAAAAAGCTCTACCGTGTAGAGTGTAACGAGCGATTGAGGGTCTTAGTGGGTATGCGGAATCTTACACTTCGGGCAGGAAAGGTCGACAGGACTTTTCTGCCTAAGAGTGACTATAAAATCTTTCCCTGTCAAAAAACTAAAAAGTCAACCGTCTATTTTTTAATACCTTGTAATAGGCATAAAAACCGTCTCTATATTTTTCATATAGATATTTTGTTGCTAACTGAATGCAACACGGTTCCCTTTTTCGGTCCTAAAACCACAAAATTGCTTTATTTTGTTAGATGATTACCTATACATACATACATATATCTTTCTGGTTAAAGGTTTGCCTGTTTCCTTTGTACGGTAAACCAAAAGTCAAACCCCTATGTCGTACATACAGATATCTACAAATTTGCCAGCCCACAAGTTTTATAATAAAGCTACTGAAAGGATAAAGTTATTGAATGCCCTTTAATCAAATGTTTTGAAAAGCAAAGCGTAGATGTTGGTAATTCTCGTGAGCCACCTGATTTAGACTTGCTGGCCTCCAATCTACCAGTCCCCTCAAAACGTGTTCCAATGAGCCTTGTATAAAATCACACGGTTTTATTATCAGAAAAAACCCAATTAGACGTTTCGTCATGAGCAAATTACGAATTCACTAGGGACGATAGGCATCTATTAACGCATTGCCTCGAGTCGCGTTTATGTATAGTACCTTCGCTATAAACTGCGTGACGTTTTCCTTATCTCTATGACTTCGTGATCGCTCAGATTTTTTTCTTTATACCGCCACGTAGACAGAAGCCTAAATACCGGAATAGCGCAGCCGCTATGAGGAGAGTTCAAAGACACTGTTAATCCGATTTTTTAACTAACAACTCCAAAAAAATACCAGTGTTCCGGCAGCTCAACGTTTTCGATAAAATAATCGTCCTAAATGTACAGACCCATGGCCATGTCTGACAATTGTTTCATGTTTATTGATTGCAGTCGATGGCTGTTCTATGTTCTTGTTGTATATCAATTGTAAATGTCGAAATCGCGGGTGGGTGTTCTGTGTTCTTTACAAATTCTTATGATATTGGAAAGATATGTGCTGTAAGATCATAAATAACGTTGATATGTTTTTCATAAAGGATCTACTGATAGCAAAACAGTTCGCACAAAAGGCTATAAAACATCCCAAAATTAGTCTTTGAAGGTCCAGTGCCCTATATGATAATAGTAATAATAATAATAATAATAACAATAATAATAATAATAATAATAATAATAATAATAATGAATTTTACTGCCAAGATAAGCACACACACAAGAATTACATAGAACTTGAACAAATTCTAACTGTTTTCCTCGCAGGCGGCAGCATTCGGATCTTACTTTCGTATAGACAGATCTACTACACCAAGATAACATTTAGAGATGGTATGTGATAGACAGACAACTTTTAAGACAGCATAATGATTAAATATAAACTTAAGGATGTTCAAAAGCGAGGTTTTGAATTCATGATCTATCTAAAAGATGATCGCCAACTCGTAAAACATTAATATATAGGTACAGTCTGAGATAATCAAATTTCGCCTATTTTGGCATAAAAGGTATGGTTAAAAATCGTATTAAAATACACTAATCTTAACATACTCTCCTGCATCTTCTAGACCAAGGCTTTAAATTAGATGCTTGGCGACACCAATAATTGTAATTTTCAGCCGAGTTTCCAAGCATCGAAGTTTCCCATTTTTAGGGATATTAAATCGCTTATAACTCGACAATGGCCAAATTCCTGGAACGATCCAGAAAATTAAAAAAAAATCATCTGGACAAAAGACATTGTAATCGATTTAAAATAATATGCTTGAACAAAATTGAACTGACTTACCGTGCGCAAAATAAGCTCGGCTAAAAAATATAATTTTTGAAGTCGCCAAATATCTACTATAAGTTGTGTAAATATTTTGAAATTAGTTTATTTTAAAGAGATCTTTTACCTTGTTTGTGATGCCAAAAATGGAACACGTTTGAATTTTTCAGACTGTACGTGTGAGAATGTTTTAGTTTCCTTCTTTGGACTTTATTTAATTTATTCATAGAACCGAACCGAAGTTCACCAAATCAGGTGCAACGCTTACTGATATTATGCAAGGAAAAAACTATGAACGTCAAAGCAACATATCAAATGACGAATATTCATTTATATTGCCTTGTTACAATTTTCAAATTCATTAATGACCATCATTACTTCTGATATTCCTCTGTATACAACGTGGGAAGTAAGACTGGTTGCAAATAGTATCACAAAAACTTCAAAATCCGCACATGCTGGAACCACATTGGAACAATGCCCTTTGTTTAGGAATCAAAACTTAAACCTAAAGCTCAAACCAATATTTTGAAAACTCCACCTTTGTAAACTATCAAAGCAGTTCATGAGTTCTCCTGATCACAACCCTTATTAAAAAGCAACTTCTTTCATTCATAAACAAAAGAAAACCCTCCGAAACCCTCCAGCTACAGCACGCGATACCGCAAAGTCGATATAATCCCTTACTAACCTTCTTTACTGACTGACAAAAGACCAACGATCGTACTTACGTGCAATGTCACTATCTCACCCTGCAACGCGACCCTTTAGGTTCACTGAAAAACAAGTCAATAACAGCCTCTGACCGGCCAATGCGCGGCATGAAAACAGCTGAACGTCACACAGGAACAGGAAGAATCCGACTACTCCAATACGCATGTTATTCCTGCTATTCCTACGGTGCCGGAATAGAGATGAGATAATTCCTGCAGGAGTATTCCGAACCGCAGAATATTCTATACAAAGTGCTTTTCTTTGATGTCCCGTCCTCATTTGTTTTTGACATTATGCTGTTTTTTTTTGACATAATGTAGGTTATTCTACAAGATATTAACGTAGCACTTAGTCGTACGTGTTTCCTAAACGACATGAGATGGCATTATTGGAGGTCTGAGCTGTAAGCTGTATGCGTTGATGATAATTACATTGGGTTCTTGTCTCAAATACACTTAATTACGATTCAAAGCTAGAAACAGTTGCGCATCCACTTTTTCTTATCCATTCTGGAAATTACATATACAAATTTTCTGAATTTCAAAAATGAGACAGATAAGAAATAATTATATCAACTGTACACTGTCGAATTGCAAGTCACATGCTAATCGTAATTACACACAACGTGGGCGCGGTGATGATTTTCCGTAATTCTCCTCAGTTTTTCGTAATTTATAACTTTGAACATAACATTTCTTCCCTAAAAACTACCTAGTCTGCAAGTTGACATCTTATAGGTTTTTTTGACGTTTTATAGGCTTTTTACATGATACCCGTGCGGATCAAGCTAGCGAGATGACAAAAATATATACGCAAATACTATACTTAAATATGAAAGTGGCACTTGAAAAGTTCAATATGGCGGCTGAGGGCTATGTTGGAAACTTGTTTAAATGGAATGGAAGAAATGCTATATACCACCTTAAAGATGCTTATGAATATTGTATAACCCTAAAAGACAGAGTTAGCTTTCAGACGGAAGACTAGTGGGCTATCAAGGTCAAAGCTTTTGTTGTTCGACTCGCTTGTAACTTAACAACTAATCAACGAAATAGTGTAATAAAATATCTTGTTCTCTTGAATGAGTCTGTCTTAGTAAGCTATAAAATATGGTAGTGTATACTCAAACAAAATCCCGTCAAGTAAGTTGACTCTGTACTTCCCACGCAACGCTGTCATCAGATCGCAAAGGATTAGGTTCAGCATAAGTTAGCCCTGTTGAGCAAAAGTTAGCTACGCATGTATACCAGAAACAAATGACCTTCCTCTTGCTATGACTGAACCCGCGTGGATGAAGATATTGACTTTTACTGGATACTGCTCACAACAGCACGGGGACGACTGCCGACTACGACGCACGACGCACTAACGTCAGCTGGTCCACGTCACACATATCGACACGCGACTATTGTTGTTACTTCTAAGTTTTAAGGATAAATGTACCTGGACATCTATGATGAGTGAAATATGTCTAATAGGGGCGTAGAATTACTAGGGCTGGGGGCGTATAAATAAACCAAGGGAAAAATGGGATATACTGACCTCCCACCTCCTACAATCCGTAACCCCCAATTTTTCACCCCTACCAAAAAAAATATTTCCGAAAATGATCAGGAACCTTATGATTTTCGTTTTTGACCTTTTTCTCCATCGTCACTGCACCGAAACATTGTATCCCATTTTCGAAATTTTGGAGATTACAATTCTTCCTCGCCACTAGGCTTTGGAAGTAATATATTAATTTGTCTTTTTTTCAATTGAATGTCCCTCGTCTTATTGCCTGTTCGGATATACCCTTTCAAAAATATAAGAATTATAAGACACAGTATCTATAGCTTCTGATGGTTAATTGTTAAGTAACAATGTATAAAGACCTGCAACGCCCAGCATTGAAGTGTAATAAATGTGTACCCTAATGTTATAAAGTTTTGATTTAGTGCTAAGAATTGAGGTATTACGAAGTGTCCGACTCTGTTTAATAAATACTTCAAGACCCACCCAGCTGCTATCTTGAAATTTCAACTGTCACTGATATATTTAAACATATGCATCAATTTATTCATTCCGAATTTCAGATTGCTAGCTTGACCCATTCAAAAAGTAAATGAGGATACTAAAAGGTACTGTGTAATAGCTGTACTTTACCAATAAGTTTTCAACAACTCAAACTATTGATCTTGACGGTGGAATAAATCAGCTTGCAAATGGATCGCAAGACCTTCAACTTTAAGTACATCTTAGAATTCATCTTCTTAGTTTAAAATGGAGAGTCCCCACAGAGCTATTTCATTATAGTTACCATCATATGGTCCTGTAACTGGATTAGTCTATTGGGAAATTACGTGTGTATGAACGAATAAATAAATTATTTATTGGACAATAATAATAACGGACAGGTCTCAAATTAAAATATAAATCAAGATGAGTGGTAAACTTCAAAAATGGGTTCCATAACAATTTGGTGGGAGAAATTTTCAAAGCAAAATGGCGATTACATCAAATTAACGCGACAATTAATTTGACATATCCGAAATCGATGGCATAATTGAAAGGAAACGAGGCTGCAAAATTGCGCATGATTGATCTTTTAGCATCACCAATATCTAAAGCGGGAAACAGATACCTTTGGCGGTAGGAAAAGGTAAAGAAACATAGCAAAATAAAAAATGCATTTAATTCAAGGAACATTCATAAAAAAGATAAAACCAAGATGACATATCTGCTGATAAACATACCAATGGATAGACAGTTTTACAAACCAACTCAATTCTTCACTCGTTTGTACACGATCAGTAAATTGTAGTAATTGCGAATGTCCTTGCTAGCAGCTACACGTGTTCAGTTTTCATTTGATTCTGATATCCAAATTATTTGATTACTTGTTGGTACATCACTACACGCAAACGCAGCTAAAATATCCGATAAGGCGGTGTTAATACTGACAACCACGACCTATTGAAAAGAGCGAATAGAGGCGACTCTACAGTGAGGGATACCGTCCTGCCTGAATCCTGCTACGTTCACATGCAGGACTGGATGTCGCGCACTTTCTAACCCATTTGTAGTTGATAGTCTAGAGTCCGGATTACATGCATTTGCATATTAGCATATGAATTTACATATCAGGCTCATTTTCGCCGGTTGTTGCATACTTCAACAAAAATCTAGAGACGTTGCATATTTTTGGTGTAATTACAACTTTTTCGGCTTGTTATCTCGATAATGAATTAAATTTTACATTGCAGCTAGACAATTAATGAAAGAAATCTCGCAAATGAACTCCACATTGCCAGGTGAATTCTGGTCTAAGTTTAAATATAAGTTTGAAAGCATTTTAAACAATAACACAGGCTTCAAATCTTCGTCAAATTGAGAACTTTATTAAGGGAACTGGTGACGTTTTGCCAGAGACAATAAAAGCTAACATAGCACCCACATTCAAATATTATCACCTCCATCACCTGTCTTTTTCATTCTATAATAATATTTTAGGTAATCGAACGCACCCATCTTACCGCTCTGTATTTGGAATAATGCCTTATTGTTTGTGTTCACACAAATAACAAAATGTTAAATAGTCGTCACTGATCTCATAGATAAGTCATTTAAATGCTTAATTATTAATTATTTGTAAGCCGAGTTTAAAATAGGAAGTATAAAAGTCATTGTTTTATTGTTATTCAATTTTGCATGTTTTGATGGTTGCATGCATATTTTAACCATTTTTCATACATATTTGAATTTTTGTGTTGCATATAATCCGCTCTCTAATAATCTCCTATCAGTTCAGACTGATATGAGATGCGTTCTCGAGATATCGAACAAATTGTTTCGAGTCCATCAGTATAAATGACGGTAGTAAGACAGCGTTTGATTTCAAAAAAGCATAAAGACCCTGGATTCAATGTATGTAACTTCAGCTGCAGAAGTATAACTGTGTTCAAAACATTGCTACGCATACCAGTATTTGTTCCCTACGAAAGATGTACTTCTACAGCGTCCTTGCGAATCAAAATACATACATAACTCAATATTAGCTTACTTGACAATATTAAGGCTGATACCAACGTTAAAGGTCATAAATCATAGCTCTCTATCAGAGTCGAAGTTCAGAAGAACTCTCGACTCATTGGGCAGTGTCACCGCTGCCAGAAGTACGGACACGCACAGTCGTATTGCACTGCGCCGCCAAAGTGTCTAAAATGTGCCCAAGACCACATGACACATATGTGCCCTCAAACAGGACAAGAGGTTCGCAGATGTGCGAACTGTGGGGGGGACCATCCGGCAAATAGTCCGGCCGGTAGATTTACTCCGAGGAGAAATCTACAAGTCATCGCACAAAGGCGAGCAAGGTCCTACGCGGACGCAGCAAGAGATGACACCTCAACTGCCCCTGCTGTCTCGAGCTCATCTACGACTACTCAAAATGTGGATCTAACTACAGGGCTCAGGTCCCTACAGCAGATTATTAGTCTCCTGATAAGCGCCACTAAGGTATTGCAGGCGATCTTTCCGCTAAATGGCTAGGTACAATAGCAGACAGCCTGAATTCATCAAAATTCTTTTCTGGAATTGTTTGGGTCTTAGGGATGTCCCCAAAAAACGGGAATTTCATCAAGCTCTTTTGGATGAGAACGTCGATGTAGCTCTGCTGCAGGAAACATTGCTTAATCCGGGAGATCGTCTAGCTTTCCCGAATTATGATGTTATCCACGCTGATAGATTAAATGGACGGGGTGGCGGTTTGGTAGTGCTATTAAAACGCGGTATTGACTATTACAGAAGCACAAACGCTGAGATGCAGAGCATCGAGGCAACTTCGGTAGTAGTGAATATGACGGGAGGTATCTCGTTGAAAATCACATCGGTTTATGTCAGATGTGGTGCCAGGCAGCAAGAGACGGATCTGGAGGTCCTGTTTGACTGCTCGGGTCCGCTTATTGTAGCAGGGGACTTTAACTGTAAACATCGAGCATGGCACTCTAGGTTAAATTCCACCAGTGGGATTCGACTTTAAAACCATGTGATACGAAACGGCTACCTCATACACAGCACTGAGGAGCCGACTCACCACCCATTTAATCACCTTCAGGCACCAGATGTCATTGACTTCGCGATATCTAGAAACTGTAGATTCAGTGTCACTTCTCGAATCATGTACGACATTTTGAGCGATCATCTTCCTATCGTACTGGAAGTGGGCAACGAGCAACCCTTGGAAGGGGAAACTCTTCCAAGGAAAAGGGTTGATTGGGAGCTATACAAGTCGCTCCTTAGAGAGTTCCCCAATATTCCGATCATAGATGATGAGAACGATATAGATGCTGCTCAAGCGGAGTGGACAAGTTCCGTTCAGCAAGCTCTGCAGCGTGCAGCTGTACTACCAGTACGACGACATGGCAGACCGTTTCTCCATGCAGACATTCGTCAGATGACATTCACAGAGCAAATACTCTTGTTCATGAAGTGAGAAATGCTCTTCATGAATTCCGTAATGAGCAATGGAGCTACTTTCTGTCGGGGATGCTTGACTCAAGTATTCCTCTCTGGAAAGTTGCAAAGTCGCTCAGAAACGGAAAGCGAGAACAACTCCCGCACATCCACGGTCCTAGGGGCATAGTCTGTAAGACAGAGGAAAAGGTCGAGGTTTTCGCTGATGCAATGGAAAGTCAGTTCTCTCCCAACTATGACCTTGATAATGACCTCGACGAGGACCAACATATTGAAAGATCCGTCAGGAGATATTTTAGGGCCAACGGCGTCAGTGGCAGTAGTGCCTCCCTTAGTGATTTTTCCTCAGAGGAATCTTCAGATGATTCGGCACACGGCACATCAACGAGATCTGAGATTCCGCATTGCACACCAGCAGAGCTCCAAGGTCATATTAAAGACCTCAAGGTGCGTAAAGCACCTGGAGAGGATCGAATCACTAATAAGGCGCTGAAGCTACTTTCGCGGAAGTCCTTAACTTATCTCGTGGCAATAATCAATGCCATGCTAAGGACCCAGCACTTCCCAACGGCGTGGAAGACCGCTGATGTCATAATGATTCCAAAGAAGGTGGGTTCGATATTCCCTCAGGATTACCGCCCCATTAGTCTACTGTCAGCTCCTTCTAAGCTCGCTGAAAAGGTGATTCTACGTCACCTTGAAAATTTCTCGGCAGACCACAATGTGACTCCTCACGTGCAATTTGGCTTTCGGTCTGAGCATAGTACGGAGCTACAGGCCATAAGGCTTGTTGAACGAGTAACCAGCGGGTTCACCGGTAATGAAAGTACTGGCATCTTGCTACTGGATGTCTCAAAGGCATTTGACAAGGTGTGGCACAAGGGCCTTCTCTACAAATTGATCCAATCCCTTCTGGCTCATAAAACTTTTGAAATCCTTTTTCGAGTGTAGGAAATTTCGGATCAAAATTAATAACGTTCTGTCGACAACACGGCCCATCAAAGCCGGTGTCCCTCAGGGTTCGGTTCTTGGACCAGTCCTTTATTCACTTTTTATTCATGACGTCCCTTGCCCCAGCAGCTGTGAAACCTATCTCTATGCTGATGACACTGCCCTGGTGGCCCAGTCGTGCTCTGGGGATCAAGTTCACGACAGGCTGCAAAGTGCAGTGGACGAGGTATTGGAATTGGCGAATCGGTGGCTGATCAAAATTAAACATTCGAAAACGCAGGCAATCTATTGTACTAAAAAACGTAGCGGCGCCCCGTCTGAGGTTTCAGTGAATGGCGCTCAGGTACCATGGGAAAGCTCTGCTAAGTATCTCGGTATCACTCTTGACAAGGGGATAACCTGGCAGAAGCACACTGAAGCGTTAAAAACTAAATTCCAAATCTCGTTTCGGCAACTCTACCCTATGCTAAGTAGAACATCAAAATTAAGTTTGATCAACAAAGTTCGACCATACAAGATGGTTATTAGACCAGCGATCACTTACTTAAGTGCGGCTTGGTGTTTTCTCGCCAAAACGCATTTGCGTAGCCTGCAGGTTTTGCAGAACAGAACCTTGCGTACAATCACTAACGCCCCATGGTATGTTTCCAACGAGACCCTTCACAGAGACCTTGACATCACTTACCTAAGGGACTACATCAAACAACAAGCGCAGCTATGTTACAGTCCAGCAGACTCGCATAACAACCCTTTGTTGCGCGAGTCAGTAGACTACACAGTCGAGCAAGTTCGCAAGCTTACAAGGCCGCGACTCGCACTGTGAACAAAATTAAATCGTGCGACTTTAGGTCCAACCAAAATTATAATTTTTCTTCAACAGCCAATCCCAAAATTAATTTTAGGATCAATTTCAAATTGCCGAATACTAACTAGCAATGCCAAGGCACCCCTCAAATTGATGCACTTCTTTTTTCTTTGCTCTCCCTCCTTCCTTCCTTTCTTCTTCCCTTCTTTCTCCCTGACTTTGTTTGGTATCTGGGCAACCAGACCTGACAGACCTACTGACTTACAAGACTTCAACCAAGAGCAAAGGTCCTACGGACCGCTCTGACAGACAATGACGAATAGTATGTACGTTAACGAAGAAGACGTAATATTACCGAAATCAAGGAGGCCATAAACGCGCCCTACAATTGTAGGGACGACTGACGATACGGGCCTTAATATTAAGTCATCTAAGCACAAGAAACTGACATACTATGTCCACTGACAAAATATGCTCCTGTGAAATGTACCTTTTATGACATAGTACACTTTACCTCTGAGGTACAGATATATGAGTGTCTATTTTACAGGAGGAAGGTTGTTAAGCGTTTCAAGGCCTTTACCGATACCCTGTACGGACCGAGACTGCTTCACTCTACTGAAAATAAAAAAGTTCTGACTTCAGTTCTTACAGATACCCAGGGTGATTTATATAAATACGCCAAATCGTTAATATCATATATCTCAGGCAAAGATTCTGTTGGAGTTTCGCACAACAGCAAAGATACCTAGGAGTAAGGTAAGCTTAGGCGGATGGTTAAACAGGTATGAACTTGTTTTTTTCTACTTTTTTGTTTTGGTCGAAGTCGGCACCGTAACTTCCCAAACTACGAGGTGCACTCCAATCTGAGAAAGAACGGGGGAATTGTGGCTTTTGTCCGCAGCAGTCTTTCCTGCTCCAGAGATGTTTCATTGGAACCAAACAAACCGGAAGGAAATTCTGTGGCTTCGCCTCAACTCCAAAACATCACCCAAATTTATTTGCTGCCTTTATCGCTCTCCCTCGGACCATAACTAGGATAACTTACTCGAATACTTCGCCGTCCAGATCGACTTTCTGAACGTCAATTCAGCGATAGTTCTTCTCGATGATTTCAATGCCCATAATGAGCTTTGGTTGGACTCAAACAAGACCGATGCAGCAGGTCGTGCAGTCGAAGCGTTCACTCTTACTCAAGGGCTGACCCACCTGGTGACGAGCCCTACCTTTTTCCCCCGCGTCTCGTCACACGCCAGTAGCCTGCTGGATCTCTTTCTGAACACGCATCCTGTCCCTTACAGCACTACTGTCCTGTCCCCCCTGGGTAACTCAGACCACGGTGTTGTGGAGGTTAGGTTTTGGTCAGAACCCGTTGTGGCAGCAGAAACTCATACAGGCCGCAAAACTTGGCATTACGGACATGCCGACTGGGAGGAGCTCAGAGACTTCTTCTCTAGCTTTCCTTGGAAATGTGTCTGTTACACTGACGCGGATGCGTCGGCTGTATGTTCTTCGATAACCGAAATTATCCACCAGGGTCCAACGGCTGGTTTAACAAATCTTGTGACGCTGCTCGTCAGCAGAAGATCAAGGCCCACAGAACCTACTTACAAATCCCCACTGTTGAGAACAGACAAGCCGACGTCGAGTCCAGGAACAAATATAACGAAGCGGTTCGCAATGCCAAAAACCAGCATGATATAAAAGTTAGGCACAGGGTAATATCGCAGCGCAATGGCAGTCGGTCTTTCTGGACGCTGGCCAAGCAGATTGAAAAGAACTTCTCGCACAGTAGCCTTCCACCACTTACGTGTCAGGATGAACTATATGGACGTCCCTCCCAACGCCCAAGTGCCGTCAATTGAAAGGGTTACCTACACTATGCGAGAGGTAACATTCAGGCATAAGACTGTAAGAGTGCACTTGTTGCTCGATATCAACAAAGCTTCTGGTCTGGACTTGATTCCTGCCATTCTACTGAAGAGGTGTGCAGCGGAGCTTGCTCCAGTTCTTTCGCCTCTCTTCCAGATATCTTGTGAATCCGGCACGTTCCCAGAAAACTGGAAATTTGCGCTTATCCAACCCATCCCAAAACGGGATCTAAGACCGACCCTTAAAACTACAGCCCTATAGCTCTGCTTTCTGTTTTAAGTAAGATGATGGAGAGGTGCATAAATCGCGAGCTTCTGGACTACCTCGAACGTCACAGCTTGATTAGCGGCAGGCAGTATGGTTTCCGGCACCAACGATCCACAGGGGACCTCCTAGCCTACGTCACGCAGTTGTGGAGTAAACTCATTCAGTCTTATGGTGAGACTCATGTCGTTGCGCTTGACATCACGAAAGCGTCCGATCAGCTGTGGCACGCTGCTCTCTTAGGCAATCTTCCATCCTATGGCCTTCCAGAAAAGCTTTGCAGATGGCTGACTTTATCTCTGGCCGCAAGATATCCGTCGTAATTGACGGGTTCTCCTCTTCATCCCACAACGTCAACGCGTGTGTTCCCCAGGGATCGGTCTTGGCTCCAACACTGTTTCTCTTACATATCAACGACCTCCTTTTGTGCACGATCAACCCAATCCACAGCTTCGCTGATCACAGCACTCTACATGCAGGCCTCAGAGTGACAAGCCGAACTCTGCCGCTGAGCTGGAAAAAAGAAGACTAGCGACGACTTCCTCTCTGACAAGAGACCTGGAGGCTATCACTGCTTGGAGACGCAACAATCTTGTACAATTCAATGCTTCCAGAACACAATACTGTACTTTGACGAACAAAGAGCGTCCTAGCGATCATCCGGTTTCGATGGATGGCCGAGTTCTACCAAAGAACCATTCATTTCGGCTGGTCGGAGTCCAGATCACCGAGGACCTGATCTGGCACGAACACATCTCATCAATAGCAGCAGCTGCTGGAAAAAATCTAGACTATATGTTCAGGGCTAAGAAGTACTATTCGCCGCATGACCTTCTCACTCTATACAAGGCCCATATAAGGATATAAGGCCTAGCCTCGAGTTTTGCTCACACGTTTGGGGTGCTGCCGCCCCGACTACATTGTCCATGCTCGATGCTGCCCAGAGGAGGGCGGTCCGACTGATCGATGACTCTTCTCTAACAGACAGTCTCGGGACCCTTTCGCACCGGTGGGCTGTCGGCGTCCTAGCTCTTTTCTGCCGCTGCACCAACGGGCTTTGCTCCTCAGAGCTCTCTTCCGAAATGCCGCCGCGCGATGTGCCTGCCAGGCAGACCCGCCTTACTTTGGCGTCCCATCATAACCGTGTCGAACTCCGTACATCCAGAACTGGCCGTTATGACCGCTCCTTTGTCCCGAGGGTGTCCAGATTGTTCTACTAACTTTAGACAATTCAAAAATCGTATTAACAACATTTCTTTGGGATCATCATAGCAGCCGCGGTGTTCCGGCATTTAGGCTTCTGTCTGCGCGGCTGCTTCGATATATAAAAAAAAAACTTTCGTCAATGGCGCTCGCACCACCTCAATCATCAACTGCCATTTTTAATCACTATTCAGATAAAAAATGAGAAGTCAAGTTTTCTATTTCAATCATTACTTGAAAGTAATGCCTAATTATACTTCAGACTATAAGTATAAATCACAACGAGGAAATTATATTGAAAATACATTCAGGTACTTGCTAATCCTCTTGTGTGGATGGGAAGATACAGAAGAAAGGTCTTTTCGATATCAGTTCTGAAAACATATAATAACCAGACATCGTGCATCAAGAAATGCCAGATCCCAGCAGATTCTTCTTCCGGCGCTACACATAGTAGCGAACAGGCCCGGAATGAGGCTTTTTGATTGCATGCTAGCTTATACAAATCCAAAACGCGTGCAACCCATTTAGCGCTAGAGAATACAGAAGAAAAACCTAATCTCATCCTCAAGAATATGTTAAATCTCAATTTCAAAGGCTCCTAGACAGCCGCCAACTGCAAACAGTCCACTCTGTATAGCTTACGTAAGATCATAAGAGGTCTATCTGAAGTGTGTGCAAAAAAATTAATATCGAAAATTTTAGAGGTAGCACGAACCTACTATACGGTGTGTTTCCTGATTGAATATCAATAACTTAGGGATCGATGTTTGATCCATTTTAGAAAGAAAGCTACATAAATATGAACGTATGTCCTGAACGTCTTAACTTTTGAGATACGGGGTGGTAAGGTTTTCATAAATAAGTCACGTACCACTACTTATTATGATCTGTAATACCATCTTAGACATTTTAAAGAAATTTGGTACATACATGTAGTAGTAGTAGTAGCTGTAGTATATTTAGCCAAATTCCAAACTAAAGTTCACATGGCATTTCAGAAGAAAGTATAAAGTATCACAATAAATGTGAATCGAGTTAACATAGCTTGTTACACCACACTATAGATAAAACAAGTTAAAAAAGCAAGATAAAAAAGTACGAGTTCATTCAGCAGTTCAAGGTCAAAACTATAGAAAAATAGTTACTTGTTCAAACAATATATAAAAGATATAGAATAAAAAACAGAATGCATAATGCTTACTGATTTTGAAGATTTAAACATTCATTTATAGAGTAAAAACATGTCTCTGTGGCAAGACACATGATGTACCAGATTGTTTATCTCAGTAGCGTTCGTGCGAAATTTCACCTGCCTATCTTGGCAGACATTCAATGTAGACAGCAGATTTCTCTTATAACAAAAATTATTCTTAAATTCCCAATCATTCCTATACAAAGTTGATTTTCACAATCTGATGCACGGATTTCTCTTTAAAAAACAAAAAACTGTTTATCTGCCTGATTATAGCAATGTCATTAATATGACCAAATGACCATGCAGAGAAACATATTTTAGTTTTTTAACTGAAAACCGAGAGTCGAAGACATCAAGTCAGCTCATAGATGAATACAGATTTTAATTTCTTTATTTTAAGTAAAATCTACCAAATTATTTACTTATGAAAGTTTTACCACCCTGTATCCTGTAGGTGGCAGACGGTCTTTGACTGTCAAACGTGGAGGTTCCAAACGGCGGATCTCTAAGGCGGGGCCGGAATAAGTACATGATGCATCCACACATGTTCCTCGCTAGAGTCCCTATAACCCTAGCCCTACCATACCCATGGGTGTTTAGGCATCAGGCTTTCGTGGTGGTTCACATAGATAAAAACAAAATCTCAAAAGTTAGAACATCTAGGACATACGTTCGCATGAATTTTTCATCTTGAAATGCACCAAAAAATCGCTCATTAAGTATTGACCGACTATAAAATAGAATAAGTACGATTGCGATACGTGCTACATTGGCAAGACGTTAAGACGAATTAAATGCAAAACTAAGGAGCAATAAGGCTGTGTAACTAAGGGAAGAACTTCAGCACTCGGCGAACATACACATATATTTATGGGAAACGGGACATAGACTAAAATGGGAGGAAATCTCACAAATGGAGTGGTGAAACATATTTTTTTCAGATGTTTCTTTTGATTTGTTGTTAGATCGCAGATGCTCCACTTCGCCAACACACAATACAAGCAATATGGTGCCCTTGGAGTATTGCAGTACTATTTCTCGCATTTAAAACCATGGAAAATGCAGTTGTAGCACTAGTAGTCGAAGATTGCATGACGGTGACAGTTCTGTGGGTCGTCGCGTACTCAAAGTCGCTTGATGTTTTTGGAGCGATGAGCGAGCGTGACCTGCCTGGTAACATGCAAAACAACCTCAAGCTCGGTTGTCGGGTCTGAGAGTGGAACTGGCTGCCCTAGGCAGTCCTGTACTTGGCTGAGATTGTGCGGTGCCATCCTAACAAAGCGAAGTACTACCAGCCGCAAAAATATGTACTATACATCGGATCTACATATGTACTACACAGGATAAATGGATCCAAAAACCGTTTCCTCGGAAACACGTTCTCCTTTAAGGAAATTGAGATTTATAGATTGAACGACTGGAAATAAGGTAAGAAAACGTAATATATTCTTCCAGTAGCTCTTATAGCTGTAACAAACCCTCACCTTGAAACATCAATTTCTTGGATGATTTATAGGTAGGTTAAAATCAATATTACTATGACAACACACAAAATATCCCCTAAAGTATGGCGGCAACTAACGTGAAATACGTGAAGAACTTTGATAGATTGCATTTAAAGCCTACCCTCAATCAACTTGTTGAGCCTCTAACAGGGTCATGCGTCTCAAAACAATGCAATTTTCTTATAATGCAGGAAAACCAGCGTTTCCTTATCGATAAACAGAATATCACATGAATTTGATTCAGATTTCAGGAAAGAGCCTTATCAATCTAATCATGCCAGTCACTAAATGACTGTGATAGCAGTCATAAGGCTGAAAAAGATACGTCTGCTGTCCATATCTGTGGCCATAACCAACAGTAGATAACGCTGTTTCGTGCTTTTCCGCAATCATCAGAATAGTATTCTGTCCCAGTCGTTTAGAGACAGATGTCAGAAAGCAAAGAATTGTGGCGACTCATTGTCAGTCAGGGTTGCTAAGTACTCACTATGCTACCTGCATTGGCGTTATATGCAGAAACTGCATGAAAACAGGCTTAATAGGTGCATTTTGCTTTCCATGTCTGCGATTATAACAAACCATATACAACGTTGTGTCATTCTTTTTAGCATTTGGAAATTGTCTATATGGTCTATATTTTTTATTAGTTTTATTAGTTATTCGGAGATGCCTGGGAACTATAGTTTCCTGCTGCCCTACATAAACTACTCATAGGTGGCGTATCATCTTTGCTTTATTTTTAGAGCATTCATAAGCATATAATATAGAAAATTTTAACACTAAAGAGTTGCTTTAACAACCAAACATTTTAACATTTTCAGACCTACTCACTTTCACAAGAACTTCTCGGTATAATTTTTGCAGAAGAAATGTTTCTTGTGTTTCTTCAATCACTGTACACATTATTTTCTTTGAGGGCAGTGCAGTCTGTCTGTATGAATAGATTCCGAAAATGGCATTCTTTCAGAATCTGCAATAGGAACAATTCATGCAAAACTTATGGATGGATATTTTAAAGAACCAAAAAATCAGTGCCGTGTATAATTCTTTTTTTTTCTCCTTCTATGAGTGGCAAAGTCCAGAGTGAGCTTTACTGCAGCTATTCATAGTTATATTTTGTTCCCAAAAACGAAATGTTAAATCGCTCAAATTTCATTTGGGAGGATTTTGCTGATTTTTAGAAGTTCATGGTGAGTACAAAATTTGGGTTGAGGGGAAGGGAATATTTCAGTATTTTTATGAGTATATTTGAGCGCTTTTCTAACTTTGACAATTATAGGTATATACTATACATAGGTACCTATCTCAGATATATTTTCCGGACTTAAGACCTAGGATGACCTATATCGATCGATCACTCTTCTCGAAAGGATAGTCTCGGGACCCTTTCACACCGACGGGCCGCCGGTGATCTAAATCTCTTCTATCGCCATGTCATCGAATTTGCTACTCGGAGGTCTCCTCCATGATACCGCCATGCGATGTGCCCGCCAGACAGGATCCTAAGTCAGTCGTACATCCAGAACTGACCACTGTCCCTAGAGTATCCAGACTGTAGAACAATGTACCAGAGGAGGCTTTTCCTAGTTCTACTAACCTTAGGCAGTTTAAAAATCGGATTAACAGAGCTTCTTTAAGCTTCTCGGAGTACCTGCGGGTCACTGGTATTTAGGTTTCTGCCTACGCGGCTCCTTTGGTGTAAGCAAAACCAGAGTGGAAGACAATGGTCCGTAGGTGTAGCGCAGAGGAGTAACGTTTAGATCGAAAGGTTCAAATGAGAGAGGACTGAGAACTAATCGTATGGGCCCATTTGACTTTTTTTATATGCCTAAGCAGCCGCGCAGACAGAAGCCTATACGCCGGGACTCCGCGGCGGCTATGATGATCCTAAAGAAATTTGGTTAATCCGATTTTTGAACTGCCTAAGGCTTTGTAGATTGTTCCAAAATCTCGATACCGTCGGGACACAGGAGCGGTCGTATCGACCAGTTCTGAATGTACGAAGTTCGGAAAGGTTAGGATTGGAGGGCAAAGTCAGGCGGGTCTTTCTGGCAGGCACATCACGGGGCGGCATCATGGAAGAGAGCTCTGAGGAGCAAAGCCCGTTGATGTAGCGGTAGAAGAGAGCTAGGTCGCCGACGGCTCGCCGATGCGAAAGGTCCCAAAACTGTCTGTTAAAAAAGAGTCATGGATCAGTCGGACGAGTTGTGTTCATGCCAGATCAGGTCCTCGGCAAAACTCGGCCATCCATCGAAATCGGATGAGCTCTGGTACGCTTTTTGTCCGTCAAGGTACAGTACTGCGTTATGGAAGCATTAAGCTGCACAAGATTGTTGCGTCCCCAAGCAGTGATACCCTCCAAGTCTCTCGTCAGAGAGGAAGTCGTCGCTAGTCTTCTTTTTTTGGCTGTCATCAGCGAAGAGGAACAGCGCCGTAGCCAAGACCGATCCCTGGGGAACACCCGCATTTTTATGACTTTTTACCATGGGCGATCGCAGGGAATGGTCAGGGCTTCTGAAATATCGCTGCTTCCTCAAATTTGCGTATTTGTACTAGCTCACAAAGAGTTTGCTCTTGCCTATTTTACCCTCCCTTGAGAAAAACTTCTGCGGGTGCCCATGGTTTTAATCGTTGCAATCCACATTGAAGGCTGTGCAGGGAATATATCGGTTACTCGTAAAAAACTCTTAGGCTTCAAAGCAGCATTTTGGTTTGGAATCTAACTTCTGAGACTTATCGGGAGATACATTATTGTTCTAATGCATCACCCGTAATTTGACCAATTTATAAATAAGAGGAAATGGTGGTGTGATTTCTCTTTCCTCTTTTTTAAATCAAATTTATTTAATCAATTAATAATTGACTATAAATGAAATCTAAGGATCAGTCAAAGCAAAACAGCTGTCAAGTGGCGTGCAGATTTAGGCCCTAGCTCAATAAAGCGGAGAGTAGGGGAGGGGTTACGAGCGCCAGTGACTCAAGACGGATTAAGTCACAAATCCTCGAGATGCTGGTGGGAACTTGTTTTGCTTGACCACCACACAAAGAAAAGAAAATCTAATACTAATGATAAAACCTAATTAACTGTATACAGAGAGCCAAATAAAACAAAATATCCAAAAACGAATCACAATATATTGCCAAAACAAGCAGCACATATACTCCGCCACTGGAGTGCAAGTTAAAAGAGAAGATGTTATCCAATACTACCTGATAATAAAATTATGAGACCGTAATAACTAACCCTGCAAAACGTTTACCATGGTACACGTACAAAGGCTTTACAAATATAGGCCTTACAAATAGTTTAACGCCTAAACCTAAACTTATCTGGACAACGGTCTTATCTGGATAAAGGTCATCTTCCAGTTACAGTTCTAGGTACAGCTGAGATATCCACAGCTTACAAACGCTCAGGTCAAAGGCCAGTGGCTGCTTGCCTCGTTTTCAAAATTTACGGTATAAAAAAACTGTTCAAAGAAAAGGGATGGCTTGTAACAAAATCGGCTGCGAAACATCTACAAAGCAGCTACAAGACAAAGCTGGAGGAGTGTGAATGGTGATTCTCCACAATGGCTTTGCACGCTGGAGGTTAAAATCCCATAACAGAATGGGGGGGGGGTAGTAGTACCCAAACCAACACAACTAAACCTAAGGTACAAAATAAAAGGGTACTACTCCATAAACTGGAGCTTAGCGCGTTAATATCCCAAAATCTGGAAGTTAACCAATAAAATGCCCGCACACAACCAAAACTACAGCAGAAAGAAAAATGGCGCTGGACCGTCTGCGCACGCAACCCCCTAAGAGAAGGTTAAATAAGTTGGCCCGAAGAAAACACTTTTAACAGAACATCAAAAGGAACAGATAAAAACCGGTAAAGAAGGTAAACATTCATATATGGCTAGTAAGTATAAACATCATAAGATGGCGCTCTGGTTTCAGATGGGCAGATTGTAGGCAGAAACAAATCTGTCGACGAGGAACCAACAATATTTACGAGGAAATTTGTAAGATCGTCGTTAATAATACTATAACATTAGTGTCCAAAAGATTTCAATACAATACTGAGTCGCTGAGAATGACGGATATAATACGTGTGAAATCCTACAATAAATAAACTATGAAATTTGACAAAAGAAAATCATTGAAAAGCGTTTGGTCTAGGAATAATCAACAAAGAGAAATATAAATTACTCATAAGTGGTCAAAATAGTAAAAAGCAGGGTTACGTGATTTTAGCACGTGACAATAAATAAAATTGCAGAAGATGTAATGATGACCTTACCAACTTTGACCATAGTCGACGATCTCTTTTTGGAAAATGACATACATCTATCTCCCCATTACATGATGCAGTAAATAGTATCTCAATATGGATCAAGTTTTGCATTATCCGACCATCTATCGTTAAATTATACATGAAAAGTACAACTGAATGGAAAATATCGCCAACCGCTTAAAAATGGAAATAAATTTGAAAGTAAAATTTTTCCATCAGCTAATGTTAGGGATATCTTATTCAGATCCCGCTGCTGAATATGTAACAGACGGCCGAAAATTAAAATTTTAAGGTGTTACTTGCGTTTGTTCACAATTTATAGCAATGTCTGGAGTTTTTATATACTCAAGGTATTGTACTGACACACGTTTTTATGCAATTTCAACGAAGTCTATTAAGCTCGTGGGATAATCCATATGGCATTTAATTGGTATCTTACGAATATTATGATATTTTCTCGTATTGCTTTCGACAGGAATTTATGAAGATCTTTGAAAAGCTATCATAATCTAACGCCCTCGTAACTTGGAGCTTCAGTGACGATGGGACAGCTTTGCAGAGTCCACGCTTAGGCAACCACTTACGCGACCGTGCGTCAGCGCTTGCAGGCTTAGCCGATGTCTAAGAATAATTAAGAACTGTGTGAAGGCACCTGCTGCCATCTAAATCACTTCCATGGAAGTTCGCGGAAATGCTAGAATATTTCTCGGCTCGTTGATAGGGCCATAAATATCCGACCAGATGGCGGCACGGGGCAGTCGTAGTCGAGTCAGCAGACCCAGTCGACCCAGTGGACAGCGAGCGCAGAGTTACGATGGAATAATAACCCAGTCGATATAGTTGTAAGTTTGTTAGAAATTAGTTGCAAGTGTGTAGAGTAATAAATTAGACTTTGGACAGTACAAACGGTATTTTCGTTACATATGAAAGCTTACGGATAGGCTTTCGGCTAACATTTTGAAACTTTTTCTGCGAATATTTTCCGAATTACAGGGACTCAAAGATATGTATTTCCATTCCTATTCTTGCCCCTACTGACCACTTCACTAGGATTGTAATTTGTCATACGTACGCGGTAGCCCAAACTTACATGCATGGAGTATTGCCCCAAGACGCAAACTTTTTCATAAAACAGTTCAGGTTCCGGTGCAAGTCCTTTGGTATAAATGTCCGTATTTTCCACTGCATATTTGAATAGACCTGAATTACGTGTTTTTGAGGACTCTGTACAGTTTATTGACTCAACAGTTTCAGGAATTGGTAATCTAGGAAGCAATCGAAGATACATTTTCTGAAAATTCTGTAATCGGTCTTTTGAAGACGCCGAATTACTGGATATCATCCTTTCATCACAAAGAGGTATGCAGATCTACCCAAATATGTAATAAAAAAGCAACTTTGCTATTGAGTTCATTAGTCAAACACCCTGTACAATCCCGATTAATCTTAAATTGTATTCCCACGGGGACGGTGTAGGATAACACTGAACAGTTTTTGCAATTGTTTTGTGTCTTGGAGCAGAGCTCCATTCAGGCATATTGGAGCCACCCCGAACTTGTGTCGGAATTTCAATGCTGTAACCAGTAGAGTTCACAATAAAAACATAGATAAATTTCAAACTGCAACTTTATACAGGGTGTTCGAAAAGTAGACGGATATATTTCAGAGGGGGATTCCTTGTTAAGAAATATGAAAAAAAGTTCCTATAAATATGGGTCAGGAAATACAGAGTTTTCAATATGCAGGGTGATAGATTTAACTTTTTTTATTAATACCTTAAAAAATATTTACTCGATTCCGATGAAATTTGACAATACTATTTGTTGTTTTAAGAGGCTAATTTATCCTAAAATAGATTATAATTATGAAGTCCAGTGGAGTCCCGGGGGCACCTTAGCGAATATGATTGACAAAAAATGTAAGCCACTGCCTTTTTTGTGACTTTAATATTTGCTGTTTGATTAATCATCTAGAAATACAACTTCTTTGCTGCTTGTATCTTTTTCGTATCTTACTTCGTTTTCTAGCAAAAAAAATTAATACTGTTTTATTGTTACTGTACATTTGTTTATTTCTTTTGCTAAAAAAACAAGTGAATTGGAAAACAAAAAATCATTTCTGCATGGATTTTTGCCATTTGCACGTCAATTCTTCTAGACAAGAATTATTCACGTTATTTTTTAAGATATTAATTTTTTATCTTGAAAACTGCATTTTCGGACTCATATTTACAGAAACTTTCTTTTCATATTTTTTAACAACGAATCACCCCCTAAAATATCTCCATCTATTTTTGGAACACACTGTACATCATGTCCTTCTAGACAAGAATTATTCACGTTATTTTTTAAGATATTAATTTTTTATCTTGAAAACTGATTTTCGGACCCATATTTACAGAAACTTTCTTTTCATATTTTTTAACAACGAATCACCCCTAAAATTACTCCATCTATTTTTGGAACACACTGTACATCATGTCCTGAACCCAAATTACGCTGTAATTGGGTACGAGCAGCCCAGCTTTACGTTCTTACTTGAGGAACAATGTTTGTCCCGGTGACAGTTTTGTTCAACGTATTGAGATCTACAGCTTACTATTTTTTTTAAATAGCCGAAAGCCGTTCCCAATAATATTTCTGCGAGTAGATCCACCATCCTGAAATTGAAATATTTGGTTGGGAAATCCATAGCTTCCGTCGCGTCGTATGGATGCCTGCCCTATTATCCCATTTCGTAAACGCAGTCTTGAATTGTTATTGCAAAATTGGAAGGTCTTTAGCAAGAAAGCTAGTAATTCCATAGTTTATCGTATTCAGGCGTTCGATATAGAAGATGAGAGCCATCCTCCAGACGTGTTGTGGGAAATAAACATTTACCTCCAATGTTGCGCTGGTAACACCTTAAATGAATATTTGGATCACACAACTGGCTGAGCTTTCTTCAGACAGACGATTAGGTAACTGTTCAGGAGATGAACTTGACAAATTGAAATCGATTAGTTCTAGGTTAGGCGTTAACGTAAAGCGGTGCTGGTGGCTCCGAATTCATATGTTTCGCACCTTCCTTTGGCGATCATCTTAGTATTCACGTGACGTGGAGAATCATGTTTCTTGTATAGTAGATCTCATCTCGGATTCACTAATTGGAGCCAACGTTGCTATCATTCAGCGCCAACGTTAACCATCCCTGGCCAATGCGTATTCACATTGACATAACATCAATCAAAACAGCGCACAAAAGCGGTTCCGGAAAAGGGTGCGAAATGGATTTTTAATATAGGAAAATAAGTGAATATAAGTAACAAAGTAACAATCATCCATCCATCTGGTATTTTCTAGAAACAGTGGGAATCAAGAGATCAGAACGATTTTTGTATACAGGGGCCATTCTATAAGTAGCTGTCGGACAACTCTAGGGTACTGTGAAATCTGGAATTACATGGGGTTCAATGGGTATCTCCTTTATTTGAAGCCCTAGCAGATACGAGGCATTTCCCGAAACCCCCTATGCGGTGTTGCCAGATTGTATATACTTTCCCAAGACTAAGAGAAAACGTAGACTTGGCAACGTCGTACCCTATTATGCCATAGGAAGATAAATATCGCACATACATTCTTACACCTGCTTAAAGTATGTTGGTACTCTATGGACTCCCTTACGTAATACGACAATTTAAAGCGGTGTAAGGGTAAGGGTAGAACTAATCGAAATAACATATTTGTTTGGCGGAAGGGATTTTCGTGCAGTACAGTGCAATTGGTACAGCAGCCGCGTGTGCCTTGACATGAGTGAGCCAAGGCAGTACTCGTTTCATTGCTTCACGTGATTTTTATAGTGATAAATTGTTAATTTTGTTATTACTATACAGGGTGTTCCTTAATGATATGCGAATATTTAAAGGTGTGAATCTACATGAAAAATTAATGTTAGTTTGCTTTATAAACTATGGGCCAAAAATGTTTCCTTACAAAAACTCGCGGATTTGTAAGCTTTTTCATGCACCTTCCGAATAATTTGAAATACTGATTACATCGTTTGAGGCTTCCAAAAAAGCGCCACCTAACAGATAAAAAAAAGGACTAAACTGATAAAACTAAGCTCCATTAGAAACGAACATCAAAACCCTTTTATGTGTGTCGAAGAAGGTGGATGTCCATAAATCCAATCTGAAGTGACACTACTTTGAACCCTCCCAACTCCCTAAACCAATCGAGTAACGATAAAATATTGTTGACAAAACAGGCCAAAGAACAGGTAATAATTAAAAAAGCTATGGCCTCTTTTTCTCGAACTCAAAATGAAACACTTCTCGACTTTTCACTTTTCATTGTCTCAATACTCACAAAACTTACTTAAGCTCAAGAAATGAGCAAACTTTGCAAGCATATTGAAGATACCATGGAAAAATTCTGTCAAGTCTCTTGGTGTTACTCTTGACAAGGGGATGACTTGGCGGAAGCACACTGAGGCTTGTGCTATGCAGAATCTCAAAATTAAGTTTGATCAACAAAGTTCGGCTATTAAAATAGTTATTAGTATATTTGTAATCTGCAGGTTCCGCTCCAACGAGACCCTTCACAGAGACCTGGACATTCATTGCCTCAAACAACAGGCGTAGTTATAGTCAAGCGGATCGCACAGCAACCCTCTGCTGCGTGAGTCAATTATAGGCAAAACCAAAATTACAATCTTCTACACATGCAATTTCCTAAATTGACTAGATCAATTCAAAATCACTGACTACTAGTTAACAATTTCAAGACACCCCTCCAACAGACGCACTTCCTCCTCTTTGCTCTTCCACCTTACTTCCTTTCTTTCTTCTTCCCTTCTCTCTTTCTGACTTTGTCTGGTATCTGGACAACCAGACCTAACAGACCTACTGGCCTACAATACTTTAACTAAGAGCAAAGCACCCACGAACAATGACGAACAGCGAGAAGTATCGAAAGACATGAACAAAACAGACAACTATCTGACAACCAACTAACGAAACAGCTAACCTAGTACTGGACAATTAACTGATAACATAACTAACCTACAATTTGGCAACACATGACATGAGACTCAAAAGTATATGGCCTAAATTAAACAGGGTCAGCTACAGACTTGTTGGTGACGTTCCAAGCAAAGGATCTGGAACAAGCTGCTCTACTTTTTTCTGTAATAAAAAATCAAGTTAGAGAGTCGGAATGAAGTATAATACATTTACCCATTGCCTATTCAAAAAACAAACAGTGAAGAATTCTCACTCTTCGGAGATGAAAAGCTGGCATATCAATTCGATTGAGCTGTTTTACTGGAGAGAGGGTTAAATTGATGTCACTCATCTAAAAACACTTCAAATTCGGATAAACAGGAATTGCCCATCGCCTATTGAAATCAATTGAAATCTCATTAAAACAGTAACCAATAATGGTTATACCTATCACGCGGCATTGAGATGCATCAACACACAATCAATTAAGATCTTTTATTCATTTTTTATTGGCTAGGTCATGTTTAGGTCTGAACCGATTAGATGCGTCCGCATAAAGACAGCTGCATATGCAAACATCATTTTTAGATTCAATCTACAGTTACATTATTCACGCATTTATAGAGCTGGGCATCATAAGGAGTCGTTATGTCTCACTGGTTATACTAGGTCCAGGTCACTTAACTTTACCTAGCCCAATAGACCCCTGGATCAAATGCAATTTATACAGATAGAGGATATAGAGTCGTTAAACTAGGGCTGCCTACATTTTTTTGGTACCTCAGCCAAAACCACGGTTTTTGGCGGGTAACAGTAGAACTACAATAATCACTTGCAATTCATCTCTCTTTCACATACATATGCAACTGGCCTAGATACGACGTTTGCTTCTGTAAACTCAAAGACATGCGTAAGTTTGTCCCACCGTCCTGAATATGTTCTTGTCAATATATGAGTCTTCCACATTTATGCTTGCCACTGTCAGTATGACAACTTGCTTCTCATGGGCGTTCGATTTGCGTTTAGCACTGTTGATCTTCGATACACACATAGTAGTGCTTGAAGATACTACTATTTTCCACAACTTCATGTGTGTGACTGTGTGTAAAAGCGAGTAGTAGCTGCGTTGCGGCTTAGCTCGTGCAGTGTACAATTTCCCTTAGGGAGGTCAAGCTACGCGCATGGTATCATTAGTCAATCTAATTATTTCGTATGACGCTACCACCAAAAAACGTGAAAAGAACTATACCTACGTCTTAACAATCTTACCGGTTAGTTGTTGTCTGCAATAGATTGGCAACGTTACCACGGAGACATACTTATTTATCACTCTGTACAATGTAAGTACGTCCGATACCTAGAACGTATGAATGGTTAAAACGCCAACTCAATGCTGACTACAATATGCTCCATAAATCGGTATTTTTTTACTGGGATTATGCCATATTATTTATATCGAGCTTCCGTTAAGAAATCCATTCATCTCCATTGAGAATATTTCGTATAAACTCTACATACAGGGTGTTCCAAGTAAAACTGCAGTGATCGATTACTCAAAAAAGGTGGCCTTCGACACTTATGAAAATGTGTGCCTGTGGTATAACTGATGAGACCAAACTATTTTCGAGATGGTAGCACTTTCGATGTCAGACCTTTATCCTCTACATTTATCATATGGCGACAATCAACTCCAAGTCTATGTTGATGAAAACACATATAATGAAGTGACGAAAGGTAAGAAAATCTTAGCCATTAACTCAATAAATATGTGTTGATTATAGTATAAACTCTTAATAACAATATCAATATATCACCGGTATTAAGGATTATTGTATTCCAATCCTCGTGTTCACCTTCAAAGGCAATGAGCCTTGTTTGCTTTATGTGACTGATTGTTGTAATAATTGCATAAATATTCCCAAGTAAATAGACCGGTCCGAAATAGACCTTATGATTTCCAAATACTGTTGAATAAAGTCAAAATAGCAATTTGATTTTCTCTGTCCACATTTATTTTTCAGTATTAATTGTTCCAGATTGTAATACATTGGATGCCTATGCAAAACAAGTTTTTGAAAGTGCCAAAAGCAATGAGATCACTACTGAATGTGTAAGTGCTAAAAGCACCGAATTTAAGTGGACTGAGAATCATACAAAATGCGTTTTAGAAATTCGATTGAGAAGGGAAGACGAGTTTGCAAATCCAAAGTGCAAAAAAATAAAACTCTGGAAGCTGTTGCCGATATATATATATATATATATATATATATATATATATATATATATATATGAAACATTAAAGCTTCCGCCTTTTGTTGGGTACTTCGACAAAATTTAAGCAAAGAGGACTCTTTATAATTTTTTAATTCTCTCTAGCTTTCAATGGACTTTGCCATCATCATCAGGAGCTGCAAATACAATGATAACAGTAGCAACAATAGTGTAAAATGAATTTAAATTGACTTAACTTACAGTAGTATGTGAGGATGTTGCTAATTGTTGTTTACGTAGGTATGGGATGAGGGAAACGCCTAGTAACATGGTGAAAGCTGGATAGATGGTACAATGGTCAAAATTATATAAAATATGACAAGAACAAGTTAAAAACAGATTAAATTTTTTTTTAAAAACATTAGAGCATTACATCGTGAACCCACTTGATGATTGCACAAATTAGTGGTCATGGAATAATGAGTGAGATGAAACCCTTTGACAGAAGGCCGAAGGATGTCAATGTCTGTGTTGAAAGATGGAACGAATTGTGGGCGTGTGCCAAACGTTGCCAAATCACTTCAGATGATGTGATTTTCAGAATTTTATGTAAGAAATTGTTAAACCGACCAGAGGCAGTTGAATTAACTATATTTTAATTAATGGGAAATTAAATTAACAATTATTATTAAATCGTGAGAAGAAAATTATTAGAATTTGAGTGGAATGAAGTTTATTGATGGAATCGACCAAGAAACAGATTTATATTTGGTTGCAGTTGTTGCAATTGATGGAGTAGACTGTGTTGGTTAAGCCAAGCAGCGGGAGTCTGTCTTTCATTTTTGAAAAAATGCATTTTATAGTGAGGACGGATTTGCAAGCAATTAGAAAGTTCAAAGGACTGCACAATCTGATCAGCTTAGGGGTCAGTTCCTTGATATAGGGCAGGACAGCAAAACCAGGTCTGGAGTCCGGGTTGGTGCTTGTACTGTTTGCATTGATGCTATTGTTGGGAATTACATCAGTTCCGTTATTAGGGGTTGTGCGACTATTACCTGCATCATCCCAGTTCGGCAAAATATTGGAAGGTGAACTAAATAAGATCTTGTTAATCAGACACTTCGGATAACCATTATTGATGAACAGTTTTGATAGTTTACGTAAATTTGTGGTGTGGAAAGTATTATCTGAGATGCTGATTACCCTTGTTTTCATCTGTTTTACCAAGTTGATTTTAATCCCTAGCTTATGGTATGACCTAAAATTGAGAAACCGACCTGAGGCCATAGGTTTCTGGTACCAGTCTACCAGTAAACTAGTGTTGTTGGTGCGGATGAGTCTTGTGTCTAGAAAGGGGACAGACAGGTTCTCATCTTCTTTTTCAATAGTAAATTGGATGTAGGTGTTGAATTCTCTGACAATACCATCCAGACCTATGGAGGGGAGGCATAAAATAATGTCATCTACCTTTTCTTTTTGAAGAAGAGGTTATAGGGTAGTAACCCTAATAGCAGTAATTTTTCACCTAACTGGTCTAGACGACAATGACCACGTCTCAAGTTATATATACAGGGTGACTTTGAAGTTGAGTCATTAATTTTCAGATAATGATTGTAGAAGGAAGATAAACCAAAATATGTGTGTAAAAATAAAAAAAAAATTAAAAAAAATGTTTACCTTGTTTTATAAAGTATCCTCCCGACAAGTATTTCAGTGCGGACCTGTATTTGATCGTGAGGTCCCCTGTGAGGTCTTAAGTCACCTGATTCACGAGCCCGTTGTACTACATTAACAAAGGCACGAGGGGTTGGTTGCACTCGATTGGGAAACCGATCCGCATAAACATGTGCCATTTTTTATTTCGTTTGAGCCACGCAACAGATACCACTTTCACTGACACTGACTGTATACAAATGACTGAGATACTTGTAAAAACATCGTTCCAAATTCTTTCGCTTTTTTGTTTCCGATGCGATGAACCGATACGGCGGATTATATCCGTTGTCGCCAAACACGAGTACCTAATATTATTATTGAGACAGGGCGGTACTCAAAGTTCCAAAGGGCTATAACTTTGTTACTTTAATTTTACCAGAAAAATGGTAAAGGAAAAAAACATTTCTGTTGATCAGATCTACTCACTGTTATAATAAATGACTCAACTTCGAAGTCACCCTGTATATATATATATATATATATACAGGGTGTTCCATAATCATTGCGACAAAATGATAGGGGTTGTAGAGGGCATCAAAGTGAACAATTTTGCCTTATAAACCCCTGTTCGGAAATATGCCGTTTGGGATGCAGCAAAAAAAAAAGATCAGTTTCTTGAAACAGCTTACCTACAGTAATTACTCAAAGTGTCCTCCACCTTGCTCAATACACAGCTGTGCACGATTGTTCAATGATCGGCGAACTCTGTGGCATACCCCCGGTTTGTCCTGAACATGTGCGGACGCGGCCATCACTCTTCCCAGTAGCTCTTGTTGGTTGGGAACAGTAGTTTCGTACACTAAAGCTTTCAGATGGCCCCAGAGAAAATAATCCAGTGGGGTCAGGTCGGGTGACCGCGCAGGCCAAGGCACAGGGCCACCTCGGCCTATCCACCTATTTGTCGTCCAAATACTGCCGCACTTGTAAAGAAAAGTGGGCTGGAGCGCCATCGTGTTGAAACCACGTGTTGGCTCTTATGTTCAGTGGCACATTTTCTAATAGTTCCGGTAGCACATGCTGTAAGAATCGACCATAAGCATGCCCATCCAAACGTGGTGGAAGCAAATATGGCCCGATGATATGCTCGTCCACAATGCCGCACCAGATGTTAATTGAAAACTATGTTGGTCTCTATGGATGGCTATGGCATGAGGGTTTTCTTCATCCCAAATGTGACTGTTACGGCTATTAAAATAACCGTCCTTTGTGAAACAGGACTCGTCAGTGAACAAAACGTAGCGACCAAAGTTTGGTTGCCTCAACTCCTGCTGCAGCCACCAACGACAAAAACGTCGACGCGGCAGATAGTTTTCTGGACCCATGGCTTGGACTTTTAAAAGGTGGTATGGGTGTAGTTGCTGGTCATGGAGAACCCGCCAAGCAGTAGTTTGAGACGCTCCCATTTCATGTGCAATAGCACGCACGCTTGTACGCGGATTGGCCTCTAGTTTGACGCACCACTCAGATAAATTAAATGAATCGGTGTGGAGAATTTACGATAACAAAAATGTAAACACAGCAGGCTTTTTTTTACAAATCGGCGAGACCATGAAATGTGCTAGACGAACATTTTGCAGCTGTTGAATTTTTTGTTTCTCTTAAGGTAAAATTAGCGGTAGTGCTCAAACGGCATATTTACGAACAGGGGTTTATAAGGCAAAATTGCATATTTTTATGCCCTCTACAACCCCTATCATTTTGTCGCAATAATTATGGAACACCCTGTATAAATATTTTTTTCTGGTATTCTTGCTTTTGCTGTATGATTTGTAACGGGTTTCTTATAGTATGGAACGTATTTTATTGGATTGAAGTATTTGGGTAGCAAATGGTACAGGCTGGCCAAAAAGAGAGAATGATAATTAGATCTGAGAAAACTCAAAAGGTCATTTCTTTGATTGGAAACCAGATTTCTTATAACCTTACGCATTGATAATAAGGTTAATTTTGGATGAGGTTACCGTCATCGCAAATCAACAGTTATCAAGATTTATTGAGTGTTTGTTTCGCAAATGCTCTGTTAGTCTTCATATGGTACAGGCAAAAATACAGGAAAATATTTGTTTTAATTTGGGATATCTCAAAAACGTTTAGACTTAGGTATATGATATAGAATGTTGCGTAGAATCCAAAAATTGAATAATATACAGAATGCTCTATTAAAAAAAGCAGGTTGGTATCTACTACTAGTACAACGAGAAGAACCACTATTTTAAGAACCTTGTAACCAAAATCATCCCATCGGTTTTAGTATGTACTCAAGTTTTCGTAATTGTCAACTTCTTGAGTAAACGTGCCACGTCTTTTTTTGGTTAATTAACAAAAGACAATGATAAATGCTATCCAGCGGTTGGTCCAAGCAAAACTATTGTCTAGTGGTGTGCAAATTTAGGTACTAGCTCAATAAAGCGGAGAGTAGGGGGGGGGGCTAAGAGCGCCAGTGACTTAGGACGGATTAAGCCACAGCTCCCCGAGATGTTAGTCGGAACTTGTTCTGCTTGACCACCACTCAAAAGGAGAATCTAACAGATATGACGAAATGTAAGTAACAGTACACACAGGGAGAGCCAAATAAACAAGATATCAAATGAATCACAATATATTGAATAATAAAAAAAAAACACATGTGCTCCACCACTGGAGTGCGAGTAATAGAAAAGAGAAAGGATGTTATAAATCTTAAATACAAGCTGACGAAATTATTTTTCGAGATTACCCCGCGAAACATCTACCATTGAACTTATCTGTAGGTCTTCTTTGTCAGGCGCGGCCGGGATGTCCTCAACTCTGGTCAAAAAGTGGCCAGTAGTGGGCACGCCACTGAGCAGGTTCTGCTTGCCTCGTTTCTAAAATTATGATATTAAGAAAAAAAACTAGAGAGAGAAAGACTGTTTAAAAATCTACTCTACTCTCTGTCTGAGATAAAACTACTCATTGAAAACAATCGCACTTGAAGCAAAACCATGTACATTTTTTTGTACAAGGAAAGTAAAGCAAAGGCAAAAAAAGATAAAAATATACTAAACTAATATACCCTTGTTCTAAAAAGTTATGGCAGCTCAAAAATCAAAATCATGATCAATGTAATAGAAGGTGCCATGTAGGCACTGCCCCCATATTTGAGTGTCCAATAAAATCAAGAAGTCTCTAAGAATTTCAATAAGCAATAATAAATATATAAAAATCTATGAAATTGTTAATTAGAATGATATTTTACCTGTTCACATCAGGGTTTTTTTTTTCAAGGGGATGGCTTCCACCAATTTGCAAAACTGCAACAAGATGCAACAAACTGGAGGAGAAAGGATGATGATTCTCTTCCGTTTCTATTGACTAAAAGTAAGCAGATATTGAACGAACGTCATCAGGACACGCATTAAAGCACGTGGTCCGAAGGTATATAGAAAAATAACTTACCGGTGAGAGTCAAAATCCCATAAAAAATGGAAGACCGAAACCAAAATAACTAAACCTATGTTACACAAAAAAAACAGTGGTAGTCCATGAATTGGCGCTTGGGGCCTAATATCCCAGAGTCCGGAAAATAACGAAACGACCCCTGCACCACGACCTCAACGGAAACAGAAAAGCGAATCACGCAGAATACGTAACGTTCTAGAAGGACGAATCTTGAGTGGCCTCGAAGAAGATATGTTTTATAGGAAGCCAACTAACGGAGAAAAACTACAGAGTTTTTTGCTGATCGTCAACACCATATTGAATCGCTGAGAAAGAAAGATATAATACGAGTGAAATTATACAATCAATAAACTATTAAGTTTGCCAAAAGAAAATCGTTGAAAAGAGTTTAGCGTAGGAATAGGCAGTCTAATATTAATGAAGAGAAATTCAAGTTACGGATAAGTGATAAATAGTAAAAAAAAAAGGTTACGTGATTTTGGCACGTGACAAACGATCGCTACAATTATATGGACATGGGTTCATCAGGTTATATACAGTATAATATATATACCAGTACAGTAAGAAGAGCCAAAAAACGTAAAATACAGGGGCTTAGAAAGAACTATTGCATTTTGATTTGCACTGTTATGTTTCTGGCTATATTGTCTTAAGCAAGTCGCGAAAACGTAGGATAACTCTGCAATATTTTTAGCTATATTGACGATCTTATAGGAAGTCTTGTCGCGAACAAATTCACTCATATTCATCTTCAATGCATGGCATACCGATAGTTTTCCACTAAAAAGTGCAAAGGTCATAAGTTTTTTTTTTGAGTGTTTACAATTTTTCCTCTCAATTCCCCCAATCTGGGCAATCTTCCGCACAGAAACACACAAAATGGTATTCCTGACCACCATACTTCGAAAAGTCTGTCAATCAGTTTTTAAATCCGAATGACTTCTCTGCTAACTTTTATGCATTTCTACAACTTTCTTCTAAGGCCAAAATGTGACTATACATTATAGTTGCAGCTGAGACTGTGGCTTATCCATTCACACGTTAGTTGCCTAAGTTCGATTTTGCAGAAGTATTACACCAACACACCAACACAAAGTAAACAAAAACGCACAGCATTGAAATATAGATTAGTCATTTGGGCACCGAGTTTTAGTCAATTCTAGGTGTGACCTCGACAGAACACAATGCTTAGATAAGTGCAATCGTCAAAAATTATTTTTTTACTAATTAATAATGTATAAGGAACAAATATTCTTTAGATTCCTATCCGATTAAAATGAAGATTTTCCCAACCCACCTCAGAACAGGAAAGGCAGTAGCAGTTTGTAGTAGTTTTGTTACAAAACATTTTTGCAGTGGTTTTGCATTGTTAATAATGCGATGTGAGTGAAAAATAGATACTCATTAGTATTCGAACTTGAGTCTCAAGAATGAATTTGTATGAATAAACAGGATGAAACTACATTCATAAAACATGTTTTGGCAGCCTCTGTTAGTATGAATTTTTAGAATAGTTTAAGGCGATACGGTACTTTTCGGCGAGGTTCTTTGAAGATTAATTAATCCGTAAATTATTTCTTTTAATGGTGTGCTCATAGACTGTGAATCGCAAGAAATCAGTTTGTGACTTGTTAGAGCAGCATCCCAAAGAAGGCTGTATCAAAATGTTTAGAAAATAACAATGATACATAAAACTGAAGATATTTTTCAACAATTAAACTACGATTAAGGCTTCATTATACTGGTCATCCAAGTCGGTATCGTATTATGAGGAGCCTCGTAGCAGCTGCGAAAAACAGGTTGCTTACACTGGGATGGTTCAACAAATGGTAAAAATGTATTGCCCCGGCCAAGGTTTCTTAGTCTTTTTAGATCCTGAGGAACGAAAAAGGTTTTTTATGAACTTTTCTCTAGGTTGATATTTTTCGAGATATAATAGATTTACTATTTGAAAAAGTGCAAAGTATTCAATTTTCGGCCCCGTAAAGTAATATGACAAAACGAAAATTTCCATGTTGCCAAAATCCATAAGAACTCTTCAGACAACCACTCCCACTCAGTGATTGTCCGCTAGTGCTGGCGGCTTCCCATATTCTGCATCTCGCCCGACCTCACACAGAGTGATACGCATCTTGCTGGCCCATATATTCGACTGGTACCTTGTTTTCACCACATTTTTTGCAAAAAAACCAAAAATGTGTATGAAATAAATAAAATATCAACAACTAACCATGGACAGCTGTTTTGTGGTGTTTGGCAAGTAATTAACATGGTGTCTGGGATAACAAACAAATGGATAGCAAACTATACTAAAAACTGTTCTTTATCCTGTTTGCTACTACTTAATATCTTTATAAAATTTCTGCATGAAATCATTTCAGTATTTGTATACTTATTTATTTATACGTTCATTTTAGTTTGATCGAAATATTATTTTCACTTTTACGATAAGCTTAAACATTTTTATTGTACACGAAAGCCAAAAAGCAAAAAAGTGCAAATCAAAGTGCAAATCTTACACTGCTAAACACATAACAGTTGTATGTTCACGTTACTAGGCGAGAAATCTACAGCAGCTATTGTTATACTGAAGCTAAAAAGTGACAACTGTTGCATTGACAGAAAAGTTGATGTACACATGATGCTTCACGAAAAAAGCAGCACTGTCACCAATACACCATTAAACATTTCCTGAAAAAACAAGATATTTTAGTAACACTATATTAAAAAAAGTGGACGAACGAAAGTTGATGACACTTGTAGAAGCTCAAAATTGGTTTCCAGTTTACGAATCTAATAACGTGCGCTCAACTACCGATAATTTTTTAAACATACTGCAAACATATATAGATGACAATACATTTAACATCAAAATAAAAACATAAGAAAAGAAATGTAAGTCTTGGATTACAAATGGTTTGGTTAATTCCAAAAAAAAACTCTACCATTCAATGCTAACAAAATCCGTCTAAAAAAAGTATCGCAAGGTTTAAGACTTATAAGAATACCTTGAATAATCTTATAAAAATTAGAAAAACTGGACGTGCATGAAAAATATATCGCAACCTGTAGTTAAATATAACGTAATAAGCAAAATTGTTGAAAAATTCATGAAGAAATAACACAAGAAAAATATCGCAGAAGAGTTCAATGGACATTTCATTAATGAGTTAGAAAAGCTCACTGAAAAGAATACACCTATCCAATGGTCAACAAGAAAACCTGATAAACAAATATAGTCAGTATTTCTAAGAAAAACTACCTCGAAATAAGTGACAACAGAAATTCTGAGTTTAAAAAATAGTAAAGCACCTGGTGTCGATGGCATCGGCGCTGAACTTTTGAAAAAAAAACATCTGTCCTTCATAATATTAACCTCTGCTTTACTACAGGAGAGTTTCCACCCATACTTAAATCAGCCGTCATTGTTCCGTTGCTCAAAAAATGTACTAAACTAGAAATGGATGATTACAGACCAATCCCGCTTATCTCAAGAACATCAAAAAAATAGAAAAAATTATCAAGTAGAGACTTACACATTTTATGACTAAGTACAACATTTTAAGTAACAGTTTGGCTTCAAAGAGAACCTATCTGCTCAAGATGAATGTATGAATTAATCAATGATAAAGCTCCATTAGCGTGCTAATTCGTGGAGTTAGCTAAGGCCTTTGATACGGTTAGTCATACAAAACTCTTAGAATCATTTAGAGTGGAACGGTGTAAGAGGTACACCACTGAACTTGTTATATAGCTATTTGAGCAACAGGAAGCAATTTATAAAATTTAAAGACACAACTAGCGACTTCAGGGAAGTTGGATACCGTGTTAGTTAGTTAGGTTAGTGTATTGAGGCCGATCCTATTCAGCATATACATAATTTGTTCTTGTACTATACATAAAGCTTCAAGCTGGGGTGTATCAACTGACTTAAATGCAAGATTATTTTAAAAAGATTTTGTTCTGTAAGTGTCATTTACCTGAGTACAATTCGCTGACCATTTCGATGTACACTAATAACCCAGTCATTGTGCAAAGTGCAAATAGTATAAAGTATTTAGGTGTTTATATCTACAGGAAGCTTAAATGAGATATACATATTGACTGTCTTGTAAAAAAGCTCAGAATGCTGTTGCCCAGACTTAGACAATTAAAGGAACAAACGACTTTCCTGTAGGAAGTTCGTTCCAAATTATATGAGCTATACTATTACTAATTATTAGTCATTGGAATCTAAGAAATTTAATTCACTTTACAAAGGTCTGTTATAGAACCTAGCAAATATCTCGGACTTTTTTGTCCAGCCTGCTAAGTTCATTATATTATCAATGCTCATTCCCGCTCTAGCAGCCGCTGACGTTGTTGCATGTCTGCCACTGTGTCTTTCAAATTGGTCAGGATTTATAGCACTACTTTTCATTACATCTTTTATCCAGCGGCTTATAGATTGCGGAGATGCTTTATGAACAGGATTCCGATAGATTAAAATTTGGTATTCTTCGTTGCCCCTAATTGATTGAGTTATCTTCAAATACCTAATTAATGTTTTTACAATACATAAGTCCGGAAGATCGATAAATAAATCAAATTTCAAAACTGCCTGTTGACGATTATACGTATATTTTGATGTCTTTAACATATCGGTAATATAAATATTTATACCATTTTTTCTATGTACAACATTTTTAACTTTAATTTTAGAGGTAGTTTGTAATCGATGCCCAGAAGCCAACATTAACAACATTGCCAACTTTTTTACCATCTTTTCTAGTGATAAAGTTTCTAATGGGTACCATTTTTCAATATAATCTAATACTACCATGAGATCCCAGGTAGCATTATATCTAGGAAAACTAGGTCTTACCCGAAAAGCACCTTAAAAAAAACGCTTAATTAATAGCTCATCTATAGATGAAACGTCCAAAATTAGCGATAAGGCAGACTTATAAGCATTTAAGGTAGCATAAGAAACATTTGTCTCAAAAGACCAGGAAATAATATGACCAACACTTGCGACGAATGGTTTTAGTCTATTTTTCTTACAGTGAACCCACCATTTGCTGAGAGTACCACTATATTTCCTCAAGGTAGATTCACTTAATGATTTAATCATTAACGGTATAACTTCTTCAGGAACTTCTTTTTCTATAAAAGATCCCCTGATAATATCGACGCCGCTAGGGATATGCTCTTCCAAAACGGATTGCTGGTTCTAAATGGAGATAAAAGTAAGTTTTTATTGGGTTTAAGAATTAAGGGTTTTGTTGAAGAAAGTCTCAGAAATAAAGAAAACCAAGACTGATTGGGCCAATAGGGAACTACCAAAATTGCTTTAGATTTATCTTTAATTATTTTATTCAAAACGCGTCCAATTATGGTAAAGGGAGGAAACACGTATAATTTCCAGGATTTATCCCATTTAACTGTAAATGCATCTGATCTCAAGGCTCCTGGATCTTTCAACCATGTAATTATGTATTATGTATTACATTTAGTATTTACCCTAGAAACAAACAAATCAGTATTGGGTTTACCAAAATTCTTTACAATTTTAGAGAATTTCTTGCGATTTTAAGAGTATTCCATCCCAATATTTGAAATTCTAGATTGTTTATCTGCAATTATATTGTCTTTGGAAGGACTATATGAAGCATAGAGCATTATTTTACGTTTTTCGCACCATAGCCATATTTGTTAACTTAGATTACCCAACTTCTCAAATTGAATGCCTCCCATTTTATTAATTTAGGCTATGGCAGTTTTGTTATCCACACGCAGAAGAATGTATTTTGCCTCTGAAGCAAAACACTTCAATGCGTAATAAATAGCCAAAAGTTCGAGAAAAATAATGTGATATTTCATATCTCCTTGATTCCAAAACCCATAGTTAACTTCTGTATTACATGCAGCCCCCCATCCCTTTTGAAAGCGTCTGTATATATTTCCAAAGTATATTCTTTACTGCTCAACTCATTAAAAGATTTGTCGATTGTTTGTTTCCACCAAAATAATTCCCTACAAATAATCCTTGACACTATAATTTTGGAATATAATTTCTAAACCTCTTTAGACCCACACATTTTTCTCGCTCTAACCTCTTAATATGCAATCATCCGTATTGTACAACCGGACAAGCTGAAACTAACAATCCAATAATACTTGACAATTCTCTTATTTTACATGTTTTCTCTCTAAAGAAAGTATCTATTGCATTTAAAATTGCTTGTTTTTTATGTTTGGGACGATAAAATGTCATGTTCAGACTATTGTAAACATATCCTAAATATTCACAAACTTGTCCCGGTTCAATTTTTTATTTTTTAAAGTTTATCAAAAACCCTAGTTTTTGCAAGGTGGATGAAACTATAGCTATACTCTTATCTACTTCACTTTTAGTTTTTCCTAACAGTAAAATATCATCCAGGTACATTATACCCAGGATCCCGATTTGTCTAAAATAATTAAATATTGGTTTCAAAAACTTAGTGAAAACCTGGTAGGCTTAATATGTCCCGGCCATGGAATGTAATCGATCCCGGATATGAAGGATGCATTGTAGCATTGATTTTCGTGAAGAAAAAGTGGTGCTGATTTGAAGAAAAATTGAGAATTTTATTTTTCAAATTTCCATGTGCGTTTCGTATAGGTATGCTTTGCTCCCCATGGTAGGCTTAATATGCCCCGGCCACGGAATGTAATCGATCCCGGATATGAAGGATACATTGTAATATTGATTTACGTGGAAAAAAGGGTGTTGATTTGAAGAAAAATTGAGAACTTTAATTTTCAAGTTTCCATATGCGTTTCGTATAGGTAACTTTCGCTCCCTCTGGTAGGCTTAATATGCCCCAGCCACGGAATGTAATTGATCCCGAATATGATGGAGGCATTTTAGCATTGATTTCCGTGAAAATAAGAGGTGTTGATTTGAAGAAAAATTGAGAATTTTAATTTTCAAATTTCCATGTGCGTTTCGTATAGATAAGTTTTGCTCTCCCTGGTAGGCTTAATATGCCTTGACCACGGAATGTAATCAATCGCGGATATGAAGCATGCATTGTAGCATTGATTTTCGTGAAAAAAGGGTGGTGTTGATTTGAAGAAAAATTGAGAATTTTAATTTTCAGATTTCCATGTGCTTGTCGTATAGGTAAGTTTTGCTCCCCCTGGTAGGCTTAATATGCCTCGGTCATGTAGTCGATCCCGGATATGAAGAATGCATTGTAACATTGATTTTCGTGAAAAAAGGTGGTGTTGATTTGAAGGAAAATTGAGAATTTTAATTTTCAAATTTCCATGTGCGTTTCGTATAGGTAAGCTTTGCTCCCGCTGGTAGGCTTAATATGCCCCGGCCACGGAATGTAAATGTAAATAATTATGTGTAGATATACTAAGTGACATAAATCCGAACACCCAGTTTAAATGGTTTTATTTTAATAAAAGTTGGTGAATGTATTTATCTTACTGTAAATAGCAAGTGAAAAAATGTTCAGCCTTATCAGTTGGACATTCCGGTTTTTATTCTGCTTTTTTTTATTTCACTAACTCTCTAAAAATGAATATTTCAGCCGCAGTAAAGAATCAATGTTGGCGGATTTTGGTTCTTGACATCGGCTACGATGCCTAGAGTACGGAGACCTGTTCGTCAACGTAGTGAGTGATAGGGGCCGTATAGTGGGACTTCGGGAAGGTGGACTTTCTTTTCGGGCAATTGCAGTTAGAGTGCAAAGAAATGTAGACACTGTGGTTAGGTGTTGTCAGGCATGGCTTCGAGAAGGCCGTACGCAAAGAGCAAGGGGCACTGGACGCCGCCGTAGAACAACAGACCGTGAAGATCGTCGCCTAAGATTATTGGCCTTAAGGGACCGTTTCTCCAGTACCAGGTCCATTGCAAATGAATAGTTTGCAGAACACGGAAGACTTATTGGCATGCGAAGTGTTTACCAACGAATGAGAAGTTTTGGCTTGTTTTCATACCGGCCACGCTGGGTCCTCCCTTTAACTCGAGAACACCGACGTAATCGCCTTGAGTGGTGCAGACAACGGTCACTCTGGGATCAGGAATGGAACAGTATTGTCTTTAGTGACGAGTCTCGATTTTGTTTAGGCATGCACGATGGTCGTGCCAGGGTTAGAAGGCGACGTGGTGAAAGGAGGAATCCACAGTTTTTTGTTGAAAGATATGTTCATCACACTGTTGGAGTTATGGTTTGGGGTGCTATAGCTTATGGTTCCAGGTCACCATTAATCTTCATCAGAGGTAACATGAACGCGCAGCGTTATATCCACGAAGTTCTAGAACCCCATCTTTTATCCTATCTTGAAACCCTGGCAGATCCAACTTTCCAACAAGTTAATGCCCGACCACATATTGCAAGAGTCACAATCGACTTCTTTCAACATAATGATGTCACATTGTTACCATGGCGACCAGGATCTCCCGACTTATCCCCAATTGAGCACGTGTGGAAAATGATGGGTAGGAGATTGCTGAATTTGCAACGTCCTCCTCAGACTCTAGAAGCACCTCGAGAGGAGTTGGTGGTTGCCTGGAATGAGATGCCACAGGAGGACATTAACCACTTGATCAGAAGCATGCCTAGGCGCGTTGGAGAATGCGTAGCACATCAGGGTGCATCCACACATTATTAAAGGTCAAAGGGCTTTAAAGCAGTGCAATCATTTTGAAATTTTTATCATTTACTTATTATGCTTCATTAAGTACTTATGCAAAATTTTATTAAAATAAAACCATTTAAACTGGGTGTTCGGATTTATATGTCACTTAGTATACTATATAGTTTTACATGGGAAGACGGTGCCGCACCGCCTGCTTACGCTGCGCCGGCATCGCTGCTGTTGCGACGCGCGATGGTTGTCCAGCGCCACGAGGCCGCTGGCGCTGTTTAGAAGAGGGACTACCGTATGTTCCTGGGTGGCCGTTGTTGCTAGAATCACCGCGGTAGCTCCTGACGAGTACTTTATAACCCCAGAATATAAAGTAAATACCTTTACCTATTACTAAGTGGTGGTACATATAATAATTACCTGAATACATTCACATTTTGATAATTCGAATTAATACGTTGAGTACGGTTTAGAAGATGCTGGAAATGGTTGCCTTGAACTTTTTGACACAATAACTGTCGGTCCGTAATTTCGCGTCGCGCATTTTCAAACATAGTAACATCGATATTTCTTCAAAATTTGTTATTCTCAGCCATTATTTTAATATTGAAGCAGATTCAGTTTCGTACACCTTTTGCGTCAAACAGCCCCATAAAAAAAGTCTAAAGGTGTCAAATCTGGCGAGCGAGCTGGCCATTCCACAGGACCTCGACGGCCAATCCAAAGACCGGGGAAATTATCTAAGTAATTCCTAACTTGTCTGTAATGATGTGGCGGAGCACCATCTTGCTGGAATACAAGATCAGTATCGAATTCATTACGATTCGTTTCGACGATTTCGGTGATTAGAGGGTCAATAGTATTTTCCAGCATATCCAAATACGGTTCCCCGGTTAAAGTTTGTTCGATCAATAGAGGCCCCACAATACGATTTCCCAATCTCCTAGTCCGAACGTTAATTTTTTGTGGATATTGAGTATGAGTTTCCCGGAAGACAAGAGGATTGGTGTCACTCCAATACAACAGACAATTTTGTCTAAGCGTTGAGAAAAAATGTACATTCATCACTAAAACAAATATTTTGGATATAGGTAGGATGACGTGAAATGGTTTCGGTCATAGTCTCGCAGAATTCTATTCTTCAATCAGGGTCATCTTCAGTTAGCTGATGTACCATTTGAATTTTGTATGGGTTTTTTTTATACTCCCACTACCAGGAAGGCCTAAGGCCTAAGCACCCATTGGGTACCGTGGGGCTATAGGGGACACAGGGGAAAGGGGGAACGCCACACGGACTCTGGCGAGGGAACACGTGTGCATGCAGCATGCACACATTCTGGCTCCGCCTACGAGATCCGCCGGGTGGTACCTCCACGTTCGACAGTCAGAGACCGTCCACCACCTACGGGCAATCACAACATCCATAGCCAAGAGAAAAATTTCACCTGGAACGGTACTCGATCCCGCACAGCACACGGCGACTGATCAGGAGACCGAAGAGTCTACTACTGCGGCCACCGCTGCTGCCTGGGTGATACTTATTCTTTTTCAAAAGTCTCCATACAGAAGAAGGACAAACCTCACATACGTACATTCGTGATGAAGGAAGTAAACTGTTGGTGATTTACTATGATCTCACCAATTATTTGAACTTGCTTTTCTTCCGGGATGGTCGGGTGACCTGGTGGCTTTTTGTTGTTTACACTACCAGTAGCTGTAAATTCAGATTCAAGTCCCCTAAATATTTTCTACAGATAGGACGATTCAGGAAACAATCATTAAAAGTCATTTCGGTCTCGTGAAAGTTACGCGTCGCACCATAAATAAAAATCGCTTCGACTTTCTCTTCCAATGAACGAGAATTGACCATTTTAAAAATAGTTCAAACTGTACAATGATGTTTGTTTTCGTACTGATATTCTTGTCACTGTCAACAAAAAATAACAAAACAAGTTTTTATCGCTGTTGCTGTGGATGCGGCGGGGGGAATTACAATAATTTGTAGAGATTTGCATGTTAGTGGATTTGTGTTTAAGTGATTATTAAATGTACCACCATTTTTTAGTAGGTAAAGGTATGGTCTTTATATTCTAGAGTTATAAAGTACTCGTCAGGAGCTTCAAAATAATGTGCCACAGTGCCACAAGGTCCCCGTTTTCCTATAATTTTTTTATCCAAGATGGCACCCAGCGGCCATCTTTACATTTTCATCTGTTAATTTTAAACTAAAATATGGTATCCACGTATCAATATTATTACCTCAAGTTTTAATTTTTTATACTGATCCGTTCAAAAAATCAAAGGGGGGGAGGACATTAAAGGAAAGCTCTGTATATTCAGCAGGTTAGAAAATTCCTTCATACAGACTTTCAACTTGATGATGCCATAGTACTACATAGAACTACAAGAATATTTTCCTGCATGAACACAAGCTGACAACATGTACAGCTTACCGCTCGCAATGCCTGTACTTCTTTGCTCTCATAGAAGTCTATATCTTGAAATGTGCTGTGGCATGTTGAGCCGCTAAGTTTTTTTCCATACAGAACCACCCCGTGGGCGGAAGCTTAAATACCGGGACACAGCGACTGCTATAAAGAGGTTAGACAACTTGTGAGTTCAACTTTTGAACTGCCTGAGGCTAGTAGAATGTTCCACAATCTCGACATCCTAGGAATAAGGGAGAGGTCGTACCGGCCAGATCTGGATGTATGAATTTCGACACAATTAGAATGGGAGGCCGAAGTTCGGCGCGTTTTTCTGGCAGGCTCATCGCGCAGCGGCATCATGGAGGAGAGCTAAAAACATACAAATTTGCAATCAGGAGACAATATAAAATATGAACTATCAAGTAATTATTACACGTTTGGCAGTACGTTCCGAATTCGTACTATCAATACTTCACCTTCAGGCCGGTTTTTCGGTGGATATATGTACATATATACTAAGTGACATATAAATCCGAACACCCAGTTTAAATCGTTTTATTTTAATAAAAGTTGGTGAATGTATTTATCTTACTGTAAATAACAAGTGAAAAAATTTTCAGCCTTATCAGTTGGACATTCCGGTTTTTATACTGCTTTTTTTTAATTCACTAACGCTCTAAAAATGAATATTTCAGCCGCAGTAAAGAGAATCAACGTTGGGGGATTTTGGTTCTTGACATCCTTTACGATCGGTTACGATGCCTAGAGTACGGAGACCTGTACGATTTCGTCAACTTAGTGAGTTTGATAGGGGCCGTATAGTGGGACTTCGGGAAGCTGGACTTTCTTTTCGGGCAATTGCAGTTAGAGTGCAAAGAAGTGGTTAGGTGTTGTCAGGCATCGCTTCGAGAAGGCCGTACGCAAAGAGCAAGGGGCACTGGACGCCGCCGTAGAACAACAGACCGTGAAGATCGCCGCCTAAGATTATTGGCCTTAAAGGACTACCAGGTCCATTGCAAATGAATGGTTTGCAGAACACGGAAGACCTATTGGCACGCGAAGTGTTTACCAACGAATGAGAAGTTTTGGCTTGTTTTCATACCGGCCACGCTGGGTCCTCCCTTTAACTCGAGAACACCGACGTAATCGCCTTGAGTGGTGCAGACAACGGTCACTCTGGGATCAGGAATGGAACAGTATTGTCTTTAGTGACGAGTCTCGATTTTGTTTAGGCATGCACGATGGTCGTGCCAGGGTTAGAAGGCGACGTGGTGAAAGGAGGAATCCACAGTTTTTTGTTGAAAGACATGTTCATCACACTGTTGGAGTTATGATTTGGGGTGCTTTAGCTTATGGTTCCAGGTCACCTTTAATCTTCATCAGAGGTAACATGAACGCGCAGCGTTATATCCACGAAGTTCTAGAACCCCATCTTTTACCCTATCTTGACACCCTGGCAGATCCAACTTTCCAACAAGATAATGCCCGACCACATGTTGCAAGAGTCACAATCGACTTCTTTCAACATAATGATGTCACATTGTTACCATGGCGACCAGGATCTCCCGACTTATCCCCAATTGAGCACGTGTGGAAAATGATGGGTAGGAGATTGCTGAATTTGCAACGTCCTCCTCAGACTCTAGAAGCACCTCGAGAGGAGTTGGTGGTTGCCTGGAATGAGATGCCACAGGAGGACATTAACCACTTGATGAGAAGCATGCCTAGGCGCGTTGGAGAATGCGTAGCACATCAGGGTGCATCCACACATTATTAAAGGTCAAAGGGCTTTAAAGCAGTGCAATCATTTTGAAATTTTTATCATTTACTTATTATGCTTCATTAAGTACTTATGCAAAATTTTATTAAAATAAAACCATTTAAACTGGGTGTTCGGATTTATATGTCACTTAGTATATGTGATATTCATACTGGGAGTTTAATTTTTCTGTCAAACAAGTAGGCTATCGACAGTGACAGAGAAAAATAAAGTTGCTCTGTAAACATCTATATTCAGCAGCTCTCATACATGAACAAGTTACTTATATTTATTTATGCCCCTCAAACTATATTTCGCAAGAGCTCCAAGAGAAGGTTATTTGACATGAGTTTCCTGTTTTTTATAACATATAGTGATCATATATTTCAGTTGATCAACACAACACGACTTGTGGAAGTATAAAATTCTGCACATCTGGCTTAAGGTAGCACGGCACCTTCTTTCAACTGTCTGCTTGGAGCAGTTTCTAAGTTATTTTATAGTTGTGTAAATATGACTAAAAAACAATATTATCAACGACCTTTTGACAAAAAGGCCATTTTTGTGCATTTTATTGTGCATATTTTCTTCAATCGTAACCTGTTAATTAAATATGGGTACAACTATACACAATTGTATGCTAAACTTCCACTGTTATAGCAGAATTGCGTGCATTCTCTGACAAAATAGAGACTGGTAACATTGTTTTTCAGTTATCTCTATACAAACCATGAAACAATCAGACACAAAAGTATTAAGAATACTCCTCCATACAACATCTCTATGAATGTCGCCACATCGTGCATTTCTCTAACATTCCGCGAAACTTCTGGCGTTATGACTGTGAATATTATTTCTTAAGTGGACAATGCTAATTTATACACATATTCACTCAAATTCTACAAAGGAGAATTCAAATTGGCTATCCCCCAAATAGTGTGGTCTCAAAAAATCACTTTAACCAAGCCCCTGAATAGCTACTTGAAATGTGCGCTGTGACGTTATCTTTGGTTTGAATAGCGTTCAACTGATATTATTTGAAAATCTTAGCAGCAATATCTTAGCGGTACTAACGGAAACTTTCTTATTAATTCTCACGTCAACGTTTGAGAGTTCCACTCGTCAGTACGAAAGTACAAAACTATCCTCTATTACCGAGAAAGTGGAATAATATAGATTTTTCTTAGTAGTGAGTGTTCCTAGGCCTTGAGATGATGTCGTAACTTTATGTGTGCTGAGGTAAAACGATAACTTCGCATGTTAAATAAAATACAACTATTTTAATTGATGAAATGCAATTGAAACTGAGCAAAAATCATCCAAGAATCGCCCCCACTGCGCTAAAAGACATAAGCACCCGAGATGTTCCACGCGTGTCACTGCCACTGCGCCTGTAGCATCTTCCCAATCGCTCACGAATGAAGGACCGAATCCTCCTGCGCACCGAATTTGAAAAAAGAGTTTAACTGTTTTTAATGAAACGTTTGATTGTTCTAAAAGTACCCTTTCAACATAAACTGAGATAATCCATTTAACTAAACATCTTATTGAAACAAGTACATGGCTCGCAATTTTTAAGCAAGTTAGTTTAATAGATTTTTACTTTTAAATAACTCGGTTCGATAATCGGATTAATCAAACCTGATATTCAGTTACTTAAAATAATTAAATTGTTCATTGCCGCTGATTAAAAATTTCCAGAAAGGTGTGCAATTGATAATGTTTTATCAGTGTATCTTTTTTACAGGTTCGCCGTTGTTTTGAAAGTCTAAAAGAGGTACATGGAGCTATAGGTTTGAGGAACCCTGATTGATCGATTAATGTTTGTAAATACTAGATGCAAAACAAACGTGCGTCGTCACATTATAATAAATAATATTTCCAAATAGGAGGCAATGTTTAAATCACTCAATTCTGAGAATTTTCTCAATATTTGTATCCATGCGCAAAATCATTCATGGTTTTTATTCAAATATTTTTTTTGACGTAGGATTTGAACTTGAACACCGATATCCTTGACCGAAAACTGACAGTTCAAACAAATAGCCTACTTGATGATTCCTATATCGCATTTTCTTGAATAGATGCGTACATCTTGTAGACAATTTTACACCTGATTGATTAAGAAACATTTTGTATGCATAATACCTTGATTAAATCATCCCATGCGTCCTTTATGAGATATTACCGTTCCATAAAAGAATGCGTTGATGATCATAATAATTATTACAGACCTGAGCTTTTCCAGTTACCGCAGGTATCTTGGTAGCATGATTTCTTATCTAACTGATTGCCCACAAATCGATGTGCAGAATGAATATACTAAAAGATGCAAATGCTATCTCGTTGATCCGATTTTTGAATTCCTTAAGGCTGCTAGAACTAGGAAAACTGTTGCAGACAGATCAGTCGGATAGCCCTCAAGTATGGACACTAGTACAACAAACATGTGAGCAATACTCTAGGCTGGAACTTATCTGGAACTTGTACATAGTAAGAAGGTTAGATGGCAAAACATATTTACTATCCCTATACAGAGATCCCAGCTTTCTCTCAGCAACTATCGAGATTAATGCGACGTGTTCGCGCCAACTCATGTCTTTGGTGATCTAAAGCTAAACCCCTGAAAACCGGAGTGAACAGAGAGAAATCCGGACAGTTTAGCATGGATGAAATATTGACCATTCAAATATCAGCCAGATGAAGCAATCTTATCTGACCTTTAGTTTACTCATACTAATAAATAATACATACGCTCACGTGACAGCATGGTTCTAGACAGTTCGGTATAGAAATAGTGGAAGACACGTTTCGGCACGTAATAAGTAAAAAAAAATATTTCTTGTTCATACCTACATATTCTTTCAGTACGACTTCTTTCTAATTATTCAAGACTATACAGTGATAGTATGATTACTATTGTTCAGTACTGATACAGCAAATCTCCTAGTTTTTTATAAAACTATCGCAAATTCAAAACGACTTGTGATGTGAAACTTTACCCACATAACAGTGGGAGAACATACTCAGCGCAAAGGAATTTTAACAGCTAATGTTTTTGTTTTTAATAATTCAGATCATTTTGAATTTTTTTTTCTTTTGAATACATAAATATTTATCTTGTGAATTATATAACTGAAATAACGCTCTGATCCTGTTTTTGTTATCCAAAGCAATCTCGATCTCAAGACAAAATACTGACAAACATTGGTCTTAAATTTATCTGCCTTAGACAGTTTTTTTTTTGTTAATCAGTTTTACTACAACTCAGGGTGAAATCTCCCTTCACTAGGGTAACGTCTCTAATCCACGCGGAAAACATTAGCTAAATTTCCATACCAAGTAGATGGTCAAATACACGGAAACTGTTTAAACGCCTATTTCTACACGCTTCAGTGTGTCTAAATAAGGCTCGACAAACAGGGGTCCCCATGTTACTTCATTGTGGAACATTGTTGGGCGACACTGTCGCACGGCTGAAGTCGCGTACATTAATAGGCGTAAGTCTTAAATTGAAATAGAGCTCACTGATTGCGTTTTACTATCCACATTTTATTTTAATCATCGTAGTACATTCATTCATCATTAAATCTATAAGCTCTAACGTCGTGAGTAGATCAAATCTCTCGGACCTCCCCTACTGTGTTTTAAAAGCATGCGGTGGCAACCTCATGGTGCTAGAGAGATAATATTGAAACCAACGTTGACATTGTTTATGACAGCACCTAAGGTACGACAGATCTCCTATGACTGGAGAGGAAGTGAGCAACTTATTCGCGAAATCTTTCTGGGAGGACACAATCTTGAAGTTTACTTAGGGAAGCAGCATACTACAAGACCAAAACTGACCGAAAACTTTTGAAAAAACTAAGATTACTAGCGTACCTAAACCAGTTGATCCCTGCTGCCAGTCGCTAATCAGGCATTGAAACAATGAGTACTTTATAACCTTCCACGATCACGGAAAGCAGAACTTTAGACCTGTCACTATCGGGATCGGACTTTGATCTCTTTATTAAAAATGCACATGAAAAGCGTATGATCAGGTCTCGTGTTTGGGGTGAGTTACATGAAAATTGTAGTAGCACCTCCTCTCATCAAGTAGTGCAAACCGATAATTTGCATCCATTACACTCTCAAAATACCCGATCTCATCGCAATGCGCAACAACAATAAGGTTTTTTCTTTTTTATAATTAGTCGTTTCAAGTTCACACCAACATTGCTATGAATAATAGATGCACATATCCTTGATATCGGTCTAGGATTTGTTGGTCCAGACGGCGTTGTTTACAACATCGGCACGGGTATCGGGTAACTTTAAAAGTGACATTATACCGATTTTTTTGACATTATGCAAGCTTTTCGCCAAGACGTTGACTTAGTACTAGCGATTCACACTAGAAGGGAACTCGTTTGAGTTGTACGTGTTGCCTAAACGTCATGATCTGTGAGTTTGGATATGATGTAATGAATCCAGTGCTTCAGAGATGGCATTATATTCTAGATCTAAGCTGTAACTTTTATATACTATAGAGTACATTTGGAGATTTGAAAAGAAAAGGCAGTGCATAGGTACATAGTGAGGATATGTGCGTGCTAATAATATGTGTTAATGGTAATTCCATTGGTTTCTTGTCTCAAATAGACTTACTTGAGATGTATTCAAAAGTTGAAATTAGTTGCGCATCCACTTTTCATTATTCGACCTGGAAATTATATTACGCAAGTTTGCTGAATTTCAAAAACTGTGAGAGATAAGAACAGAAAATCGCAGGTTGGTGAAGTAACAGGTGAGAAGATACTCTACAGACAGGAATATTTATGAAAGTGAAAAGGGTATTACATTATTTTTTATTTCCAGTCGTTTCAGTTTTATAAAAACTTATTTTGCGATGTCAATAGAAAATACAAATCAGCGCCTGGATGTGAGGCACTGCGAAAATGTTTGATCTGTGATGACTCATTCCTATTTTTTATTTGATGTGGTTCTGAAGGTAAGTGAATATACTTATTTTTAAAATACATGATATAATTGTGTCATGATTTAAGGCCATTGTCCTCTTACAGGACAATGTTAAAAGGAAATAAATTTAAAATTTTTTACTTAACTGACTGACAGCTGTCATAACGTGTCATCTGTCACTAATATCAGGATCTTGAAGCCTGTACTACAATGGTTCCATGGTTCGGTGATCTCTTCTTCAAGTGATAATAATTTTTATAAGAGTAAAATAAATTAATAATATAATTTGTAATAATGCTTCTGTTTTTTGTGATTTGTGTTTGAGTCCGTGCAGTGAAAGCCAAAGCGGCTTCGTATGATTTAGTGCAAGAGATTTCTGAATCACACCATTATGGATTTATTTTGAATGGTAAATGTAATGTTTTTCAACATATGTGATGCTACTAATGAATCAAATATCTTTGGTATCAATAGTCGTACAGGGTTATTCACCTACACAAGTTGTAGAAGAGGATTTACTGTATTTTAACACAATCTTGAACATATTGTACCAGGATGTAATTCCTCACAGTATAAAACGAAACAGCTTCCAAAAAAAATTAGTTATTGGAAGAATTGACAGAAATGAAGATTTTTAGAATGGTTATTCTAGATATACAATTATTATGAAATATTGTATTATAAAAGAATTTAACCAGCATTTTATTTAATATATTTGACAAGTGGATCCTCTCTGTTGACTGGTGGTTTGAAATTATTTGGAAAAGGGGCAACACCCTCCAATACTCCCCTATTGAGCGAGGCCGTGGCAAATGCTTGTACCGGAAGTTGTTGAATTCAGTATATAACTTCTGTCCGTCCAAGTGATTGTACACGCGTTAAGGAATACCTCTGTACCGATACGACTGCTCCTTAGTCCCGATGGTGTCGAGATTGCAGAACAATCTACAAGAAGAAGCTTTTCCCAGTTGTACTAACCTTAGGCAGTTCAAAAATCGGATTAGGAAAATGTCTTTGTGATTCTCATAGTAGCCGCCATGCCTGTGTGCATAGTTCGGCGTAAAGAAATTCCATGAAACAGGGAGTTATTAAAATGTATCATGTATCTGAAGAGATTGATCAAGCAGCTGGCAAGATAAAAGGAATTGTGAAGAAAACTATAAAACAGTTCACATAAAACTACATATTTATGGCAGCTTAAAAATAAGAAAACAACAGCATTAATAGAATACATTTTTTTTATTCTATAGAATTTCTCATAAGACTTCCTAATATACAGGGTGTCCGCAAAGTTGGGGTTTTCCTTTTCAGAAACAACTACCCTTGAAATAACAAAGGTAATGTGTAGTGAAACGAGGGCGACCAAGTAAAAAAAAAATAAAGGAAAAAGTACTCACTCTCCAGTTGACGAGAAGGGCTAAGTACGTCTCTGCCTGAAATCGAAGGTTATTCACCCCATTACGCGTGAACGTAGATTCGTCTGTCACCAATATGCACTTCAAAAAGTCCGGATTATTGTCATGTTGATGCAACAACCACTCACAAAACCGCACTCTTGCTGGAAAATCGTCAGGTTGAAGGGCTTGTACACGTTGGACGTTTGCCACACTTTAGTTTTTGATACTTGCACGTCTCTAGCCACGTCTCTAGTGCTTGTTGAGGGATTCTCGTCTACGCGATTCAGTAGTTCTTCCTCAACTTGCACCATTCGTGGTTGTCTAGGCCTCCCACTGTGCCCACCTCGAAATTCCTCCAAATGGCCCGTATCCCTGACTCTCTGGACCAGGTACACAAATCTGCGGGGCCTTGGATGATGTCGTCTAGGGAAACGATCTGCATACACTCGCGACGATTCTGTATCATTTTGAAGACATTCGCCATAAATTAACAACATATCAACGAGTTCATTATTGGTGTATGAGTGTGCCATTATTATTTTTTTTTTGAAACGCAATCGATTATACGGGTTCGTTACCTCTATACGTGTGACCCTGGAGGTTGCATACTGACCTGACACACTGACCCCGACCCCCGACCCAGTTCT